>JAUPFN010000021.1:4241544-4841544 GCA_036924255.1 Apodemia mormo | reverse complement strand
GGCGTGCGCGCGCACTGCCGCTGCCGCTGCCGCTGCGTCTCGCGGAGGTTCTCCAGGAAATCTGGACACAAACATCACGGACGTTAATCTGTGCCCTTGTAGTAACGCTTATTACAACAAACTCCCACAAACTAATAATGCACACGGCCGCCATCATTGTGACGTCAGCCGTGGATAAACTTTAGACGTGAGAATGACGTCATGTAGGCATAAATTAAACAAAATTGCAACACAATGACATTTTGCCGAGACTATAACTATCTAGGACATGGATTAAATTTTAAGACAATTTAGCCTTTCAAGACGATTTCTTAGTTTGGCAGCGTAGCTTGCAATTACATACAGAAATACAAAGTTATACTACTCACAATGAAATAAAATCATTTCAAAGGTACTTAATTTTTAGGCCTTGTCATCTCATTCGGTACGATAAAACAGTACAACATAGTTTATTTATATTTTTTCACAATATAATATAACCTACAAATTTATGAAATTTCTGACAGTAATACGAGCATTTGCTCATACGCACGGCGTGTGTATTATAGCGTATCTATTAGTATTCATGTAGTCTGTGACCTAGTACTACTAAAATAAATCATGTTTTTTACATTAAAGAGCCAAAGAAAAACTCCATCCTGATGATTAAACCACGCGGTATTTCATACATGTTTCTTTAATTTTAGCAAATAAAAAAAAAATTAAAAAATCGACATCTACTCAATTTATAAAAACAACGTTTGAAATAATTGTCTTGCGAAAGTTTTAATAATTTTACAGGAATTCTAATTTAATATAGTGCTTTTAAGTTATTACAAAAACGTTCCTTTCAAACTATTTTCTGCAAACACTTTGTTTTCGATATCCATTCCTGCTAAAAGCATATCCAAGATTTATCGTGTTGGTCCCCCTTTGAAGAATAGGCCATCTGCCATTCTGCCAGGCAGTTGATTAGTAGTACATATCACTACCATCATGGTTTCTAAGTGGTTTCTAGAATTCCGCAACGTCTAGCCAGGGTATATGATTGATAATACAACCGCCTTACCTATTCTTGCCGCAATAACGACAAAGCTTTTCATTGTTGTTTTTAGGGTAAGATTGCCGGTAAACTTATGCATGTGGCCATCTTCTCACATGGATTAATATCATTAACATCTTTAGTGTCTAAACGCGATGGTTTCTTTCCATCAAGCTTGCTTGCTTGCTTGCAGCCTAAAAAATATATGTACAAACTTGTCCACTTTGCGCAAGACTGTAGTGTTTATCAACCAAATCCTATATCAGTTTTGGTTACATCCCTTTCAAATACTAGTCCTCAGTCATCATTTATAACTTTGACCAGTTTTTGTAGCTCAGATAAAGTGGAGCCTAAAAATACAGTGTCACCTACATAACGCGGGCAGCTAAATACTATATCACCCATAAACGTTCCCATATTCAACGACGTTAATGTTTCGAAACACTTATCTAGATATAGAATAAATATGTAAGGTGACAGCATACAACCCTGCTTGATATCATACCAGGGCTAGATGCTAAGGTCCAACCAAGGAAGTTACATTCTACCCGGAATGCTTACACGCGCTTCAAAATCGTTCCGAAGAGTACCACGACATGAGTGGAGTGTGTCTCTTTCTACTAAATAAAGCGCCAATCGCCATATATAAGTGTTGCCATGCGTAGTTTGCAACTTACTACTAAGTAATTCTACTAATTTGAGAAACAGTTTTTGCATTGCATAAGTAATGACGTAATAATTAAAATAAGCACATTTAAGAACTGACTATGTTAATTACAATAAATTTTATGCTAAGTTATTTATCGACGTGCATGAATAAAGGATTTAACGATTACCGAATATGTAAAAATCTACCATCTAGATAGTTTTATTTACACTGGCAATTGCAAGAAAGGGACAACATCCACTCTTGTCGTTGTCTTGCTCAGAACGTTTTTCCCCTCTGTTATGTAAGAAACAAATGTCAACTTTATTTGTTACGGGATAAAGTACATTTTTATTTTTCAAATATTGTTTCGTAACAATTCCAGTTATAGTATATAAGTTCCTTGGGTCCAACCACAAACAAGCTTTTCATCCGCACACAGAAGATACCTATCTATTCCACAGCGGCGTGCACAGGATTATCACATTGGGTATGC
Source organism: Apodemia mormo (assembly GCA_036924255.1). Classification (NCBI taxonomy): domain Eukaryota; kingdom Metazoa; phylum Arthropoda; class Insecta; order Lepidoptera; family Riodinidae; genus Apodemia; species Apodemia mormo. Next base: position 4,839,381 of record JAUPFN010000021.1, on the reverse strand, counting down.
ACTATGCGGAGGGGTACTCGGTCACAAAAACTTTCTTTTATAGATTTTTAGCATAGCCACAGCCATGCTACGGATCTCTAAGTCGGAAACTATGACAACAGAACAAGTCTTAGATGTACTACTATTCATGTTCATCTTCTACGGCAGCAATATCCCGAATCAGAGAGCCAGTTATACGTTTCATAAATTTTAACATGAAACTTACAAGTTACGTTTACTTTTTGCTGGTTACGAGTTACGTTACTTTTTGCTGGTTTAATTGTAACTCGGGTACACACCTACCTTTAGACACAATTTGAATCTTTTCACTGAATGACAATTGTGAGAATTTATTATTTTTAATTTTTAATAAACACACATTTTCAACACAATCTTCACAACCAAATAACATTTTAAAAAAAATCTACTATTAATGTACTAGTAAAAGCAAATCCCTACAATTATTATAGAAACTCGGTTATAAACTTAAACGTACAATTTTCATTTTTTTTCAATTTTTTTCAATTCACATTTTTAATGTTAAAATGAAAAATCTTCTAAGAAAACTAGTAATAAATATATGACGCAAACAAAATAACAAACAATGCTTATCACACGAAAAAAGCAAATGGCTTCGCAAAACACAATTACATTTCTCCTATTTAAACAAATAAAACCTTACTAAACAAAAATGCATAATGTGAGCATACTGTTTGTCAATAATGTTTCGTCTATTATCGTTACCCGGATTGTAGAACAAGCTCGCAGGAGTTGCTATACAAAATAGCATGATTGTGTGAGTGAGCCAATACGTGCGGATAGGTAATTATGTCTTGCACACATTTACAATGTGAAGCAGAATCTTGGCGGCAGGACTCAGCGTCAATATTATTTATCGTTTAATAAACGCCTGGCAAACATAATGTTTGAGTGCTGTGCTTGCAAATAGGTGCTATTTAAAAATATTGGGCGTTTTTAAGTTATTATATTTTGTTTATTCATTTATTTATAATTAATTAAAGTCATCTAAAACGTATGAACGTTTTATTAAAATATAGGTAAACCAGTGCTTTTTTGCCTCTATACAGTGCACGCCCCTGCTATTTCATAATCTGATAGAATATTCTGAAATTCCTGTCGCACAACTTTCACGCTTTCTCCAAATTCACAAAACCATATGAAACCTACTTAACATTAGATGCAATAGTTTATGATGTTGTGTAAATAAAAAATTTACTCGTGTACAATAAAATAATTACAAAAAAGACTATCAGATGTAGAACCTTCTTGTGCCTCCCAAAAATATTCCCTAGGACTTTTCTTGTATTCTTGTTTGAAACATGCTTCGTAAAGATTAATCCTCTCAATATTTTTGGGCAATATGAGGGTAGTACTCGGAATCCTATGGTGGGTGACGAGCAGAAGTACCTGATAGTAAGTGATCACCGTCGCTCATCGATAGTTGCAACAAAGGGATCGGTTTTGAGGAATGTCTAACCTCTCATCTTGAAAGCCTCCAAGTTAGTTAAGGTTCCATGCTGTAGATGTGCAAAATACACTGAGAATCTATCTATAGTGGAGTTCCAAATATCAAGATGCTGAGGATAGAATTTCTTTTGGCATGGTGTTCGATAGTAAAATTCTGAGTGTGATCAAATCAAACATTTCCCCGGAACACTGTCAAGGATAAATGCGACAGAAGATAGAGAAAACCACCACCTCTTCCCAAACCCACGCCAAAGATTGAGAAGAGAAGAAGGGCAAAAGTATTTTCGTATTTTGAATGTATTATTAGTAAACAAACTTCTTTGGCTATGCTGAATGTAACTGGCTGGTTTTAATACAATTAAATTGTGATATTCTAAAGATGCAATAAATTAAAAAATAAACTAGTTCCCGCTATTTTTCAATTAGATTTCAAGCAAGCAAAATGAACGTATGTGACAAAGAAATTCGGTACATTTTAAAGTTTTATTACAAAAAAGGTAAAAATACGACGAACGAATAACATTTGTGATGTTTACGGACTTAATGCGATATCAATAAGAGCGAACAAATGTGTTCAAGCGTTTCAAGTCTGTAAATTTTAGTGTGAAAGATGAAGTTCGCTCTGGACGCCCTGTCACAGATAAAATCAGTGCCATCTTTGAGAAAGTGGAGCAAGAGCGACATACTAGTAGCTACGACATTGCTGAAGAATTGGACGTTGATCATAAAACAGTTTTACGTTATTTACGAAAGTCTGGGTACAAGAAAAAACACATGATCTCACTGAGAGAAACCTAATGCAACGTGTTTCCATTTGCGATTCTTTGTTGAAACGTAACAATTCCGAACTATTTCTTAAACAGTTTATTACGGGTGATGAAAAACGGGTGACTTCGTAAGTAAGAATGTGCGAAAAAGATCATAGTCGAAGCATGGACAAGCCCCACAGAAAAAGCCCGGCCTGACTCGGAACAAAGTGATGCTATGTGTATGATGGGATTGGAAAGGAGTCGACCACTATGAGCTTTTGCCACCGGGTAAAACCATCGATTCTGACCTCTACTGTCAGCAACTAATGAGTTTAAAAAAAGCTACTGAGAAAAACCGGCCGGAGCTGGTGAAAGGAAGGGCGTGGTGTTCCACCATGACAACGCCAGACCGCACTCATCTATAGCCACGCAGCAAAAATTGAGAGAACTTGGCTGGGATATGTTGATGCGTCCTCTATATAGCCCTGACCTTGCTCCATCAGATTTCCTCTTGTTTCGGTCATTGCAGAACTTTTTAGGAAGCATTAAGCTAACCTCAAAAGAACAGTGAACACTACCTGTCAGATTTTTTTAGTCAAAAATCTCAAAATTTCTACAGGAATGGGATCATGGCACTACCCACAAGATGGCAACAAGAAATCGATCAAAACGGCACATACATATTATAAATAAACAAAAAATCATACCTAAAAAATATTTTCCTTTGTATGAACAAGTTTTAATAAAGGTTACTTACCAGGTGGATGATGGTGTAGTGGTGGGCCTGGCCTTAGTGCGGCTCGGACTCTGCCTTGATTCACTTGAACCCCCTGCCCACTACTTCCTTGTCCATTATCCCCCTCTACATTGCTCCCTTGGCTGTCACCTCCATGACCATTCATCCCTGAAGCGAAATCCCCTACACTAGAGCCGCTTGAAGCACTTCGGACTGTGCTCTGTAGGTTGAAAAACTTTACGTTATGTAAAATAAGGTAATCGATACAAAGAAAAACTCCATGTTGGTCTGATCAGGGTGAAGTCTAATGGTGATATGTTCTAGCTCTAACTCGGATGAAGCATAAATTGTCCATTTCGGTTTTTCCGGAGCTTTTATGTACTCAGGCGAACTTCAGGGTATTCTCAAAATACACTGTGCGCGTATTCCGACTACGCCCTAAAGTGATAGTGTAACTTTCATATCAACTTTCATCCTCATAGGGATTGATTTTTGTAAAAAATAGTCCGAGTTTTCCACTATCAAATTCCTAATCAAATTTTATCAAAATCTTTTAGCGGTCTAACTGTAAAACTAAGAGACAGACTTTCATATTCATAATTTTATAGTATAGATTTGAGTTTATCTGACCTCATCATCATCTTGCAGTCGCAGCGCCAGCTCTGACAGCGAGTCCACGTCATCATCACGCTCGCTCTGGCCGCTTTCTGACAGAGATATTACTAGACGGGCACCATCCAGTTCCTGAAAAACAATATATTAACGTGAAACTTTTATTTCATCGCCAAAAAAAATTTCGTTCATCTATCGCATGTCGCATTACAGCTGGCCGCGAAATAGGGATTAAGTAAAAGGCGCATGGCAGAGCAGTCAGGGTCATTTTGAAGGCACCCATAGTTCTCATTGTATTGATTATGTATTCCATACTCTAATACGCAAATTGAAATTAATTTTTATAATATTTTGTCTACTATTGATTTCCCATTATTGTTTCCATTTATCAACAACTAGCTGTGCCCGCGACTTCGTACGCGTGGAAAAAATTCTAAAATAAAAACCCGCATAGTTCCCGTTCCCGTGGGATTTCCGGGATAAGAACTATCCTATGTCCTTTCTTGGGTCTCAAACTATATTTGTACCAAATTTTATCCAAATCGGTTCAGTGGTTTGGCCGTGAAAGCGTAACAGACAGACAGACAGAGTTACTTTCGCGTTTATAATATTAGTATGGATTAAGTTAAACACTTAATTTTAATACCCTAAATCGAATAATTTTTCAAAAATGTTTAGTTAAATGCCTACAAATCGAAAAAAGTTTCACTTGCATCGTGGTTTCATAAAACCACACTTTTTTTAAATAACTCCAAAGCAAATCCTTGTGTTAATGCAGGCCTCTTCTAAAGAACAGACCATCCGCCTTCCTCATAAAAAGTAAATGTAAACAAAATACAGATTAAACTTTATAAAGCAATGCTTCACGTACTGCTCAGTTTATGGAGTCATTGAGAGATGGAGAGAAGAAAAGAGAATATAAAGAGATTCTATACTGTGCACATTAATAAAGCTTTTTTAATTTCAACATACAAAAAATGTCTCGACATGTTCATATTTTGTGAGCGACTAAGAATTTGTGATATATGAACAATGACAATCTAGCAAACGAAGCAGAGCTTGAAACTGTTTTAAAAAATATCGGTTATAGCGGTTTTTATAAAAGGTTTCGTTCGGAGCGTATTAAGAGATGTGAGCGCTTCATAAACCTATATAAACCGGTTTGAGACAAAACCGTGGAATTGTTTTCTCGCATAGTGCGAACAAAAATTGCGACCAGCGAATATCCAAGAATTTTTTTAAAAACCTCTATAAACCGATTTATTGATTCAAAACCCTTATAATTTTGCTTCATAAGGAAACTGATATTTTTGAGGTTACGGTAGAGCCAAACGTTTACAACTTGCGTTGATTTAGGTTAGAAAATTAACAGGTTAACAATCCCTGGGTCGAAATGCAATCTAATTACAACAAAAAAAGAATAAATTTTAAGAATCTTCGGTATGTACGATGCCGATAGTCGAGGTAAATAATAATAGACAACATAATAGCAAAAAACAAAATAACTTATACAGCTGTAGCTTTTATTTAATTGGACCATTGAATTATTTAATAGAACCATTTCGTGATTGTTTTGTCGATGTCATAGATCTAGCTATATGTTGTTTTCGCTTCGGATAGGGGTTTTGTTCCTCACTATAATATACAGCGATAATATATTTCTTGTGACAGTTTGTTGTTCGATAATGTATGTGATAATATTTTGTTCCTGGGATAAGATGTTACCACAGAATACTACAGACTAACAGAAGTCAATGTTACATATAAGTAATATTCGAGCATAGCACACATAGACACCTCTCACGGACGCGATATCTCGGACTGGTGCGGAACAAACTGTCCTGAACCATTCCGAGATATCGACGTCCGTGAGAGGTGTCTATGTGTGCGTTAATCGAATATTACTTGTATGTACATTGACTTCTGTTATTCTCCAATATTCTGTGATTTTTGTAGGGCATCGACCACACAGCCCACAGACGCCTAATGTTTGATTTTCCGTAATGAGTGCATTCTAGCAACTAGCTGAGGTAAGAATAAGCGGGGTTGCAACGCCGTGATGGGCTAACTCAAGGCGACAGTAAAAGATAGTGATGTACAGAGCATCTGATTGGTCGACACTGATCGAGTATTGGCGCGTGAACATTTATATCGGAATTATAAGTCAGATGTGTTGTCAGGAGCCATTCGTTTGCCTGTTATTGTATATGGGCCGTGCGGTTGGTGTGGTAGGGCCCTCCGGGGCAGAACATAGTGGAGGCAGGTGTGGTGGCAGTAGTGTCGGCGGCAGTGCGGCGCGTACCTGCAGCAGCGTGTCGGGGTGCAGCGGGCGGCCGTCGCGCAGCACCTGCGGCAGCGCGCGCTGGCTGGCGGGCGCGGGCGTGTACCGCTGCAGCACGGGGCGCAGCACGTGCCGCAGGCGGCGCGCGGGCCGGCAGCGCACGGCCACGGTGCGCGCGCCCAGCGCCAGCCGCACCACCACGCGCCGCTCCACCGCGCAGCAGCGCCCCGCCAGCACCGGCGACGCCAGCGACACGTCCACCGTGCCACCGCCCGACTGTCGACACAACGCACCTCCAGAGACCGCTTCACACTACACCCACCCACACACAACACGCCACTAGGGACCATTCCACAGTACACCCCTACACCCACAACACGGCTTCAGAGACCATTCTACGGTACACCCCTTCACCCACAACACGGCTCCAGAGTCCATTTTGCAGTATGCCCCTGCACCCACAACTCGCGTCCAGAGACCATTCCACACTACACTCCTGCACCCACAACACGGCTCCAGGGATCATTCCACAATAAACCCCTGCACCCACAACACGGCCCCAGGGACGCCCATAATGCACCCCTGCAACCACAATAATAGCTCGAAGGACCGTTGCACAATACACCCATACATTCACAACATTGACTCGAAGAACCATTCTACAATACACCACCTCACACTGCTACTTTTATAATTCTATAATATTTTTATGATTCCATTCCATAAAATAGCAAACAATTGAATGGTTCTCCTGATAAAAATAAATAATCAGAACTTATAAAACATAAAAATATATATGAAAATGTATCCGTGTGTCGAGATTAGAATGCCACATGCATAAATGTACCGACTGCTTTACCCTCCAAATCGGAACACGACAACGACAAACACCGATACTATTGCGGCAGGAATAATCGTAACGGTAATACCAAAGGCAATCGAGAACTCTACCACCTAGCTATTTGTCACAATGTTAATGACATGATTTTTTTATGTCATAAAATAGCAAACAACCAGATGGTGGTTTGGATTGGATGGAAGGTGTTAATGACGCGTTGCTATTTTGTTGCGAGGTCTAATGTCACATGCATAAGTTTACTGGCTATCTTACCCTCCAAACCGGAACACGATAGCGACAAGCACTGACGCTATTGCGGCAGGAATAGGCAAGGCGGTGGTACCAGACCCGGACAAGACAATGCAGAACTTCTACCACCTAGTAGCTACAATGGTAGTGACTCGCATAGCCAATCGGACGCCTTTTACGACCTGTCTGGCAGAATGGCAGATGGTCTATTCTTCAAAGGAGCCCGGATCAACATGGGGAAAATCAAATTAGTCATCTCTCGCGTTTCACGAAATGCCTAGCAACAAAGCGAGACTGTAGTAACAATCACCGCATAACTATGACTATTAAGTTCCGATTACAAAGACACGTTTAATCTTTGCTCATCTGTTACCACATGAGCACATAGAAAAACTGTTTATTCTTCAAAAGGAACCGGGACCAACCGAGTACACTTAAAGTTAACACTTTAACAGCCGACTATTTTAAAGCGCGCCTTTTCTGGTACGCCGGTGATTTTTTCCGATATTGTAAGCCTTATAAAAAAACATTGTGATACATCATGTGTGAGTAGCCAGAGTTATTGTATACCGGAGTTAGACGCAAATCACGTATCACGGACGTAATTTTAAAACAAACGCTAAGAAAGTCGACGCCGTACTGAGCACGTGGTCAGCAGTCCTGAGAAAATTTCATCCATTCATACCAATACGTGATCGACTGTTAAAGTGTACGATTACAAATGCAAAAATTATAACAAGAGAAAGAGAGGGTAGGGTTATATCACAAGATAGCAAACAAGTAGATGGGTCTCCTGATGGAAAGAGTCAACCATCGCCTATAGACACCGACGATGTTAATGGTGCGTTGCTATCTTGTTGCAAGAAAAGAGCTTACTCATTCTTAAAAGGCCGGCAACGCAACTGCAAGACCTCTGGTATTTCGGATGTCAATGGGCGGCGGTGATCACTTATCATCTGGTGCACCTCTTGCTCGTTTGCCCCCTCTTCTATAATATATTAAAAAAAAAACCTTGTGGCTAGGTCTAAAATTAATTTAGCAAGCAGTCCGCGTTATTATACTATTCAATTAAAATTCCTTCATAGGGATAACACTATTATACAACTCGTGGGGACACAGGTATAGAATGCGGTGACGCAGACCTTATATTATGTTAAGGTATGTGAGATGACAGTAGTCCGCGCACCACTAGCGATATTCCAGTCTATGTAACTTATATTTGTGTGTGATGCAATATAGAATACGCGCTGGTTATTAAACTATGTAATTTAATCACTATCTATAACCGAAAGTAACTGCGAAGGTAATGCGAATGTAATAAAGTGATAACACGGCCACAAAGCCCTTACCCTAACGGTAATATCACCCGTACGGTAAAAACTCACCTGGTTGCCATCCTTCAGTACGACATCATATGTGTTGCACAGGAGATTCCTCCTCTGCAGCAGGCGGTCGACCAGCTTCTTGACGGTGACGTCGGGGTCCACGCCCACCACCGAGGTGGCGCCGTCGGGCAGCACCACTCGGCACAGCGAGCACTGGCCGTTGCTACTCTGACTTGTTTTTACCACCTACAAACATTTTTATAATATGTAAGACTTTACAGTTTGAAAGAGCTAAATATTCAAAAAAGTATTTTCACGCCCGTGTCCCCGAAGGTACAACAAGTGCACCCACGATTAGCCGAAGAGACTTGGTCCCACAAATGTGATAGGTGGCAAGCCTATCGCCAACCGGACACTTTCCAATCTCGGACAATATTGTTTTTATCAGAAAACTGAAAAAACTTTTTTTTAATTGCCCGACCCGGAAATTGAACCCGGGACCTCATGTGGTCAACGCCAACGCCGGACCACTAGACCACAGAGACGATAAAGTAAAAAGTAATTTTGAAAATAACTTTTAATTTTGCTATTTATAGGTATTTAATATTTATTATCACTATTAATATTACTGTTTTATATGATTCTATTTTGTTCGTATGTAGTAATATTTAAAACGCTTTATGATTGTTTATGTATATTTTATAATAATAATTATTATTATTGGTACCACATTTTCACACAACTAATACATTACAGTAGACAATATTTTTAGGTTAGATATTGATTATAAAATTTTTAAATTAAACTATTATTGCGACAAATAAATTAGACAACATAAGCTTATAAAATGTAATTTTAAACACTTTTTTTAAAAGTGATTAGCGACCTGCCCGTGGTTTCACCCGCGTAGCTTTTGTTCGCGTGGGAATATCGAAAAGGTTTATATACTAAACCCTTCCTCAAGAATCAATCTATCTATTAAAAAAACTGCATCAAAATCCGTTGCGTAATTTTAAAGATTTAAGCATACATAGGGACAGACAGAGAAAGCGACTCTGTTTTATACTATGTACATGGGGCACACTAAAATTTTTGCACTTCCAGCTAATCGGAACTATTTGAATTTCGAATGTTATATTTTTAAAGAGTTGCAACCTTCTTAGTAATAAAAAAAAAACAATTGACGGGAAATGATTTGTCAATGGTTTTTTTATCACACATCAAAGATCTACGTACGCAACGAAAATAAAATTAAGTCGAAAAGATTTTAGAGCGATGATTTTTTTATGATTGTAAAAGTTTTTTTCTCCGCAAGACTGTGCCGTTCGTCTTCAAAATGCTTTTGGGAGAGAAGCACCTTGTTTGAGCACCATGAAGCGATGGTTTGCTGCATTTGAGAGAGGTCGAGTTTCTTTAATTGACGAATTTCGTGAAGGGCGGCCTTCAACTGCCGTCAACGAAAATAATGTAGCTAATGTTAAGCGGTTAATTGAAGAAAACCCCCGGATTACCTATGAGACAATTCGAGGACTATCGGGGATTGGTATGAAACAAATTCAGAAAATTTTACACGAAGAATTGCAAGTTCGGAAACTTTGTTGTCGTTGGATACCTCATGAACTGACAGCGGAGCAGAAGCGGGCTCGCGTGGAATTGTGCTCACAGATGCTACTGAAGTACGACCACGGACATTCTAATGCTGTTTATGACATTGTCGCAGGAGACGAAACGTGGATTTATTGTTTTGAACCCGAAAAAAAAACAGCAATCTTGTTAAAAACAAAAGTGAGACAGGCGAGAAACGTTGGCAATGATCGCGTTTTTTTCTCAGCTACGGGTCCCATCTGTACAATTCCACTTTAAGATCAAAAGAGTGTTAATGCCGAGTGGTATTCTACCATTTGATTACCCAGGGTGTTAGAAAAAGTTCGCGAAAGACGACCCAAAAGCCGCATTCTCCTACACCATGATAACGCTTCTTCACACACTGCCAATAAAATTAAGTCATTTTTAGCTTCCGAAAAAGAACGTCTCGTAACTCATCCTGCGCATAGCCCCAACCTAGCACCCTGTGATTTCTGTATTTTTCCCAAAATCAAAGATTTGATGAGAGGTTTTACTTTTACCAACTCCGAAGAGGTAGTGACAGCTTTCAATCAGTACGTAGAAAACATGGCTTCAGATCTGTGGTACTTCTGTTTTAAAAAATGGTTCGATCGAATGAAAAAATGTTTAAAATGTAAAGGAGATTATTTTGAAAAGCAATAAACATAATATTTTGGTTATAACATGTTGTTTTTTTTAAGTTACGCAAAACTTATAGTGTGACCTACGTATAATGGCTCTACATGCTATGTAGATCAGGTCTCTCAAACTTATGTCTCATTTGTTTTCAAGACAACGGCGAACCCCGAAAAAAACACAAGGTGTAATAGAAACAAAATTAAAATGAAATTAAAATTATTATCCATTCTGTGGTCTAGTGATCCTGCGTTGGCGTTGACCACATGAAGTCCTGGGTTCGATTCCCAATTCGAGCAATTAAAAAAAAATGTGATTTTTCAGTTTTCTGATAAAAACAATGTTACCCGGGATTGGAAAGTGCCCGTTTAGCGATAGGCTTGCCACCTATCACATTGTGGGACCAAGTATCTTCGGCTAGTCTTGGGTGCATTTGTAATTCTGCCTCTTCCGGGATATGGGCGTGAAGATACTTTTCTAAAGACAATTGTCTGGTGGGCATCTCAGAGAAGATGATGATGATGATAAACCCTGATATAGACCTTTCATTAAGTTCAAATTAGTTTTTCAAAGAACACCTACGCTCGGTTATTAAATTTAATCTTATCAGTGAGAATTCTATTTTAAGACGGCGAGTAAGCCCCGCTATTTAAATACCAAGTATATCTCGGAGCTATATTTAACATCGTGCAATTGTTTGCTCATATAATTCTTTTATATTTGTTGGGATTATATGAATTATATTGAGGCGACACACCTCCCTTATAAGCCTTGTGTAAAAATATTGTATTATTATGTAACAATGATATTTAAAGAAACGACACAATTTTTTCATATATACTTCATCTATTTTTATTTATTTACTAGCTGCAGCGTGCAGCCCGTTGCATTATACACAGTTTTTGGCGCATCCCGCGGGAACACCTAATTTTTCCGGAAAAAATAGCCTATGTGCTATTCCAGGTCATCAGCTACCTTTGTGCCAAATTTCATTCAAATCCGTTCAGTAGTTTTTGCGTGATTGAGTAACAAACATCCATCCAAACATCTATCCAAACATCCAAACTTTTGCATTTATAATATTAATAATATAGATTTATTTATCTTTATTGAACCACATACAGGATGTATAGGGTACAAATAGCAAGTTTAATGCATAAAGCATTCTCTACCAGCTGACCATACGGCTAACCAGAATATCACATCAAAATCATTATCTATATATAAATTTTATAATGCGAAAGTCTGTCCGTCTGTTTATCACGCTTTCAGGGCTAAATTGCTGAACCGATTTTGATAAAATTTGTCATGGAGATAGTTTGAGAGCTGGGGTCAAACATAGGCTACCGTGGTAATATCTACATTACATACACTGTGGTTTCTATGAAAATGACAACGGAAAATGAAAACGTCGTTTTGCCACGGTGTGACGTAACGCTTCCAAGTTTGGGTTACGTTGCCTTGCGACTTAATGTCTATTTTTGTCGAATTTATATCAAACAAAAATTATTAATCCTTATATTTATAATAAACTAGCTGTTGCCAGCGACTTCGTCCGCGCGGACTTCGTTTACTCCGCACAGCACCTCCCCGCTAAGTGATAGCGAGATAATATTTAACCTATATGTTGACCCGACCTGTTAGTAATATTCATGCAAAATTTGAAGTACATCCATGTAGTACTTTTTGAGTTTACCCCGGACATACATACAGACAAACAGACAAACAGATAAACATACAAACAGACAAAAATTCAAAAAACTATATTTTTGGCTTCGATATCGATTGTAGATCACGCCCAAGTATTCTTTTAAAAAAATATTCAATGTACAGTTTTGACTTTCCTACGATTTTATTATATGTATAGATATTTTAGTTTTTATATTATCTCTATGTCATATTTAATCATTACAAAATAACAGTATATTAGTTAGTCCCGTGTTGGATCCGGGCTCCATTGAAGAATAGACCAACTGCCGTTCTGCCAGACAGGTCGTAAAAGCCGACCGATTGGCTATGCGTGTTTCTAATATCGTGGCTACTAGGTGGTAGAGTTCTGCATTGTCTCGCCCGGGTCTGGTACCACCGCCTTACGTATTCCTGCTGCAGTACCGTCAGTGACGTGTTCCGGTTTGGAGGGTAAGGTAGCCGGTAAACGTATGCATGTGGTATCAGGCCTCGCTACAAGATAGCAACGCACCGTTAACATCTTTGGTGTCTATAGGCGACGGTTGACTCTTTCCATCAGGAGACCCATCTGCTTGTTTGTTATCTTATGATATAAAAAAGAACGACAAATTCTTAGTGGCCTAAACAAGCCTATTGACACCCACACGACGTCGGCGACGCGGCCCAGAATTTCAGCCCGCAAACAGTGGCAATACGAGTCACTACCATCGTGACTACTAGGTGGTAGAGTTCTGCATTGTCTCGCCCGGGTCTGGTACCACCGCCTTACCTATTCCTGCCGCAATAGCGTCAGTGCTTGTCGCTGTCGTGTTCCGGTTTAGAGGGTAAGGTAGCCGGTAAACTTATGCATGTGGCATTAGACCTCGCCACGAGATAGCAACGCACCATTAACATCTTTGGTATCTATAGGCGATGGTTGACTCTTTCCATCAGGAGATCCATCTGCTTGTTTGCTATCTTATGATATAAAAAAAAAGAGATCCTTGTCAAGAGTTAATAGCGAGCTAAAATCCTGATGTATCTCTTTCACCAATCGACAAGATCCCTTTGAAGGAAATCATCTGCGATTATGTCAGGCAGTGTGTAAAAATCGAACGATTGGCGATAATTTATATTTTACTTTTTCGTTATATCCATATCATAATTTTTCATTAAAATCACAATATATCCGATTCATTCTTAGTGGGAAACATGCCTATTATACACAAAAATACCTACATAACTATTATCGCTACGCATTTTAAATAAAACACTCTCGGGTTGAATGAGAAGGAAAAAAATAATAGTTAATTGTCTATGTGACAACTAAATCTTTTTATCAGAGTGCAGGCGTTGGGCAAATATGCGGAAAGCCACGCCGACATTAGATACGGATCGGTGTCAACGTGGCTGTACTAATGTTTGCGAATGTTTCGTGATTTTCCATTTGCTTTCCATTTCACAATATTATATCGGGTTTCATATTAATAGCGACCAACCCTTTGGTGGAAATTTGATAATTCTATGACTCCGTTTAGCTATAGATTAAACAATAAAATAACAAAAACATAAAAATGTTATGCTGTTTTATCGTGTCGAAGAAGAATAGGCTTTAAAATACCCCTGGAATGATTTTATTTCATCGCTAACATCGGTATAAAAAATCCAAGATGCACAGTCCTGAACAAAAGCATAGATGAAGGAAACTACTATATATATATATATATATATATATATATATATATATATATATATATATATATATATATATATATATATATATATATATATATATATATATATATATATATATATATATATATATATATATATATATATATATACATAACCAACGTTAAGCGCCAGCCTTATAGTTGTTTTTACAATGCAATGTACGAAAAGCAATATAATTGACAGTATCGCAACCGACGCGATTCTATTTGAAACGAGCGCACAATTTCAAATATTACGCTCATTTTTAGAAGGCGTTTTTTTAACACTGATTGTGTATCTTGTGTTTTTATTTCAATGATCGCTGTATTTTTGGGTGCGAATGCAAAAATCATGATAAGTGTCTCCAAACATTAAGGTCATTGAATGTGGGAATGCGCATGAGTGATCTAGTGTTGAACTGTCTGGTTTATGCAGATGACGCTGTATTTTTAGGCTTAACTTCGTTTGAGCTGCAAACACTGTTAAGAGTTATAAATTATGATTGTAAGAGTATGGGCTTACATTTGAATGCAAAGAAAATTAAATTTTAAGTATTTGAAAGTGAAGCAAAAAGAATAGATGTAATAGTTGTGGTCGATGATATAGTGTTGGAACAAATGGATGCAAATTCATCCTATCCTATCTATCCTATCCTATATCTTGGATGTGCTTTGAGAAAGAATGGAAGGTACGCCGCTGATGTCGAAAAAAGGGTGTGTACAGGGAACAGAGTGAATGGAGCGTTAAGGAGATTACTTAAAAGCACAATTTTGAAGTCCCATCTTGTCCTGCATAATTATGTGCTTATCCCAACGCTATTGTATGGAAGTGAGCGTTGCGTATTTCAGAAAGGAGACAAAAGTAGAATCAACGCGGTCGAGACGAGAACGCTTCGAAAAATATGTGGTGTAAATGGTCGAAGTGAGAGACAGGTTAAGTTTAAAAGAAAGTGTCGGTATAAAGATAAGAAAGGGCATGCTCCGTTAGTTCGGACATGTAGATGAAAGGTTAACAAAACAGATATACAATGCGAATGTGGAAGGATGTAGGTACCGGGGAAGACCAAGACTGACATACCACGATCAGATTGATCGAGTACTGTCGACAGGTGGTGTCAAGAGTCTTCGCAACCGGCGTGTTTGTATAAAGAAAGTAATGAATGTGGAGGAAGCGAGACAAGTCTGCAAAGATCGTGACGTATAGCAATCGCATCTCTCTGCCTACCCCGTATGTAATCGTGAAGAAAAGTATTTAAATGCAAGCTACACTGACAACCTAACAAATTGCCTTGAAAGGCGTATCCAGATTTATCCGTTGTCTCAACAATCACACCGTTCGAATGTAACGTCCTAATAAGGTCGAGCTATTTCTGTGTGCCCTAAATACCTAAGCCCTTGATCATCACCGACCTAATGTAGGTTAAGATAATATTTGTCAGACCTTACCGGTGAATGCTGCGTCGGTTATTTTTGTCCGTTAGCGCTGAACAAATATTCAGTTGACATTGTTCTAATTTTAAAATTTCCTGGTTTTTCTACTGAATTTTTAAAAAGATAAAATTTTACATACGTATGTGTATGTATATCTTATAGTCCAGTAAAAAGTTTAACGAAACCATGATCTGACCAGTTTTGGCGCAATAAGTAAAAATGTGTTCATTAATACTTAAATAATGATATTATGAAAGAAATTTTGATTTAAATTTAGGGGAAAGAGATGAAAAAATTAAAAAAAGGGTTGAAAAATCCCTTTTTTTTAATAACTTAACGGTAGGAAATAGAAAAAAGTTTCAAGTAAAAGTTGTAGAGAAAAAATTCTACACAAAAAAGTTCCTTTTCATTTTTTTGTTATCTGCTTTAGTTTAGCTACAAAAAATAAAAATTAAATTTGTAGTAAAATATGTAAAAATATATAAATATGGGAAAACATATGTAGTAGTGTTAGTACATATTTATGTGATGCGCGCGCTGCATGGTACAGGGCCGTAATAATTCTGGTAAGTTTTTATAATTAATTACAAAGCAAATTTAATTTTTATTTTTTGTAGCTAAATTAAAGCAGATAACAAAAAAATAAAGAGGAACTTTTTATGTAGAATTTTTTTCTCTACAACTTTTACTTGAAACTTTTTTTCTATTTCCTACCGTTATTAAGTTATTTAAAAAAAGGCATTTTTCAGCCCTTTTTTTAATTTTTTTCATCCCTTTCCCCTAAATTTAAATCAAAATTTCTTTCATAATATCATTATTTAAGTATTAATGAAGACATTTTTACTAATTGCGCCAAAACTGGTCAGATCATGGTTTCGTTAAACTTTTTACTGGACTATTAGTAGAAAAACACGTAGATGGCTCTCCTGATGGAAATAGATAACCATCGCCTATAGACCAAAGATTTTTATTGATACATCACTATCCGTACGGTGGGATAGCGAGGAATGCTGCAGGTATAAGTTTATAATATAATAGCATCTGTGATCTAATGGTTCGGTGTCGGTGTTGACCACATGAGGTCCGGGTTCGATTCTCGGGTCGGGCGAATCAAAAATGTGCTACTTCTTCGGAGTTACAGGGGTGAAGATACTTTAAATAAATATATATAAAATATTCATACAGTGGTATATGTATACACTATACAGTGGTATATAAATAGTTGCTGAATGGTGGCGTAATTTTTTTAACCTAAAGCACTCTGTAATGCTTTTCTTTGTGATTCGTGTAACACAAGTGGACTCGGCAGACGTTATTTTGCTTCATTCTCAGTGCCCTGTATCAGGTCCGATTGTGAATCTTAACCATCTAAACAAATACACTAAAAACATCAAAATCGGTGAACTGTTTTGGAACACACACATAGTACATATACACACACACACACACACACACACACACACAGAGAGAGAGAGAGAGAGAGAGAGAAAATTTGTACACATGTATATTGTATATAGAATATAGTAGTATACGTCAGGTTAAAGATTAAATAATATTTCTAAAACAAACCTCCAAACAATGCTTTAACACCATATTAAACAATTTTGTAATAAGTGGAATATTCTACATGAGATTAGTTGCACTTACATCAGTAAGTAAGGGTTGGTCGTCAGTGTCGGCGGCGCGGTCGCGGGACCCGGTCCGCGCCTTCCACGGCAGCAGTGAGGCCCCGCCGCTACGCCGCCGCTCCGACGCGTTAGACGACGATTTTTTTAGCTGCAATTTCAAAAAAACCAAGATTGATAAAAATATATATTAAATTGCATTGATTGATAACAATGTTTATGTAAGTTTTTGTCTCCATTAAAAAATATATGTATACTACTAGCTGACCCTGCAAACGTTGTTTTGCCATATAAATCATTAAATACTAATAATATCGCTATAAAAAAAGGGGTTGGTGATAGAAAGGTGAAAATTTAGGGCGGCATGTATTTTAAAAAAATAAAAAGTAAAATGTTGTCCAAAAAATTTGGGGTGGATAACTCTTATCAAGCAGGGGTATAAAAATAGTAGCCGATTCTCAGACCTACCAAATATACATATAAAATTTCATAAACGTGACACGAGAATTTTATGTATAAGAAGATGTATGCGTACCTTAGTGTGTGTCTCGTGTGCGGGCGGGGCGAAGGGCGGCGGCAGTCCGCGCAGGTCCGCGCGCGCGCACTCGGCGTGCACCCCCGAGCGCAGGAAGCGAGGGTAGCTGTCGAACTTCATCACGTTGAAGATCTGCTTCTGGGCCTGTAGCAGAAGATAAACATTCAATCATTTGTTGCCAACTGATAGGCTCTTATGGTAAGAGGCAACCACCTAAACACTTCAATGGTGATTATAATGATTTTTTACCCGTTGTTCAGGGATGTGAAGCTACATACGCCAGTTTACTGGCTACCCTAACTTCTTATCCAATCCTGATGATCATAATTTATGCACACAAACCAGCGTGCGTCGAGGCGGCGGCGACTCGGTCCAGTTTCGGTCCTCTAATACTCGAGTCTCGAAACCCTGATCAAAAGTTATTAAAGAGTCGAAATTCATATGTCACTTATTCTCCCACTTATCGTCAAGATACTGCCCTGAGCTGAAGTTCGGTCTCACAGGAGCGACCTTGAGCGGGTTCTAAGCCATTTCATTAAGTTCATTTCCTACCGCTCATTTATGGCTTATGTAACACTATTATGTTCGGTATGTCCGGTACATGTTTCAAGCACTTCCGGATGAAGCGACTTATGATGTACGCCTTACACATTTTCATCTGCTAGCAGATATATCTACATCAACCAAATACTTGACGTAGCATCTTCAAAACATTGTAAGCTCGGTATATCTGGTACCTGGTTAAAGAGGTCCTGAGGCGGCGGGTCCTGGTGCAGGCGGAGCGCGGCGGCGCGCCGGGCCGCGGCGTCCACATTGACGGGCTCGGAAGCGCCCTCGGCCAGATGCCTCTGCCAGATTTCTTTCGCCAGGTTCATTCGCTTCTCCGTTTCTTCGCAATTTCGAAATTGCTCGCAAGACCACCAGAACCTGAGAAATTATATATCTATCAAAGTTGTAGTTTTTGTCTGTCTAGTAATTTTTTTGTCAAACTTTATGATAAAATAGCTGTGCCCGCGACTTCGTCCGTGATTTCGAAAATTTCTAAAAACAGTCCCGTGATTTAACCCGCAAAGTTCCCGTTTCCATGGGATTTCCGGGATAAGAACTATTCTATGTTCGTACCAAATTTCATCCCAATCGGTTCAACGGTTTAGGCGTGAAGAAGAGACAGACAGACAGAGTTACTTTCGCATTTATAATATTAGTATGGATGTTCATTTTAGCTTATATCAATTTTACTATTTTGAAAATTTTTGTTTGTCTGTTTGTATGTCCCGTTATAACTCGAGAAGAACTTGACCGATTTTGATAAAAATTGGCATACAGTAAGGTCACTTGGTAGCGTTAATAATGGATCACATAATTTTTGTTTGCATATCCAATTATAAATCAAGGACGGCTTGAACGATCTTAATGTAAATTAGTATACAGAGAAAACACGTAATTGCGTATGAAATTACGCCCAGCGATGCGGGCGGGCATTAATTATTTGATATTTATGGTATGTTATGGCATAAAAGCGTTAGTTTGCATCATTCAATACAATCCAAATATTTTTGTGTCGCTCTATGGTCACATTATATCTGCGATTCGCAACTACAACTCACAAAAAATGATTATTGTAACATTTGACCTAACCTCAGAGAGGCACACTTATTTGAATCATATTAAACGTATAATTCCTGGTTGGTCTTTGATCTCCAAAATATTATTCTAGCGACCTCATTGTCCAGGAAATATGAATAAGAATTGTTTTATTTACCACACATACTATACATCACTAATTCACTACATAGTATAAAACAAAGTCGCTTTCTCTGTCTGTCTCTATGTATGCTTAAATCTTTAAAACTACGCAACGGATTTTGATGCGGTTTTTTTTAAATAGATAGATTGATTCTTGAGGAAGGTTTTAGTGTATAAACCTTTCCGATATTCCCTCGGGAACAAAAGCTACGCGAGTGAAACCGCGGGCAGGTCGCTAGTACACAATAAAAAAGAACAAGTGTACAAATAAGACAAAAACAAAAACAAAAAGCCACAGATACAGTAAACAAAAAGAAAAAAAACATACAACACTTTTTAACAGACATCGATAATTACAATTTGAACAGTATATTAATAAGCATGAAAAAACAAATAACATAAAAATTAATTAATGTTTATGTATAGCAACATGATGGTAAAATGGTAAGCCACTTAGCAAACACATAGGATGACAAAAGTTATCAACCCTACAGCTTGTTTTCTGGGCTACCTTTGTCTAACTGTCACTAGAAAAAATAATGATAAGAAATAAAAATACAATGAATAAAATTATGTTGGTCTCGGCCTCCTTTGTAGAATAGGCCAACTGCCGTTCTGCCAGGCAGGTCGTAAAAGGCGACCGATTGGCTATCGAGTCACTACCATCGTGGCTACTAGGTGGTAGAGTTCTGCATTGTCTCGCCCGTGTCTGGTACCACCGCCTTACCTATTCCTGCCGCAATAGCGTCAGTGCTTGTCGTTGTCGTGTTCCGGTTTGGAGGGTAAGGTAGCCGGTAAACTTATGCATGTGGCATTAGATCTCGCCACAAGATAGCAACGCACCATTAACATCTTTGGTGTCTATAGGCGATGGTTGACTCTTTCCATCAGGAGACCCATCTGCTTGTTTGCTATCTTATGATATAAAAAAAAAAAGTATATGGTATGGAAATGAATGTTAATTCTGGTTTGCACAAGTTATAGTGGTGGGAACGAGAAGTGGATCCATTGCCCTGAAGTATAAAACATAATACATGTATAATATACATACATATATTTAAGAGTTTACTCGTATACTTACTTAATATCTACCGATTTGGCTGATTTTGGTTTTGAATTAATTGTTGAAGTCCAGGGAAGGTTTAAAAGGTGAGAAAATATAGAAAAAAATAGGTGTAGTTAAAAAGGCAGAACAACGTTTGCCGGGTCAGCTAGTATACATATATATTTAAAGGCTTTAAACTCGTAAAGCAGGGGGACCGCGATAATTACAAATATTTGGAATTAAAATATACTTAAAAGAAAATATAATACCAAATTATTTTTTTTTTACTGTCGATAAAAAAAACTCGCCTGATAGTAAGCTAAGGTGCAGCCTAAGATGGAACGCGCTTCCCTAAAAGGTACCTGTTCACTCTTCTCTTGAAGATCCCCAGGTTGTACCCGCCGGAGAACACAGACTTAGATAGCATATTCTAGTCCCTTGCGGTTCGGATCAAGAATGTCGAATCGAACCGCTTTGTACGGGTACGTGGAACGTCCACCAATTAGTTATGCTTTTGAAGATTTTAACAAATATGATTTTAACTTGAACTTGAAAGATAGTATTACGAAAAGGTGGAGGGAGATCATTCCAACATTTGGTAGCATTGAAACGTAAACTGCCCCTAAAAGCTGCAGTATTTTGCGAAAGCAAACTTCATTTAAATAACGAAGCCCTAGTAAAATGGGACGTATTTAGTTCAGAGGTCCACCGAAGCTTGCTGTAAAAATAAGGTCGAATCTGCTGCTGTAAAGATAAGGCTGAAAAAATCGAAGAGTCGTTTAAAAATAGTGTTACATGAGCTCGAGGGGAAATGTTAAAACAATAACGCGCAAATGCATTTTGTACCCTTTGAATGAGTTTCTGAGTTCTTTTAAGTAATCGAGGTCCTGTAAAGACATCTGCGTAATTAAATTTGGATAAAAACAAGGACTCACAATCGAATACGAACTTCAGTCGTTATAGAGTTCACGATACAGGACCTTAGGTCTATAAAAGCACTCACGAACTACATTTGAGATATGTTTTTCTAAGCGTAGGGATATGCGAAGGCAGCAGCTCATGAGGGGTCTGACAGAAGCTGGTTTAGTCTAAAGATTTTCCTCTTCAACCAGTCTTACCGTATGTTCTCAGCAGCGAACTCCTTGTCCAGGAAATACGCGAAGGCAGCAGCTCCCGAAGGGTCAGCCAGTAGTTGCTCCAGTCCCAGAGACCAGCGCGCCACGCCACCGCAACTTCCGTTTGTGTTTGTGGGCATATGTGGAGAACCCTCACTCATTTGCTGTAAAATAAATATATTTTCATTTTTTTAAAACAACTTGCAATTTACTTATAACGTGCGGTTAGAGAACCTTATCACGAATCGATGGAGCTCGGGCTCGGTTACCGATAGGGACTAACAATTGTGTGATGAACATGAATGTTTGATTTTGGGTGTTTATTATGTATGTAACAGTATTTATATATGTATTAGTATCGTTGACTAACACCCATAACACAAGCAAATAACTTTTTTACTAGGGTTAGGTTAACGTTAGCTCGATTTGTGTAATTTGTTCAGAAATATCATTAATATTATTAGCTGTATATGTATTATGTATCTATCGTATAGTATGGTAACAGTCTTAAAACTTTCTTAAAACGTTCTTTCACCAACATAAACTAGGCTACATTTGCGTAGGCGTACCGAGGGGGGGGGGGGGAAGGAAGGGGCTGCTTCCCCCCCCTGGAGTTTGTTTACCTCTCCACTAACTATCTACTGTTGAAAAAAAAAATATAATAAGACAAAAATATAGTCTTAAAATGTTACGGTTGCCCCCCCCCCCCCCCCCGGCGTGTTTGAATATCTGCCATCTGTCCTTTTCCAGCAATTTAAGAATCTCACTCACAGGAAATGAATGGTCATTTTAATATACTAAAGCATCATACACATTAACTTCAATTAAAACACTCTACGCATAAGGGCTTTCCACACACACATCAAAAAGAAAAAATACAAATTGAAATATATGTAGAGTTTATTCAAGAAAAATTGATATAAAAACCCAAGATCCACAATCAGTGTGTCTCAAAAACGTCCTCCAAAAAACAATTTCAAATTGTGCGCTCATCTATATCTATACATATAATAAAAACGTAGGAAAGTCAAAACTGTACATTGAATATATTTTTTAAAAAATACTTGAGGCGTACAATCGATATCGAAGCCAAAAATATAGTTTTTAGAATTTTTGTCTGTTTGTCAATATGTATGTCCGGGGTAAACTCAAAAAGTACTACATGGATTTACTTCAAATTTTGTATGAATATTACTTACAGGTCGGGTCAACATATAGGCTACATATTATCACGCTATCACCTACGGGGGAGGGGCTGTGCGGAGTAAACGAACTCCGCGCGGACGAAATTTGTAAAAGATACTATAAATCTTGCGCTTAATGTTGGATATGCAAAAACATGTGTTTTTGCTATTTGCCAACTATTGAAATGAAACTAGGGACACTTTAGGGTGTCAGTTTTGTTCGGGACTGTGCATCTTGGGTTTTTTATATCAATGAGAGTTCAACTACATATTATCTGATAACTCCTTATAGAGAAGAAATACATGCGAATCTAAAAGAAAACAGTTCTGTCAACTAGCTGAGGTACGACGTGTGATCGCTCCGAAGAGATCCGAACTATCGAATTCGTTGTACGATCCCGACCGCTATAGCGTGCATTGTGATGACATTATGTTTATTATCGATATCGATAAAAATATGTTTTAGTTACGTGTTTTCTAAACCACAGAGAGCCAAATGTAAGGCTGCAAACATTTAGTTTAAAAGACAAAATGTTTTTATTATCAGTCGCTATTTATTTTCTTCTTTCCTTCTTGAAATTTTCCTATGTAAATGTTCCTGGGAGGATTTTCCTCGGTTAAAGTAACATATGTCATACGTAGGTGCGTAAAAAATAAAATTCATGATGTGACAACTTTTTTGTCAAATTTTATCGACATCGTTTCCTCGTATTAATCTGTGTCCTCTTTGATGTAGAAATTATCTGCCATTCTAACAGGCTGCTGTTAAAAGGCGAACGATTGTCTATACCTACGTGACACCGCAATCGTGACTACTAGGTGGTAGAGTTCCGCAACATCTTGCCCGGGTCTGCTACCATCGCCTATAGTTCCTACCACAATAGCCACAATGTTTGTCATTGTCGTGTTCCAGTTTGAAAGGTAAGGTATCCAGTAGGCTTATTCATGTGGTATTCCCATCCGACCAAAGCGATAACGTCTTTGGTGTCTATAGGCGAAGGTTTCTCTTTCCATTTGGAGAGCCATCTACTCGTATGCTAACTAATGATGTATAAAAAAAGGTTTTATGCTGTTGTAGGTTGTGGTGTTTCCTCACCATTTAACAGCACAACAGGACACGAAGCCAGAAATTTAATGTGATTTAAAATATTTTAAATGTAAACGTAACCGTAAATTCGGTTCTAGTTTTTGGTCCAAATTAGTGGAAAGCGAAGAAGCTGAAAAATAAGTCAGTGACGATTAAGTGACGAATCACTTAACTGTTGACAAAAATGGGTTTCCTTATAATACTTCTATGTAGGTTTAGCTGTTTGTATGATAATTCACATTCTACAAACTGGCATAATTGATTATTTTTACGACGTTTAAATTATTTCTCTACAAAGAAATTATTAGATAATTCAGTCGAGTTTCACCACTTAAAAGTTTAAAAATTCATAGTTAGAATACTGCAGCATATTTAGCAAAACTATCCAAAAAGGTTATTTAAAACAGGTTAATGTTACGGACAAACATAAAAAAAGAACAACAAAATACTATATATTTTTTAAATATCATTAGATAGCAAACTAGCAGATGGATTGCCTGACGGAGACCATCGCCTGTAGACATCAAAAATGTTAATGGTGCATTACTATCCTTTTACGAAGTCTTAATGTCACATGGTTTACCGGCTACTTTACCCTGCAAAATTTTGCGGCAGGAATAGGTAAGAGTTCTTCATTGTCTCTCCAAAGTCTGGTACCACCATCACCACACCCGGGCGAGACAATGAAGAACTCTACCAACTATTAGTCACGATGGTAGTGACTCGTATGCCTGGCAGAAGTTCTATTCTTTAAAAAGAGCCCGGATCAACACGGGGAAAATACTATAACTATAAATAGCAAATTAAACATTACAAACCAAATTTATACATATATGTTGGATTATTTCAACACGTTATATTTAAAGGTTTTTTAGACAACTTTCCAAAAAGGAGGATTTCAATTTGATTTTATTTTTTATGTTTGTTCTCGTAGCACTTCTATTTCTTAACTGATTTGTTTTTATATTTTTTTAAATTAATTTTTTTACTTTATTTGGTCAAATATAAATTAGGTAAAAATCCAGGGTTCCAGAAGTACCGGTGATTGGAAGTCGGTTACTGCAGTTTCTTTCCCTTTCACGATCTTTCCCTGCTAAAAAAAATTGTTTGTGGATCGTCTAACCGCTATCTCAAGTGACAACTACTGTTTGTATTAACAATGCCACTATATTTATTAGTACAATTGAGTTGAATCCACATTAATTATGACGCATCACAGGAAACGCAGTGACAAACACACGCTCTTATGTAGGTACATTATAACAAAATTTCAGGAATTTGTCAGTAGATAAAAGTCATCTACTGATAAATTTCTGAAATTTTGTTAGTGGAGTGGAAAGGCCGAGTATAATACATACTTTTTTTATATCATCAGATAGCAAACAAGCAGATGCGTCTCCTGATGAAAAGAGTCAACCATAGCCTATAGACACCAAAGGTGTTAATGGTGCGTTGCTATCTTGTGGCAAGGTCTAAAGCCACATGCGTAAATTCACCAGCTACTTTACTCTCCAAACCGGAACACGACAGTGAAAAACACTGACGCAATTGCGGCAGGAATAGGTAAGGCGATGGTACCAGAGCCCGGCGAGACAATGCAGAACTCTGCCACCTAGTAGCCACGATGGAAGTGACTCGTTTAGCCAATCGGTCGCCTTTTACTGCCTGCCTTGCAGAACGGCAGTTGGCCTATTCTTTAAAGGAGCACGAGACCAACACGGAGATATAAACTTACTAATCCTACTATTCCTACTAATCCTACTATAGGATTAGTTATTACATTACCTTATCCTCCAAACCGGAACACGACAGTGGCAGTGATTTAATATTTAAAATATTGCACAAGTAGCACAACCAGAGATTTACTGCAACTCAAGTTTCGTCTTCCGCGTGTGAGCTCACACTTGATGCTTTTTTATTATCATAACTAGCTGCAGCGTGCAGCTCGCTACATTAAAAAAGTTTTTGGTGAATCCCGCGGGAACACCTAATTTTTCCGGGATAAAAAATAGCCCATGTGCTATTCCAGATCATCATCTACCTGTGTGCCAAATTTAATTCAAATCCGTTCAGTAGTTTTTGCGTGATTGAGTAACAAACATCCATCCAAACATCCAAACTTTCGCATTTATAATATAAATATACGAGTAGATATGAAAGGAAAAAAGCAGATTGTTCTCCTGACGAAAAGAATAACAATCGCCTACAGAGATAACAGATGTTAATGGTGCGTTGCTCTCCTTGCGGCAGAGATGTTAGAGATGTTGCGGAGGACTTATTTCAGCAATAAAAATTTACTTAGGGAGGCGCTTGACCCAGCTATAGATAGACTTTACAAAGGTAATTTTTTTAAGGGTTTTTCGGGAGGGTGGACTTGAGCCCATTTCCCCCAGATCCGCTACTGTGTATAAGTTTGCTGGTTACCTTACCGAACAATTGAAATACAGTGTTAAACATTGACGCTATTGCTATAGGAATAGGTAAGATGGTGGTGCTAAACCAAGACTTTACAGTACTCCATTAACTAGTAGTTTGATGATAGTGTCATTTTAAGGCTAATCGATCGCCTTTTACGAATTATTTGGCAGAAAAGCTGGCGGTCGAAGATAGATCAACTGCTTTCCTGATAGGTATCTCGCAAAAGTCGAGAAAACGCTAAAAGGTGTCACATTATGACCATTAACTAGGTGGTAGAGATTTATAACGTGTAACCAAGGTTTTGGTACCACTGTCTTACCTATTCCTACCGAATAGCGTCAGTACTCGCCGCTACCGTTTTTCGGTTTGGTAACTGACTTATTTTTCGTAAAAACATATGCATGTGACATTCCAACCCCGCCATACGGATAGCAACGCACCAATAACATATAAAAGTGTCCATAAGTCGTAGTTGTCTCTTTCCATTGAGAGAGCCATCTGCAGTTTGGTATCCTGTGATAAAAAAATAAAACAAAAGGTTCCTCTACAAAAAAAAAACGCATCTGTATCTGGTCCGATGTCAGGGTTGACCACATGAGGTCCCGGGTTCAATTCCCAGATCGGGCAATTCAAAAATGTGTTTTTTTTAGTTTTCTGATAAAAACAACGTTGCCTGAGATTGGATAGGTGTCTGGTTGGCGATAGGCTTACCACCTATCACATTGTGGGACTATAAGTATCTTCGGCTAATCGTGGGTGCACTGGTTGTACCTTAGCCAACGGGCGTGAGTATACTTTTTTTTTACTAAAAGTTTGAATGATATTGTCTACCTTACCTTGTTGTAAAGATTTCGGTGGTCGTGATGTCGGTAGGAGCTGCCGGCGCCGCTGCCAGTGGTCCAGCGTCGAAACGGCGACGCTTGCTCACTCTGTAAAGAAGTAAACATAAATTTTATTTAGAAATATAAGATAAGATAAAATAAGAAAAATATCGTAGTTAAAAGTGCCTCATTTTAGTACTAAAGTTGAGCAACTTCCCCCTAAATTAAGCAAATATTTTGAAAATATATGTATCAATATCCATAAAATAATGACACAAATATGTTTGTATTAAGCTACCAAATAATGCCTTTGACGATCGGACAGGGTTTACTTTACACAACGTATACACACGATGTATGAAGTATTGCCCGTGTCCTTTCGACCGATTTTCGAGCGGACGATCGATAGTAAATAATAAAAGATTATTTGACCAAGCAATTAAAAATTTTGGAGCATTCAATCTTTTTATTTTTTTGTACCAGACATATCATGTTAGCAGTTATTGTTTCATATCGCTTTACTAGAATTCATTCTATTACACTATTAACAGGAATTAATAAAATTTGGATGAATACATGATGTCACTTTTAGTAGTCCTAATAACCAGTCAGAGTTTCGCCCACTTGGAATAAAGGGTTTATCTAAAAAGTTTTAAAGATCTAAACAGGAACGTGACCCGTGTCGGAAATCTTTCTTTGTTTAACGAAGTTTTAAAAATATTTTTCAGTTTTCTGAGAAACACAAAGTTGCCCGGGATTGGAGAGTGTCCGATTGGCGATAGGCTTGCCACCTATCACATTCGTGGGACTAAGTATCTTCGGCTAATCGTGAGTGCACTTGTTGTACCTCTGCCTACCCCTTCGGGGATATGATAAGATACTTTTTTTTTTAATTTTACCCAGCACGGGATCAGGGATTAATAAATAAATATATAATCGAAAGATTTTTGTTTAACAGTAGTAGGGTTCTGTTTTACTGATCCTCTATGAAATGATCCTAGTAGATAAATTGATGTTGTATACAACCAGTGAAATAACGAGCCACCAAAAGTGCTTGCAAAGTTTTATTCGAATAAAACATTTTTTGAGTTGAGTTTGAAAAGTTTTTTGCGGGGTACACAAATTGCGCTAAACGTCTTTAGGCATTCCGGCTAACCGCTAACCAGTTTTTTAACTTCCTTAGAGGGAAGTTAAGAGAAGAAAAAATTGATATAGGCAAATAGGATTGACACCCTATATTAATGATAAGTTCACATTTTCCCCGTGGGTCAGGCCGTTTAAAAAAATACTACTTACTTTCCTGACATTCAGTTTGTAAAAGACGGAACCTTTGACAAGAGAAAGATAAGGACTTGGCATTAATTTCCATAAACAATCAAAATTATAAAATTGCATGCATTCCAACGCTTTATCTCTGTCTAACAAGTTAGAATTTTCATAACAGACAAAGCTACAACAATTTTGTCAGTGTTCTAATTTCAAATCATTTAAGAAAATTAACGTCACCTTAAACAGCTTGCGGCCAAAACGCCATTACTAAAATACGCTGTCAATGTGGGTTAGTTAAAATTTAATGTCAAATAACCCTTTGATTACAAAATATTAAATTGATTTTAGCATTTATTTGTATTTTTTATAATTTTAGTGTGTACCTTAAATCTAAAATAAAAACTAATTTTTAAAATAACATGCTCACTTGCAATATAATCTATCAATTGTTATGTAGACAGTAAACAGCTGTTCTTAAGTCCGCCATTGTTAGGGGCGAAATGACACGGTTTTCCCTTGGTTATTTCATATCTAGTAGTAGTTTCCTTAATCTAAGGCGCCCCATAGACCTACAATAACATTGCGCAATACTTTTATTGTGCAATAATATTGAATACACCTTTGTATCCAAACGTTCAATAAATTCGCTCAACAAAATTGACAAACCAGTCTGATCAATATTTTCGTACGAGCAACATGTCTGACGATGAAGTTTTAGCGGCAACCATACTGGTAATTTGTTAAAAAATCGCTATACAATTCTATACACTCAAGTAAAAACTCCCGTTCTTTATCTTTTATTGCATTCTTGCTTGTTTTGTTTTGTATGTACAGCAAAATATTTCACAAATAAATAAAATATTATAAGCGCATACGTTGATAATCAAAAGCACAACTTACAAAGATACAAAGCAGAATCATTATTTGAATTTCAAGAGCAAATTAAACCCACTCACAACGATAAATTTGCATAAACTGAAAATCACCATACAAAGAAATACATCATTTTGAACAATTACAAAACAGGAAAATAAAAGGAAACGGGCGATAAATAGTTAAATAATTTGTGCCACTACAAACAAACAATAATGGACGGAGGCAGAAAGGAAAACCCCGCTTGTAATTCACACATATTGATATCTTAAGAAAACAATACGTGTGTAAACTTTACTAGCTATTGTGCAATCTCTTTTTATATATATATATGTTTATATTTACAATAACTTTATTAACAATGGAAGTAGATCTGCAGAGAAAACAATAATTCCAATGTGTGTGTGTGTGTGTAAATGTCTTCTACTAGGGTGTACCGTGAGACCTATTCTATTTGATATTTAGAATATACAAAATTAGCATAAAAAGAGCAAAATTGATGGGCCAGAAAAGATACTACCAGCCAATTAGTTCATACAAGGTAACCAAAGGCCAGATAGATATGTTTCAACCATTATAACGAGGTGATGACAGGGATACGTCTCACCTTTGTATACCCAATGTTTTCCTGCCGCAATAGCGTCAATGTCTGTCACTATCGTGTTTCAGTTTGGAGGGTAAAGTAGAGGGTAAATTTATCTATGTGGCATTAAGATCCGCCACATGGATAACAACGCGTCATTAGCATATTTGATGTCTATAGGCGGTGGTTGTATCTGTCAGAACCATTTCATTGTTATGATATAAAAAGCAAAATGAATGACGGAAAATTTTACGTAACGTTATCTCGTACATAAAATGCAGTGATCGTAAAATGGGCAATTTGTTGTGCCAGACAGAGTAATTAAAAATTACAATAATAAAGTTGTAAAAATAACGTACAACTTGATGGTGATATCGTAAATCGACGTGCGGGCTTAGACCAGTGCCATAAATACGAGCAGAATGGAAAGACAAATGTATGAATTTGATATAAGTAAAATTGAATGCTTATGGTAATTACATACATTTTCCTTTCTACTTTTTTGTTTAGTAACTTCAGTGCTTGTGACCTAACTCGCCTGGTTATATGGTACCACCGCCGTAGCTATTCCTGCCGCAATAGTGTTAATGCTAGTTTTTCGTATTCCTCAATGTAGCATTTTCGTGTTCCTGTTTGAAGGGTAAAATAGCCGGTAAATTTGTGCATGTGACATTGACATTCCGCCACTTAGATAGCAACGCACCATTAACATGTTTGGTGTCTATAGGCGATGGTTGTCTCTTTCTATTAGGGAGCCAGCTGCTTCTTTGCTATTACATGATATTTAAAAAAAAACGCATTACGCAGAAGGCTTTCCTGATAATGAGAGACTACAATCGCCTTTAGATAGCAAAGATGTTAATGGTGTATTCTAATCTAAATCTGAATTGCCATAACTTAAACTATAATATGCAAATAACTTGTCCCGTGAATTATTATTATTATTATTATTATTATTATTAAATAACTAATTAAAACACAGCAAATATATAAATTAGATTTTATATTTCCTGTGCCGTACTGAGTCTAGACATTCGCATCACAAACATGTTCATATTTACTAAACATATTGCTGTGTTATTTGGTGCAACAATAATACTCAATAATACTCAAATCGCTTGCGCCATACAATAGACATTCCGAACATGACATTAATAAGTTTGGCTGTAGAATTATTTATCACTAGGAAACGTGTGCGACTTTATTTGGACTAAGCATTTAAATAATTTTTATATCATTAGATAGCAAACAAGTAGATGTCTCAGCAGAAGAAAGAGAGAATTATCGCCAATAGACAGTATGATGCCATTTTAATTTGGTGAAGATCTGGTGCAGGGTTCCGAAAAGTTGAAGGGACGGAGAGTGACATAGGGTACTTTTTGGCACTTTCTAACCTCCCACTTCCCTAAAATGAATTTAACGCAAGCAAAAGCTAGTCTCTTATATAAGTTTGACAACAGACTTCAGCCATAAACATAACTTTTGCACGCAGTAAAACTGCAGCAATCGATGGGAAGTCGATTGCTGCAGTTTTAGTGCGTTAAATTCATTTTAGGGAAGTGGATAAAAAAAACCCTACGTCACTCTCCGTCCCTTCAACTATCTCCACTTAAAAAATCACGTCAATTCGTTTTGTCGTGAAAGACGGACAAACATACACACTTTCCCTTTTATAATATTTTATAAAAGGAAAGTGTGTAATTTTATTGTTTAATCTATGATTAAACGGAATCATAGACATTCGAGCGGAGAGCGATCGCTAGTTAATATGAAAACAAAAAACCCGACTGCGTCATTCTCACAATTATGGCGAATCAATAACCTATTATTCTAATGATACCACTCAAGTTTAAATCCATCAAAACGTGCGAGACAAAAGAACTCTACCAACTATTGACTAATCTGCAATCGTGTTATTACCGTAGTCAATATGGTACTGATATGATTTTTTAGGGTTCCGTACCTAAAAGGTAAGAAGGGACCTTATTACTAAGCCTCTGCTGTCTGCCTGTCCGTCTGTCTGTCTATCACCAGGCTGTATCTCATAAGCCGTGATAGCTAGAAAGCTGAAATTTTGACAATTTATGTATTTCCGTTGCAGTTATAACAACAAACATTATTTGTCTGTTTCACATTAATAAAATGTGTAATTTGTTTATGTATATATATATATATATATATATATATATATATATATATATATATATATATATATTATATATATATATATATATATATATATATATATATATATATATATATATATATATATATATATATATCTAGTAGATACCTAACGCTGTAAATAATTTCATAGTACCTATCTTTATGTTATTGAAGTGCTTTAGGTTTCATTGATAGATGTGTTTAAGGGGAGGTGGTTCAGGTATTCCTGCAAAATACGTTTTTTCTTATGCATTTCTGAAATAGTAAACATTAAGATTGTAAGATATCATAAGATATTGTTTATAAGCGTTATGGCCAATTACACTAACATTGTGTTAGCTTTGGAAAATCCTAAGTAGGTAGCATACTGTCACTTTTTGTCTCAAATGAAAAGAATGTCCTAAGCTAATACCTACAAGGTCAGTGCAATTGCCCAAAGTCAACGATATTTATACTTATACATACAAATACATATCTAAATACTGAAAATATATCTATTCTATACATATAATAAAATCGTAGAAAACTCAAAACTGTACATTGAATATTTTTTTAAAAAATACTTGGGGCGTGATCTTTAATCGATATCGAAGCCAAAAATATAGTTTTTAGAATTTTTGTCTGTTTGTCTGTATGTATGTCCGGGGTAAACTCAAAAAGTACTGCATGGATTTACTTCAAATTTTGCATGAATATTACTAACAGGTTGGGTCAACATATTATCACGCTATCACGTACCGGGGAGGAGCAGTGCGGAGTAAACGAAGTCCGCGCGGACGAAGTCGCAGGCAACAGCTAGTATTCAATAAACACCCAAACCCAGAAATGCAAACATCTATCATCAAAAATTTTTGTCCCTGTCGATAATAGAATTTGAGCCCAATAGATTAACAGTTTAGGTTTGCTAACCACTCGCGTTAAATCGATTTATATATAATTTCACCTCCTCTTTTAAGGGGTCGGGGGGTAGATTTCCAAAAAAATTACGCTCGATTTTTTTGTTAGTTACAAATAGTCCACATATCAGTTTTTAGCTTTTTACCTTTGAAAATTGCGGAATGCTTTATACAAACTTCCACCCCCGTTTAGGGAAGTAGGGGTTTAGAAAGAGACAAGAAGCAGCCTATGTAACTCTCCATCCCTTCAACTATCTCCACCTAAAAACTCACGTCAATTTGTCGCCCCGTTTTGCCGTGAAAGACGTACAAACAAACACACAC
Source organism: Apodemia mormo (assembly GCA_036924255.1). Classification (NCBI taxonomy): domain Eukaryota; kingdom Metazoa; phylum Arthropoda; class Insecta; order Lepidoptera; family Riodinidae; genus Apodemia; species Apodemia mormo. The sequence goes on along the minus strand of JAUPFN010000021.1, from coordinate 4,806,385 downwards.
ATACACTTTCCCATTTATAATGTTAGTATGAAGCCTCCTTTGTAGAATAGGCCAACTGCCGTTCTGCCAGGCAGGTCGTAAAAGGCGACCGATTGGCTATCGAGTCACTATCATCGTGGCTACTAGGTGGTAGAGTTCTGCATTGTCTGGCCCGGGTCTGGTACCACCGCCTTACCTATTCCTGCCACCATAGCGTTAGTGCTTGTTGCTGTCGTGTTCCGGTTTGGAGGGTAAGGTAACCGGTAAACTTATGCATGTGGCATTATACCTCGCCACAAGATAGCAACGCACCATTAACATCTTTATGTCTATAGGCGATGGTTGACTCTTTCCATCAGGAGACCCATCTGCTTGTTTGCTATCTTATGACATAAAAAAAAATTGACACAGATGAAATATGGCTTTAGTAGTTTCATCAGTTAAGCCCCGTTCTCACTTTGATTAGTGCAAGTGTGAGTGTTTAATACAGGTGCTGAGTATTAAGCAAAAAATACGTGAAGACAGCCGTTGAACCATGCGAGTGGTTAGTAATCAGCGTAGTAAAAGTGAATTGACGCTGATTACTAATCACTCGCACTGATCACCGGCTGTCTTCACGTATTTTTTGCTTAATACTAAGCACCTGCATTAAACACTCGCACTAATCAAAGTGAAAACGGGTCTTTAGCTATCTTATAAAAACTTACCTTTTTAACATCTGAGATGTACCATACAACCATTTTTCATCGATAAAGTCCAATAAACATCGATATAAAATTATTATTGTACACTGCACTACACCATTTACAAAAGCACGAATATTAGGGAATATAAAAACTTCATAGGCTTTGGTAATATGTCTAGAAAGTTATTGTAACCGATGCTTTCGCCTTGAGAACCCGTGATCGACTGGAGCGGAATAATTCATCACAGCGATGTGCGAACATTAAATTACAATGACAATCGCATTGAACGAAACAGTCCCGTTTCCGCTGGCGTGTGGTCTAACCCATAAGATCTAGCTGGTAACAGTACAATTTACATGAGGATAACACTTATAAGGATATATTTACAAATGAGATAACGTCGTTACCGCGCGTTTACCCTAGTCGACAAACCATGGTAAATTAACACAGAATCAGTCTCGCCCGGGTTTGATACCACTGTCTTACCTATTCCTGCCGCAATAGCGTAAATGCTTGTCGTGTTCCGGTTAGGAGGGTAAGGTAGCCGGTAGAATTACGCATGTGGAAGTGCCATCCCGCACCACGGATAGCAGCACACCGTTAATATCATAGGTTTCTATAGGTATCGGAGTGCTAAGTGTGAGTTTTTCTTTTCGCATTCGATCGTGAGCGCGTTTCGAGTTTACTAGGAATTTGTATGTGATTTGTACAGCGCTACCTAGTGGTAAACGTGAGAAACCAGTCTACCCCTAGGTGGCGCTGTACAAATCACATACAAATTCCAAGTAAACTCGAAACGCGCTCACGATCGAATGCGAAAAGAAAAACTCACACTTAGCACTCAGGAGAGCCATCTGCTCGCTTGCTATCTTACAATATATATATATATATATATATATATATATATATATATATATATATATATATTTTAGTAACTCACAAGGCGATGTAGGGTAGACCAATGGCATCGCTAGCATTAGTGTCTATTATGGTCACAGTGTCAGTGCCACTATAATGGTGTCACCCCTGTTAAGAAAGCTGTAGTAAGTCACGTTAAAGAAATGACGGTGGCTGAGTGGTAAAAGCGTCTCGGGTTTAAATTCGTATTTTCTCATGTGTTGATAATCGTAGCAGCGTAATTATCCGCAGGCGTATTACCGAACGTTTGCAATGCGCCAGCGATCAGCGATGACTTTTAAACGTAGTGAAAAACTCATCGAAAACGTCGTTAACTTCTTACTGGTCACTGGATGAACTCTTTGCAATATCACAGCACCAAAACTAGCCAAGCGGCAGCGACCGCCACTAATATACAAGGCTGTTATGTGCCTTGCAATAACTAAACAATTACGATAATTTCGCTTTGCGAGTTACGTGATAACCCCGCGGTGCTACATTGACAGCGATAATTACGCTCGCTATCCATGTTTTGGAAAGCACATTAAATCGTTCTTCCTGAACACTATTTTTGTAACTTCCCGCTACGTATGTAGATTAAAGATTAAGGAAGTTACTGATTTTGCCCCGATTTGCGAAAGTCGAATTTTTATCAGATCTCCACATTTTTAGGTTCTAAGAACCTTTTCCGCCTATTTTCTCGATGACGTCAGTATGCATGTATGTGAATGTGTGTATGGAAGCCTCTCATAACTTTTGAACGACGGGACCGACCGAAACGAGGCGAGTGGTTCGATTGGGTTCCGCCAAACTGAACACTTTTGAGAAATTTTGGAATAAAACACAAAACAGTCGATAAAACAATGTTTTTTTCACATAACATCCAGATGGATGTAGCGATTGAGTGCCCACACAAAACTAGTTAATGGTGCATTGCCATTTTAGGGGTTTGAAGATTATAGCCTTCAAGGTTAGGGCTTTAGACGCGTTTGTGGTCGTTTTTACTTCTATGTTCGGTTGCCGCAGTCAGGGAATTAATAGAGTTTATAGTCGCGCATATTCAAGGTTATAGTCGGCAAGGATGAGAGCAGGAGGTGCGATGAGGAGGGCTTCACACTGGTGGAGAGAAGAAGAAAGAAGAAGCCCACCGCCCGCAACAATCGCGGCACCGCGCCATATGTACCCAAGCTGCGTCTGCGGAGCGAGGTCCCCACAACACCCTTGTACATATCTCGTCTGCACTGGTCCATGAATGTCGAGGACGTCGTGGACTACATCAGTAAGAAGACGTCTCTCCACTTGAGGGTCGAGCGTCTGCAGTCTCGCCACAAGGTCAACTTTAGTTCTTTTGTGACGACGACGACGCATCTCCTGTCGACTTTTGAGGTGGGGGAATTCTGGCCGACTGGTGTAGTCTACCGAAGGTTCCGGGGGAGACTCCGGAATGAAATGCGTGTACGACGACGACGTACGTCGCAAAGTGTAGTTTTTAAGTATATTAACGTGTATGTTAGTCTATAAGGTATTTATAATATGGGCCATGTTGCCTGAATTAAATGATTATTATTATTATTCTTATTCTGTATTGCGTCACACATATTAATTAAAAGTTACATAGACTGGAATATATCACGTGAGGGTGCGCGGACGACTAAAGTCCCATAATGCCGTCACATCTAAAGTTTCGTCTGCATCAGCGCATTCCATACTGTGTCTCCACACTATTCTTGTGGCGGGGTTTACCGCCTTAGGTACCCTCTAAACCGGGACACAATAGTGACAAGTACTAACCCGGCACTGCGGCAGGAACAGGTAAAAGTGGTATCATAGACGCGAGACGTTTCGGAACTCTACCACCCAGTAGCCACGATGATAGTGACACACATATACAATCGTTCGTCTCTCACGAACGTCCTGCTGATAGTCTGTTCTTCAAAGGGAGCCCGGACCAACACGGATGAATAGAGTCTGTTAATATCTTTGACGGTGGTTAATAACCACTGGTTATTGTTACGCTTCGGTGTTTATAGTGAAAACGCCCGGTTACAATGTCGATTTTTTTTTATATCATAAGATGGCAAACAAGCAGATGGGTTTCCTGGTGGAAAGAGTCAACCATCGCCTATAGACGCCAACGGTGTTAATGGTGCGTTGATATTTTGTGGCGAGGTCTAATGCCACATGCATAAGTTTACCGGCTACCTTACCCTCCAAACCGGAACACGACAGCGACAAGCAATGACGCTATTGCGGCACGAATAGGTAAGGCGGTGGTACCAGACCCGGGAGAGACAATGCAGAACTCTACCACCTAGTAGCCACGATATTAGAGACTCGCATAGCCAATCGGTCGCCTTTTACGACCTGCCTGGCAGAACGGCAGTTGATCTATTCTTCAAAGGAGCCCGGAACCAACACGGGGGATATAGCGAAAAAATACAATAAAAACAAATCGTGGTAAAACTCCGTTAAATAATAATAAAGATAAGAAATAATAATAAAAGTGTTATGCTAACCGTGAAAGTTAAAAAGTACTTAAATAAGATTGTTCCGTTGGTCTAGTGCAGGGGTCGACAACTTTTTGAGTCGGGAAAGTAAAAAATTACATTTTACAAAATTTTAAAGTTTTTAAAAAGCCACAAAAAAATTTCTTGCCCACGATAAATAGTACTTGCATAAAGTTTTTAATAAAAAAACTGATTTATATTTTGTTCATAAGAAAATATTTATCTTATAACACTAACTTCAATAACAATCAATTGAGCAAACAAATTCAATCGGAGCGACGGCTTTGCAGTAGAACAGTTTTAAATGTTTTTTTACAAAATAAATAATATTTTCGTATGGAACTAAAGAGCTAAATTGAAACTAAGTTGTTAACTTTAATGAACAGTATTGATTTGTTGCCCTGATGATGCGTTGAAACGTGAAACCGGTTGGTGTTAATGAATAAAAATTAAGTAAAACAGAAAAAGCACAGAATACTTAGAGACTAACAGAAGTCAATGTCACATACAAGTAATATTCGAGCATAGCACACATAGACACCCCCCACGGACGCGATATCTCGGACTGGTGCTGAACAAACTGTCCCTAACCATTCCGAAATATCGCGTCCGTGAGAGGTGTCTATGTGTGCGTTGCTACAATATCACATGTATGTAGATTGACTACTGTAACCTCCAGTATACTGTGGTACAAGTGTTTATAACATAATATCGATAAAAATTAATAAAGAGTTTTACCAAGTGTCGACGATATTCAGGGTTTGAACTAAGGAGCTGCAACTACACATCCAAAGAGCCGCATGTGGCTTGCGAACCGCAGGTTGCCGACCCTGATCTAGTGCAATGTTTCCCGATTAGTGGTATGCGTGCCTGCCCATGAGGAGCAGTTATAGAAAAGGGTACCCGAGGTCATCTATTCAATAATTAAAGACAGTTAATTTTATCAACAAAACATATTGAAAAAAAAACTATCAATAAAATATATAAAAAAAAACCGGTCAAGTGTGAGTTGGACTCGCATACCAAGGGTTCCGTACAAACTTGTTAGTAATCTTAGCTACTCATACTCTATAGCAGGGATGGCCAACTTGATTAGACATAAGATCTACTGTTTACTAAGGAAACCCTGTACGATCTATCACTTATATACTTTTTGAAATCTTAAATGAAACAGCATTTTTTTTATCATAAGATAGCAAACAAGCAGATGGGTCTGCTGATGGAAAGAGTCAACCATCGCCTATAAACACCAAAGATGTTAATGGTGCGTTGCTATCTTGTGGCGAGGTCTAATGCCACTTGCATAAGTTTACCGGCTACATTATCCTCCAAATCGGAACACGACAGCGACAAACAATGACGCTATTGCGGCAGGAATAGGTAAGGCGGTGGTACCAGACCCGGGCGAGGCAAATATAGCATAGTTTAGTGTTTAGTTTACAATCATGTAGTATTTTTATTAAACAGACTTAGGAGTTCCTTTAGTAGATTAGAGGATGAATACCGTGATGGCACAGCGATTGAAAAATGATACAAGATGATACTGTAGTAGTTGGTAATTACTTGCGCAGTCTCGTCTACTTATTTATATTTTTTGCCTTGCCACGATCGACAGGGCTAATAGTCGCGATCGACCGGTTGGCCACCGCTGCTCTAAAGGATTTGATTTCCTTGTGAAATCACAAAATATACGACATAAACGGTCGAATGGATTAGTTTTTTTTTAGATTTAGAGATTTCGGATTTTTTTTAGATTTCGGATTTTTGCCTTTAACTTTTGAGATTTAGAGAAGATTTTTAATTTATTTAATCTATATTAATTTAATATTAAGGGCGGCTTGCACCAAAATACTCAAATGCTTTTAATCCTTTAAACATGTTTAGCAAATGTCAAAACGCCTTAGGGCAGCTAGCACCAAAATGCTTAAATCATTTTAAGTCACTAAATGTGAGTGGTTACGCAAAAAGGGACCTGAAGGGATTGGAAACGGTTTTTTTTTTTTTGATAAATTCTGATTCTATGGTCCTTCATCTTTGTTTTGTTCTAATCAAAATAATTTTAGGTGCCGTAGTTTTTTTTTAATGATTTTTTATGTAAGCCGAGGCAGTTTTGAAAATATTACACCTTATACACAGCGCACACTAGTTTCTTTTTCTAGCGCGCACATAAAGACAAGTAAAAGACGAATAAATAAGTCACCAATAATACAGCTATCGCAAACACGTGCTATTTCTCACTGACGAAGTCGCTCACTATATCACTAACGACACTAACATAAAACACCCCGCGCCTCTCTCATTTCGACTCAACATTTTAAACGTGATTTACTCGAAATCAATTATTTTCCCTTGAGGTCCCTTTTTGCGTAACCACTCACAAATACGTTTAAAGTGACAGCATTTAAGGCGTTTTGACATTTGCTAAACAAGTTTAAGGGACTAAATGCATTTAAGCATTTTGGTGCAAGCCGTCCTTAAATGCTGTCATTTTAAACGCATTTAGTGACTTAAAATGATTTAAGCATTTTGGTGCTAGCCGCCCTTAATATTTAATCTACATTATTATAATTTTATAAATGCGAAAGTTTGGATGTTTGGATGGATGTTTGTGACACAATCACGCAAAAACTACTAAACGGATTTTAATGAAATTTGGCGCAGAGGTAGACGATAACCTGGAATAGTACACAGGCTTCTTTTTAGCCCGGAAAAATTAGGTGATCCCGAGGGATTCACCAAAACTTATAATGAAGCAGGCTGCACGCGGCAGCTAGTTTGATATAAATTTCAATTGGCGCAGGAACATGTAAACAAAAACCTACAAAAAATATAATATATAATAATATTATTTGAAGGTCTTTGCATGTAAAGCTATGGTACCGAATCCAGGCGAGGCCTTGCATTACATACTCAGAACTAAGCACAGACTCAGTTTGCAAAAACGTCGTTATATAATGGGTTATTTAATTAAGTCTCAACTAAGTTGACTCTAGTGTAATAACGCTATGGCATCATTTATTTTTACTAGTGGTAATAAATCTATTCTTAACTTTACTGCGATATTTAATTTACTCGTAACTTAAAATGTTGTCTTAAATTACGCGACATGGGATGACATTTGCTTTAACGTGACCCTCGCGTCAGTAGCACGCAAAGAGACAAGTGCTACTGCTGCTGGTAATCATTACTTATTTTACTGCCAGACCAACTGCCGTTCTGCCAGGTTTTTTTTATATCCTAAGTTAGCAAACAAGCAGATGGGTCTCCTGATGGAAAGAGTCAATCATCGCCTATAGACAACAAAGATAATGGTGCGTTGTTATCTTGTGGCGAGGTCTAAGTTTACCGGCTACCTTACCTTCCAAACCGGAATACGACAGTGACAAGCGCTGACGCTATTGCGGCAGGAATAGGTAAGGCGATGGTACCAAACCCGGGCGAGACAATGCAGAACTCTACCACCTAGTAGCCACGATGGTAATGATTCGCATAGCCAATCAGTCCCCTTTTACGACCTGGCTGGCAGAACGGCTGTTGGCCTATTCTTTAAAGGAGCCCGTATGTGTTACTGCCACTGTGTCTACTAGTTGGTAGAGTTCCGCAATTTCTTGCACGGGTATATGGTACCACCGCCTTACCTATTCCTGCCGCAACAGCGTAAGTGGAGGGTTAGGAAGAGACAAAAGACAGCCTATGTCACTTTCCATCCCTTCAACTAACTCCACCTAAAAATCACGTCAATTCATCGCTCCGTTATGCCGTGTAAGACGGACAAACAAACACACTTTCGGATTTATATTTATTTATTTAGTATCTTCACGCCCATATCCCCGAAGAGATAGGCAGAGGTACAACAAGTGAACCCCCGATTAGCCGAAGATATTTGGTCCCACAAATGTGATAGGTGGCAAGCCCATCGCCAACCGGGCACTTCCCGGGCAACTTTGTGTTTTTCAGAAAACTGAAAAAACACTTTTTTATGTGCCCGACCCGGGAATCGAACCCGGGACCTCATGTGGTCAACGCAAACGCTGGACCACTAGACCACAGAGGCGATTATTTATTTATTTAGAAATAAATAAATAAATTTTGAAACACATGCGTTTTAATCATTTTATCCTGTCCATGTTTATAAATAAATGTAAAAAATAGTTTTTATAACTCATTAGAAAATGTGTTTTGGGACATTTGTCTTTTCCCAGGCCAGCGTTTAATTTGTACGTAGTGAGTTTAACCTGTCAACGCCTTTCAAGACAATTTCTTAGGTTGTCACTGTAGCTTGCAATCGCACACAGAAAAACAAAATTATATTACTTACCGATGAAATAAAATCACTTCAAGGGTTTTTTTCATATTAATTTAATGTACAATAAGCCCATATTAGAATTCAACGGACATTTTTAATAGCAAGTATATTTTAAAAAGAAATGTGGTTGGAATGGCATGAAACTAATCAATGTTGTACGCTTCTCATTTTTACATTAAGCAAAGATTTTTCTTTTCTGCCCCAACGTTAACATTTACGTTGTGGCAGAAAAGAAAAATCTTTGCTTTTGTTTATGACCAACCAAATTGGAAAAATAATGGATAGGTAAAACAAAAAATTTTATACAAAATACTTATTATTTATTTACTATAGTCGAAACTTACAATACAGAGGGCCTACCATGAACTCTTATAATACTTGTCAAGTTCCAGACAGTTCAACTATGAGTATTAACCTGTCAGGTTTTACTATCGTACCATGAACTAATTTTTGTTGACCTGCAATGCGTCGTCTTCTGGCCGGTCACATTATCTCTGGCAGGACATATCAAATTAACGTTGAGAAACACATAACTTGCCGATTTTTAAATTTTAGTATAAAGTTATTATTATTAATGCATGTTAATAAGAAATCTTGAATTTAAGAATACAAATTGGCAAAAGAGATCAAGTTTTAAGTTATTTAAAGTCTACGTAAAATATATGGAACATAAAGTAAACCACGTAATATTTGTTAAGCGGCATCCATTAAAGAACGCAACTCTAGGAATATTACACATGACCTTGAACTGTTTAATAAAGACATTTATGTTATGAGCGCGGTTTTTAAATTTCTTGAGTACGTCTTGATTTTTTGAGATTAGAGTTTTGGAATAGTTTGTGACTATTTTAAAGCTGTGTAATTGTAATTTTAACACATTGATTTCATGAACGTGATTGATGTCGAAAGCAAAACGATCGTATGATATCAATATATTCAATGAACAATTGGAAGTTTTATGAGATATTTTAAGTACTCATAAAGATATTGCAACGGGATTCAATAAAAGTGCACACTCAAAACGTTAATTTTCATCACACATCTAAATTTATGTGTATCTCCTCTGTGGTCTAGTGGTCCGGTGTCGGAGTTGACCACATGAGGTCTCGGGTCGGACAATTCAACAAAATGTGTTTTTCAGTTTTCTGACAAAAGCAATGTTGCCCGGGATTGGAAAAAGTGCCCGGGTGGCGATAGCCTTTGGCTAATCGTGAGTACACTTGTTGTACCTCTGCGTACCTCTTTGGGGATACGGGCGTGAAGATACTTTTTGCTTTAAAATTAAGTAAATATTAAATAATAAATAAATAACTTTATTTAGAAATAATGAATTAGGTACTGTATTTTATACCAATATCAATATTTTTCTAAAACACAGTTAATGTTAAAAAATATACAGTATAAATTCCTAATAGGACTAGGGCTAGGAATAGCAGTAATAATAAAAAATACCTACGTTTACAGTATATTTAAGACAAAGCAATCCAATAAAAGTTACTTTTTACCACCTGCAAGTGACCGGCAATATTATGACACTTTAGCAGTTCAAATATCGATTTCGGTCTGACAAAAACACTTCATGGTACACTAACGCAGGGTAGAAGTTGGTTTGAATAGTAAAACGATCGCTCGCCGGCATAGGTCACGTGGTCACTGACTGGCCTGTTAGATAACGCTTTCATGGTACGAAATAGCAGGACAGTTTAATTATCGGCTAAAATTGCCCTGCTATAAGAGTTCATGTAGGGCCGCAGAAGGCTGTATAAACAAGCTACTATGATACTAAATATCATCCTAAAGAAATAAAAAATCAAGTGTCATCTATTTAACATGTGAAATCTATGTACCTATGTGAACTAGTAAAAAATATTTTGCTGTAAACAAACGTTGTTTTATGTGGTTAAAATCAAATAATCTTCATGATAAGAGATACAAAAACGTATTAATATCTATTTTAGCGATACATTGCGACGTGAATGGCTTAAAGTAGTAAGTAGTAATTGTGAATTCAAGTAATATTAATCTTTGTAGGTTTTTCGTGAATTTTAATATTATAAAAAGTGTCCGGGATACATTTTACAATTCAGAAGAAATTAATTATGTATTGCAATACGATAAATATCTATTAACTTGCGTTGCTTTTTAGGCCAATTTTATATAGACCCTTATCATTCTTCAAAACTGCGACATATACAGGCCGACAGGCATGACTAGTAAAAGATTATACAGTACCCGGCGATAAATATTGCACATCGAACTTTGGAAAGAGACAATCGGATAATTTCGGCTTCGTAAAGCGTTATCTCTGTCCCACACTACCTATGTGACGTTTAGTCAGTCGTTGTTCAAGTACGATAGAGTGCAGTCGCGTCCCGAAAAAAAATATATATTTAGAGTTGATAACACCCACAAATTTAAATAATTTAAAGTTGTAATATGGCATCTTTCGGAAAAAGAGGGAAACCTTTACGAGGTCAGTCACGTGAAATTATCTACAATGTTTATAAATACTTGTAAGCGAAGCTGATAGATTTAAAAAAAAAGTAGATGAAAATGTAAGTTGTTATTTTAAGAAGATTCAAGAGCGAGTTGCAAATGCCACTGGAATTTCAAGAAGAACTTTGAACAATATATTAAACGAAGTCAGTACTGAAACACATTAGACTGAAATTAAGTTCAGCACTCCAAAAAAAGGGAGACCAAAAAAAAGCAATTTCGTTTGGATATGGACGATTTTGATTACGATGTTGTTCGAAGAATGGTGTATGATTTTCACATACGATTTAATGAACTGCCAACAATAAAATCATTAAAAGCTAAGTTATCTGAAGCTATTAATTGCAATGGGTCTGAAAAAACGTTGAGAAAAATACTTCATGACATGGGATTTCAGTTCACTAAAATGGAAGATAATCGAAAAATTCTAATGGAAAAGCACGACGTTAGTCTCAAACGAATGGAATACCTTGATAAAATACGCAAATTTCGCGAAACAGGAAAAAATATCGTCTACATGGATAAGTCATATATACATGCATCCCACACTAAAGGGAAATCTTGGAGTGACGATAAGAAAAAAAGAGTAAAAAAGCCAATTTCAAAAGGTCAACGTTTGATAATAGTTCATGCGGGAAATGAAAAAGGCTTTGTACCCGGTGCTTTTTTAACGTATAAATCCACGGACACTACAGGTGACTATCACAATGAAATGAATAACGATAACTATGAGAAATGGCTGGTTAACCAATTAATCCCAAATATACCCAGTGATTCTGTTCTAGTTATCGACAACGCACCCTATCACAACAAGTATGTTGAGAGACCCCCCAACTCAAACATCATTAAACGGGAAATGATCAACTGGTTAAACAGACATGAAATTCCAGTTGATCCAAAATTAACAAAAACCCAGATTTACGCTGTTATATGTCAGCACAAGGAGAGGTATACAGAGTTTTCTGTGGACAAAATACTTGCCGAACATGGGCACACTGTGTTGCGATTGCCACCATATCATCCGGATTTTAATCCAATTGAAAATATATGGTCTCAACTGAAAGGCTATGTAGCCTCTAGAAATGTGGGTATGAACTTAACTACAGTAAAAACATTATTGACTGAAAAAGTAAACATGATCGGCGCTGAAGAGTGGAAAAAGGTTTGCGATCATGCAATCAAATGTGAGAATGAATATAGAAGCATTCAACACAGTTTAGACAATTACACTGATAGATTAGTAATAAATACGGCTGATAGTGACAGTGATATTGACCTCTTTGAGAGCACAGATAGTGAAATGGAAGTAATTGAGAATTAGAATTATTATTATTTTTATTGCAATGTCTCATTTTAGCAATAGGTATAATGGTGTTTATTATGTACACTAAAGCTGTAATGTTCCAAAATAATTAAATACGTAAACATAATGTAAAAATGTTTTTTTATTTTATTTTACCCCAACCTAAAGCCATCACTTATAGAAAAATTAGTGTATTTTATACAAAGAATAAAAATATCAAAAGAAGCAAATCATACTTGTTTTAACAGCTCCTAATAGTTACCGGACTGTTTGTATTTTGTGCGACAGAGATAACGCTCTACGAAGCCGAAATTAGCCGATTGTCTCTTTCCAAAGGTCGATGTGCAATATTTATCGCCGGGTACTGTACGTAATGAAAGACACGATAGTTAATGGTCATAGATGAACAATATAAATTAAAGTTTTTTTTAGTATATATTTTTTTGTATAATTGTATATCTCAATATACATAAATTACGTAACACGGTGTTTGTCCGCGATGGACTCAGAAACTACTGAACCGATTTTAATGAAATTTTGTAGATATCTACTGTTTAGTTAAACTTAAAACATAGGATAGTTTTTATCTCAGTTAACCTCCTCCCCTGCTATCAAGTATCCCACTAACAGTACAAAAAAAAGAAATTTAAAAATATGGTCGCTGCACGATGTACCGACATTCGTAAGTCGCGAGCTCAGTTAACTGCAGCTAGTAAACAATGAACTTCTACGCGCTGCTGAACTCCGTAATAAACAATTTTATTGGAAAACTAGCTGTTGCCCGCGACTTCGTTTTCTCCGCACAGCTCCTCCCTCGTAGGTGATAACGTGATAATATGTAGCCTATATGTTGACCCGACCTGTTATTAATATTCATGCAAAATTTAAAGTAAATCCATGCAGTACTTTTTGAGTTTACCCCGGACATAAATTGACTTTCCTACGATTTTATTATATGTATAGATTAGGTCAAAATTTAAGGACCAATTTTTATACATTTCACATTATTCGATATCGGAATCAAGTACTGAACCCTCCTTTAGAATCTTTTACCAGTCAGCATGTATATAGTTTGTTTCTAAAAGAGGCTATATTGTTTTTAAATAGAGATTACTTTCACGTAGGCGAAGCTGCATATTTAAAGGTATAATATTTTACACATTTCTATCACCAAACTTCGTAAAAACTTCAATGTTTTATTGGTCAAGCCACATCCTTTTAACCAAGGTCATTTGTATTTAGGACAAATATCTATAAATACTGTATCGATGACAGAGGCTTAAAAACGAGCCGCACCTGAACTTGGCCGCAATTTGAACCGGCTTTGAATAACGCAAACGTTATAACAAGTAAAAGATTAGATTAATAAACATTGATTGCTAAATTTTAACAAAATTACGAAAATGTTTACATGACAGACTCGTTTATAACGGGACGTTAGTTATTACGTCAGATGTAGGTACAGTGGTGATACCAAACCTAGGAAGACGATGTAGAACTGTACCATCTAGTAGTTATGTTGATGCTGATACGTTTAGTCGATCGCTCAATTTTTACAAACTTACTAACTGGAACGCCGACAGCCTATTCTTCAAAATAGTCCAAGACAGAGGATATACAGGGTTTTTAACAAGGACTTTGTTTTGTAAATCAAAATAAAATAATAAATTCACATGACAATTGGCAATTATTAATGAAAAATGATATCTTATAAATGACCACGGTTACAGATGTCGATTCTTTTATCAAAGTTTTTAGTAATTAAAAACTATTTGACAAAATGGTGGGTCTATTTCGTTAATCACTCCACGAATTTTAAGTTATAAGACTGCCTTCGATTCGATAGTCTCCGTATGTGTCTTCAACATAACCCCACAATAAATAATCCAGTGGTGTTAAATCCCATGATCGAGCTGATCATTCAACCGCTGTATTTAGTGAAATTATGCGATCTTATTTGGTTCTCTTTGGTTATATTGGTTATTGGCGCAATAAATTCATTGTTTCCATGACTGTATGACTTGTGGCACCATCTTGTTGAAACCACATGTTAATGATATCCATATCATCAATTGGTACGAGCCTGTCGACTCAAACTTAGTGACAAAATTCTTAATAGCGTTATCAGAAGGAAAATAAATTTATTTGACCGAAAATATCCCGAGTTTTACGAAATGTAACTTTTACGGATCCACCACTTTATCTGACCGATGTATGCTACAATTGCTGCTGTGGGAGCATACATCGGTCAGAAAAAAATAAACATATCATGTCGGGTCCAGGAGCATATCAAAGCAGTCAAGAATAACGACGTTAACAAGTCAACAATTGCTGAACATCCACTGGATTCTGGTAAGATATATATAAACGAACGAAATATATTTACTTAAATTCGCCTCATTCCAACCTTGTACCAAACCCTATCAGTTGAGTGACGCATTTAGTGGGGAATTTAAACGTCGTCTGGACATCATCCAAATGGGTAACCTCGCCGTATAGGGGGCGTATTGTTACCCGTATACGGGGCACTTTATAGTTGCCGCAACATCCACCAATGCTAGTTTGATTGAAACGTGTGATTAAAAAAACGTTACCGTCGCCTACGTGATATTCCGCCATATTTATTGTAATATTGCAACAACATCATTTCTTCAAAACCAACATGCAATTATTCTTTTAAATTCCAGTTGATGTTTCATAACATCCTTGAATTCCATTGCTATATAATCCATCTGGTTTCTTTTTTTTATATCATAAGATAGCAAACAAGTAAATGGGTCTCTTGATGATGAGATGTTAAAGATGTTAATGGTGCGTTGCTATCTTGTGGCGAAGTCTAATGCCACATGCATCAGTTTACCGGCTACTTTACCCTCCAAACCGGAACACGACAGCGACAAGCACTGACGCTACTGCGGCAAGAATAGGTAAAACGGTGGTACCAGACCCGGGCGAAACAATGGAGAACTCTACCACCTAGTAAAACCACCTAGTTTTTCTGATTCTAGTCTTTAGATGACCTGATTTTTCCTAAAATGTCAATTTCCTAATACTTCAATATCTGATTTAATATTTGTATGTGAGTTCTACAATGCCATTGAATCAAAACTGTTGCCCATGTTGATCCGGGCTCCTTTGAAGAATATACCAACTGCCGATCTGCCAGGCAGGTCGTAAAAGACGACCGATTGGTTATACGTGTCACTACCATCGTGAATGTTATATGGTAGAGTTCTGCAACAACTCGCCTGGATATTTGGTCCCACTGCCCTACATATTCTTACTGCAATATAGTTAATGCTTGTCGTTGTCGTGTCTCGGTTTAGAGAAAGTAGCTGGTAAACTAATGGCCACCAACCAACCAACCATACCGCCACACGGATAGCAACGCACCATTAACATCTTTGGTGTCTATAGGCGATGGTTTCTCTTTCCATCAGGAGAGCCATCTGCTTGTATGCTATCTTATGATAAAAAGAATAGGTCCAGTGGTTTAGCCATGAAAGCGTTACAGACAGACAGACAGGTAGAAAATCAAACAGACAGACTTGCGCATTTATAATATGTATTAGTATGAATTTAGAATAGAAGAGCCATCTATGTGTTTACTAGTCTATGATAAAAAGTATTACTAGTGTTGACATACTAAAAATCGAAACCGGAATCGATTTAAAGAGTCCTTCGTTTTCGAATTCAGTATGTTTAATGTGCCAATATACAAAACTAAACATCCTGTATTACGCGTCTGCTTTGATTCATATTTTAACGAGCGGTTCAATGAAATCCGCGGATTATTTGTTAAAGTTATTACCGATCGGTTTGTGATGTCCAGATGTTGGCAAGGTCTTCTCTATAATAACCAAATCGAAATTACTTCCGTGTGTTTACCAGCAATTCTCTTAAAAGATTATCCGGAAGTTCTAATTGGTACAGCTCTGAAATATCTTGACTAGGTTTGATACCTCCCCCTTACCTTTTCTTTCCTGAATAAAGTTGGTGCTTTTTACTGTCGTGTTCTGGTTTGGAGAAAGTAGGAAGATTTTTTTATGTCATAAGATAGCAAACAAGCAGATCGGTTCTCCTGATGGAAAGAGTCAACCATCGCCTATAGACACCAAAGGCGTTAATGGTGCGTTGCTATCTAGTGGCGAGATCTAATGCCACATGCATAAGTTTACTGGCTACCTTACCCTCCAAACCGAAACACAACAGTGACAAGCACTTACGCTATTGCGGCAGGAATAGGTAAGGCGGTGGTACCAGCCTCGGGCGTGACAATGCAAAACTCTACCACCTAGTAGCCACGATGGTAGTGACTTGTACAGGTAATCGGCCGCCTTTTACGACCTGCCTGGCAGAACGGCAATTGGCCTATTTTTCAAAGGAGGCCGGAACCAACACGAGGATATATTAACTGATGGATTTTCTGGTGGAAAGCAACAACCATCGTGTATAGACATCAAATATATTAATGGTTCAATAATGCTTACGTGTGGACTGTGGTGGAGGTTAAATACTACACGCGTCGCATTTGCATGCACTTTATGTAGGCTATGATTGATTATAAAACAAAATATTGAGTTTCTTTGTTTATTCAAAATGTTTTTTAACACATTGAATATATGAAAAATAACAACAATGTCTATAATCAATAATCAATAATCATACTAGCCATATCATAATTTCATATTTCATTATATTATCATACTAATCCTACTTCCTACTAATATTATATATGCGAAAGTTTGTAAGGATGGATGCATGATGGATGACCTGGAATAACACATGGGATACTTTTTATCCCGGAAAAATAAGTTGTTCCCGCGGGATTCATCAAAAATTTTTATAATGCAGCGGGTTGAAGGGTGAAGTTAGTATTATAAATGCGAAAGCCCGTCTGTCTGTTACGCTTTCACGGCTAAACTGCTGAACCGATTGTGATGAAATTTGGCAAGGAAATAGATGAAAACCCGGGTTTGAAGAAAACTTGCAACTTTTTTCCAGGATCAACCCTTACTTGATGAAAAATTGTATTAAATTTCTTGTATAAAGGTCTGTTGCGTGGATCAGCTAGTTTCGTAATACTGATATTCGATATTTTTACCTCAAATACCCGCCGTAATAGCGTCAGTGCTTTTCACTGTCGTGTTCGGGTTTGGAGGGTAATGTAGCCGGTAAACTTATGCGTGTGGCATTAGACCTCGCCACAAGATAGCAACGCACCACTAACGCCTTTGGTGTCTATAGGCGATGGTTGACACTTTCCATCAGGAGACCCATCTGCTTGTTTGCTATCTTATGATATAAAAAAATATGCCTCAAATATCGATATTTTAACAATATCGATCAATATCGTTCCTCTCTATCACTGAGTAGTAATAATGTAATAATTAATAAGCCAGCGATAAATATGTCAATACATAATTATTGGCGATTACAATTTGTAATTACAAGTAATTGGTATTGATTAGCGTGGGAGGAGGCTTGTTTATCAATCGGGTGGTTATTGCCTCGGGGCATATATACACGCAAACATTAACTACTATGCGTTCCAACTAAGAATAGGATCCCGCTTGTTATCAACTTCATACCACAATTCTATTTATCTTCAAGGATTATTTGGTATCAAACCCCGGCGAGGAGTTGCATAACTCTACCTAGTAGCCACGATGGGGACAAGTTCAGCAAATCGTTCGCCTTTTACGAATTGTCTGGCACAATAGCGATATTGTTTTTCAGTGTGGTTTGTAAATGCGATAACAGGAATGTTGATTAATTATATCCCTTATCATATCAACTTCATAAATTGGCGATCACGTTCCGATATCGTGAAACCTTCGTGTCGCTTTCGTAAACACATTACCACACTATATATAGTACCTCACAACTACACTTATAAAGAAAGAAAATTTATATTTTCACGACAGATCCTTTCCGTGGTAGTCTGAGAGTAGCGAGTGTCATATGTCGCGTTGCACGCAGATTTGCCTCGCTTCCTTCACATTCACTACTCTCTTTATACAAACATTTTTGTATGTTTGTTTGTATATACTAATATAATAAAGGTGTGAGATGTGTTTCTTTGTAAAACTCAAAAAGTTCTAGGTCGATCTTAAAATTCTTTCACCTATTAAAAATCAAATCTGGACCGAGCTTTGCTCGGTTTTTCACATACCCATATCTTGGGAACCGAGCTTTTCCTGGACCTTGATAAATCGATTCCTTGACCCGAAAAACCCCTAATTTGTGAATTATATATATATATATATATATATATATATATATATATATATATATATATATATATATTGACAAGAATTGCTCGTTTAAAGGTATTAGATTATCATATAATATCAGTAATAATTATATATAACTAGCGACCTGCCCGCGGTTTCACCCGCGCAGCTTTTGTTCCCGTGTGAATATCGGAACGGTTTATACACTTAAACCTTCCTCAAGAATCAATCTATCTATTAAAAAAAACCACATCAAAATCCGTTGCGTAGTTTTAAAGATTTAAGCATACATAGGGACATAAGGACATAGGGACAGACAGAGAAAGCGACTTTGTTTTATACTATGTAATGATAAATCATTATAATATAATTATCACTGAGTAACATTGGCTTCTTTTTTAACCGACTGAGTAAAAGTAAGTAGTAATAGTGTGGGTAATGTGAAAGAAATCACGCGGAACGGTAAGTATTGAGTAAACACAAAAACTATTGGACCGATTTTTAAAAATCACCAACATAAAGCTACATAACTTAACCATAACAACATAAAAGTTGGAGGGAACAAAATAAGCTTATTTTTTATACTAAGTATAACTAGCCGACCCGGCAAACGTTGTTCTGCCTTTTTAACTACTCTTATTTTTTTTTCTATATTTTCTCACCTTTAAAACCTTCCCTGGACTTCAGCAATTAATTCAAAACCAAAATTAGCCAAATCGGTTCAGCCGTTCTCGAATTTTAGCGAGACTAACGAACAGCAATTGATTTTTATATACATATATAGATTTATAATATAGCAACAATCAGATGGCTCTCCTAATGGAAACAGACAAACACCGCTTACCAAAGATAGTAATGGTACGTTGGTATCCGTGTGGCGAGGTGTTAAGTTGCTTGAGTTTACCGGCTATCTCTCTAAGCCGGAACACGACAGTGCCAGCATTCACGCTATTGCTGCAGGAATAGGTAAGGCGGTGGTGGGACATACCCGAGAGAGACGTCACGATTATAGTGCGTGGTATAACCAATCGTTCGCCTTTTACGAACTGCCTGGCAGAATGTCTATTCTACAAAGTAGTCTCTCTACCAGCGTATGAAATTTGGCGTGAAGATATAAAATTTACTATTAAACTTTGTCTATTATCATTCATGTCCTTACCTAATCCATCATATCCATTGAAATTGTAACAAACAAGTGTTTAACCTTGTTTGACCTGGGTTAACAGCCTCTAACAGCGACCAAACAATAATTAACTCTATTCCAACTAGATGAAGTCTACAGTAGCTTATCGGCCTTGGCGAAGGAATGCAAGAATGCAACAATAGTTATACAAGCAGTACGAGGGCGAGTGTAACTAAACCTTTGATAATCATTATAATCATTATAATATAATTATCACTGAGTAACATTGGCTTCTTTTTTAACCGACTGAGTAAAAGTAAGTAGTAATAGTGTGGGTAATGTGAAAGAAATCACGCGGAACGGTAAGTATTGAGTAAACACAAAAACTATTGGACCGATTTTTAAAAATCACCAACATAAAGCTACATAACTTAACCATAACAACATAAAAGTTGGAGGGAACAAAATAAGCTTATTTTTTATACTAAGTATAACTAGCCGACCCGGCAAACGTTGTTCTGCCTTTTTAACTACTCTTATTTTTTTTTCTATATTTTCTCACCTTTAAAACCTTCCCTGGACTTCAGCAATTAATTCAAAACCAAAATTAGCCAAATCGGTTCAGCCGTTCTCGAATTTTAGCGAGACTAACGAACAGCAATTGATTTTTATATACATATATAGATTTATAATATAGCAACAATCAGATGGCTCTCCTAATGGAAACAGACAAACACCGCTTACCAAAGATAGTAATGGTACGTTGGTATCCGTGTGGCGAGGTGTTAAGTTGCTTGAGTTTACCGGCTATCTCTCTAAGCCGGAACACGACAGTGCCAGCATTCACGCTATTGCTGCAGGAATAGGTAAGGCGGTGGTGGGACATACCCGAGAGAGACGTCACGATTATAGTGCGTGGTATAACCAATCGTTCGCCTTTTACGAACTGCCTGGCAGAATGTCTATTCTACAAAGTAGTCTCTCTACCAGCGTATGAAATTTGGCGTGAAGATATAAAATTTACTATTAAACTTTGTCTATTATCATTCATGTCCTTACCTAATCCATCATATCCATTGAAATTGTAACAAACAAGTGTTTAACCTTGTTTGACCTGGGTTAACAGCCTCTAACAGCGACCAAACAATAATTAACTCTATTCCAACTAGATGAAGTCTACAGTAGCTTATCGGCCTTGGCGAAGGAATGCAAGAATGCAACAATAGTTATACAAGCAGTACGAGGGCGAGTGTAACTAAACCTTTGATAACGGGTGATAAGATAACGCTACTAGCGATCATGACAAGAAATCGTGTACCAGGAGTTGTTGGCCGTGTTTCTTAAGACATTTCAGACACGGGAAAACTAAGTCGATTTAAGCGTTTTCGAAGATGTCACCAGAAGACATCACCTACTTACTCTCGAAATTCGTAGAAATATAGCCGACTTAGCTTACTCATCAAAAAAATTGCAGGGCAATGTAGACTCAAGCATACCCCGCATTCAATACTCGAAACAAGTCTATGAAGATACAAATACCACAAATTTTTGTAAAATGAAAAATGAAAAGTAGTTTATTTACAGCGACAAAAATACAAGTTAATATATTACAGTTCTTACTGTAAAAACCTAAATACATATTATGTTTATCGCTGAGTTTTTTAATTAGCTTTACTTAAACGACAGCCCTTACACTAGGCTAGCCTGTATGTTAAGAACCCAACTTCGATTACAAATTACTGGTGTTGACAGATTGGCATCTTAAGTCACAATATACATAAACTATGAAGAAACTTTAACTTAGAGTATAAGAGTAAAAAAATTAAATTATTATATTAAATTTTCAGTTATATTATCGCAGTAATGCTGGAGTCGATTGTTACAAAGCTTCGTGCAATGACACGATAAATGCAGATGTGACTGGCTATTATCGCCTGTCGTCGCATACATTCCGGACTGCGTGTGCCTTAGCGCGCATATATCTTCCGTCAATACGCGCAAGTGCGATTCCAGTATAGATACTTAATTCATTCATGTCAGCTGTTAAATACGTTGAGCGATGAAGTGACATATACAGTGTGTAAAAAAACCCTGTCCGATCCGAAAGAGGTATATAGGTAGGTCAATGATATTATTAAAAAAAATCTTTTTATTAAAATAAAAAAATCGCATTTTAAAGTGGCTCATTTTAGTACTAAAATTGAGCAATTTCCCCTTAATTCATGCAAATATTTTGAAAATTTATCAATTAATATCTTTAAAATAATACAAGTATGTTACGATTACTATATATTATGATATGCCTTTGACGATCGGACAGGGTTTTCTTCACAAACCGTATATATTTTGTACCGCATCGTTGAAGCAAGCACTAGCAATATACTTGACATTACTGAGTCATTATTCTAGTAATTTAGATCATAATGCCATTATTATTGTAACTTTCGACCAGCATTATTATAGGTATAATGTACGAACACTTTTTAAAAATTGTCATATACTTATGTGAAAACTTGTTATTAGCTCCTAACTATCCATATTTAACATTAGTTAATAATTATTATAGAAGCTGTAAGTTTTCCTGTAATATAAAATAAAATAGATCTGGTTCGATCTCCTCCTAATCGCACACGAGATTTTTAAAAATGTGTATTTTTAATTCATACTTCGTATTTTAAAAAAATGCATTTGTAATATTTAACCATATTTTAGGGGAGAAATGAGTTTTATTTAATTTAATCCGGTTTTCTCATCAATTGATACATTTTGTTGCGGAAAAAATACGTGATAATTTCCGACTTGCTTTCCTTCCCTATGTGGGAATTGGCGAGATTTCCCTCTCCCCACCCCCAAAATGTCCCACGTAATTAATAGACGCCCCTTAAGTTACTTGTATCTTAAATTTAATGACATACTTCTTTAGTTAATACATACAGTTGAAATTTAACTGGATATATTTCTTAAGGCAATTTACACACATAAAATTTAATTGACCGTGTTTCTTAAGGTAATTTATATATATATATATATATATATATATATATATATATATATATATATATATATATATATATATATATATATATACCACATTTCTTTTTGTATATTCAGGCGTTTTTTTGCTGAATTCTATAACTTTAAGAATAAATTGAGAATGTTTAATTTGCAATTTCCGCAAACTTCTACTAGTGACTACTTTAATGCCATTGAAACGAGAAAGTATTGTAAGAAATCTAAGAAAATCACTGATCAGTCAAATAAACTGGCATAATCAACCTGCTTATATTTCTATATCCTTGTTTCACAAGGATAGCACTAATTATGTATTGTAATATGACACCATTACCAAAAAAACGAAAAAAAATCATAACATAAGTGGAAACTTAATTGATTTATGAATTTTTTCTGTTATATTAGTATTGTTATACAATATTGTATGGTTCCCAAAAAAAATAATGAAATTTCTCATATTCAGTACCCTAGGGCTAACTTGGAGGTTATCTGAAAATGTCATCAAAATCATTCAAAACTTTTTGGAATCCATAAGAAACATACATACACTCTAACTACGACACGAAATTTACTTTTTCCTGTCGCAATACGTGTAAACTCTCCCACCTAGTAAACTTTAATTAATTTCTCTATACGTGTTAGATTTTGAAAATAACTATTACTAGGGGTATTTGTTAACGAAATAGAAATCAAAATAATGATTTATAAAATTTTTGTCATTTTGTCTGTATTTATTCACGCACCATACAAATAAGTATTTAATTTATTTATTTATACATGTTGTTTTCAAAATATATTTCAGACAGTTTTATTTAAAAGCCAAAATACAGATAACTCGATTGATATTACTCACCTTCAGATTCGCCTATAAATACGGGCTTTTCTAATATTGTCAAAGTTAAGATGCGTTTGATTAACAGAAAAGCCTAAAATTATCTTAAAAACTAATATCTTTTTATGGAAGATTTAAGTTAAATCAAAGTAATAACGTCGGCGCATTCAAACCCATAAACAACAAATGTTAAAGCGTCATAATACTCATGTAAACGTGGCTGCCTCTCAAAACAAAATGTGGGTCGCTATATTTCCTGAGAAGAGTAATAGTGGCTGGTAAACATAACGTTTCTCATTGAATTCTTCAATGCTGCAGTATGACGTATGTCATTGTAAAGAAAAAACAATATGTATTTAAATGTCATTGACAAATGCATTGATATAAAAAATCCAAGATGCACAGTCCCGAACAAAACTTACACTCAAAACTGTCGCTAATTTCACACAAGTAGTTACAAATATGGCAAAAATATATGTTTTTGCATATCGAACCTTAAGCCCATGATTTATAGTTGTTTTTAGAAAGCAATGTACGAAAAGTAATAAAATTGACAGCATCGCAACCGACGCGATTCTATTTGAATTCTATTTTTAGAGGACGTTTTTGAGACACTGATTGTGTATCTAGGGTTTTTTTATATCAATGGACAAATGTAACAGATACCTATTCAGTTGTCCAAAGGTATTTTTTATTTTTCCTCTGGTTTAGGGAAAACTTATATATCTGCCACATTTTCATACCTATCTACAATACCATTTTATCTAGTGTTATGTTAGAAAATGTATGTTTAGACTCTAAACACATTTCTCTAAACTTTAGAGATACTGTATACAATTATATTTTTAAATATTTTGTAATGCTGCGGCCGCACTTGCGTCTAACGTCACAAAGGTTCGCGCAATGACACGATACATGCAATGTGATCGGCTATTATCGGCTATCGTCGCAAACATTCGGACTGCGTGTGCGTCGTGCGGTTGGCAGCAGGCTGACCAACTTTTAGCCCCAAATTTAGGGTACAAGTGTGCTTATTGGGCTTTTTCAGGGTCTAAAAAATCTATGGATAATTTTAGGGCTATGAACACTTTATGTATCGTTGACTACCAAAACAACTAAAAATAGCAAAATGCCAAAACATCAACAAAACATATATATATATATATATATATATATATATATATATATATATATATATATATATATATATATATATATATATATATATATATATATATTTAAGTTTCGTTCACGTGTGCCACCCCGCAGCAACACCGTAGACCGTGCATTAATTTACTTCGTTTTCAAAAAAGGTAAGGGCTTTTAACGAACGAAACGAAGTCAGGACTTGGCTGATTTACTTACAATCATAGACCGCTCGTTGATCGAGCAGTTAGCGAGCCTAACTACGCATCATTGGGGCTCCGGTTCGATTTCCGACAGGCACAAACATTCGATTTTCTTAATTTTTTTTTTTAATTAGATTTTCTTGGTCCAAGGGTTAGGCTGGACGTTAATTATGTCAGTCAATGAGTAAGGTTCTTTTAATATGTACGGATATAACAATAATAAAGACACTTTGAATATGAATATAAAATACTGAATGTGTGATGATATCCCAGAAATATTGCAATTACATCGTAACTAAACTAGTATTTGATTTGAAGTGAATACTTATGAACGCGGTTACATTCAGCGATTTTTGGTTGGGACAAAAAATATGTGGCGTTGGAATTATGGTTACAAATTATGAAATTTTAATTAGTCAAGACTATAATTAACATTAAAAAAACACTGCCTTTCCAGAGTTTAAAGTGTTTTGTCGGCAGTCCCCATAACTTCTTAGTTTTAGATAGAAATGTTTTTGCGGTCCAACCCGAAATTCAAAATTCAACATCTACATCTAAAAAAATAATCTAAGCAACGAACCAACCAAGAGAGACGTTTAAAAAACAAATTTGTGCTAAAATTACACCCAAAATATGTCCATAAGCTCTCTGATCCATAACAGATGAAAGAAGTTCTAATATGCCGATTATTTAAGTTTACAACCTTAATTAAGTCTTGATAATTTACAGAGCCGTAAACAATTTATATGAGTGTATATTGCCGCTGTAAATGAGCAAAATGTCTGACAACACACAATGGCGGAATAATAAGGATATTTGTAAATACTTTGTAAAAGCGGTCATTTGCCTTACTTAACCTTTAATCTTTTTCCTGTATGCCATTGTTATGATTAGTATCAACATAAAATGAGTAAATTGGTGTGCGTATATATGTACGTATGTGTGTATGTTTATTTATGAGCGCGCCTCCGCGTGTATGTGTGTACATGCAGTCTTTTTTGTATCATAAGGTAGCTAATGACGGAAACATAAAGAAAAATTTATGATGGGAAGAGATAACCATTGCTTATAGACTCTAAATATGTTAAGGATATGTTGCTATTCGTGTAGTAGATTTAATACCACTTATATAAGTTTACCTCGAAGTAACCTCGAAACCGGAACACGACAGTGACAAAAGTAACACAATTATGGCAGCAACCATTCCCAGATGAGACGTTTCAGAACTCTACCACCTAGTAGTACCGATGGTAGTGTCACGTTTGGCCAATCTTTCGCCTTTCACGAACTGGCTAGCAAAATGGCAGATAGTCAGTTCCTTGAAGAAGGCCTGGACTGTTGTCTAATATAAGCGTCACAGAAAGAGCGCAAACTATGAAACAAGTCAATTAGTATCTATACATCTATACATATAATAAAATCGTAGGAAAGTCAAAACTGTACATTGAATATTTTTTTAAAAGAATACTTGGGGCGTGATCTACAATCGATATCGAAGCCAAAAATATAGTTTTTAGAATTTTTGTCTGTTTGTCTGTTTGTCTGTAAGTGTGTTTGTCTGTATGTATGTCCGGGGTAAACTCAAAAAGTACTGCATGGATTTACTTCAAATTTTGCATGAATATTACTAACAAGTCGGGTCAACATATAGGCTACATATTATCACGCTATCACCTAGCGGCCAGGTGCTGTGCGGAGTAAACGAAATCCGCGTGGACGAAGTCGTTGGCAACAGCTAGTACACATACAAAATAGAAAACATAATAAAATAGATAGTCGTATATATAATAGTCTGTGTACAAATTTAACGACTTATAATAGCAAATATGGACTAACACCTGTTTATATTTCACAGCGATGATTAGAGATTCAAAGCATCATTATCACACATCACAACGGCGTCGGTTTCAAGTTCACGTGACGCGTATTATGTAAGCTTACACCAATTATCTCTGTACACAAGATAAAGATGTAAGCGAAGATTACCGACGATGATCTGAACTGGAATCCATTGTGATATCATGAGATTTGCCTTAACCCTGTCCTCCTACTAATCTCACATGTTTTTTTTTGTAGAAATGATATACGCCTCATAGTGGGCAACCTAATGGGAGGCAGTCATTATTGCCCATGGATATAGCAACAAATGGAGCTAGTCGTTAATGCGATGCCAACATTTAAATAAATCCGTGGGAAAATCTTATATATCGCGGTATATCGCGTATCTACTCTTAGTTATCAAATAAACCTATAAAGTAAATATTCTAATGCACGCACATAGTAGAAAATGTCTAAACAAACAAAACCTTTGTTGGTTTTGAGTTTCCAATGTATAAACAGCATTTACCGGATTTGAGACGATTATGTGAGCTTTTGTTAATTTATGTCGTGTTTTAATTGGATTCTAACATTTATTCTAGTGTTACGTTGTATTTTTTATAGACGGGAGCGCAATAGGCTCAAGTAATGGTAAGCGACTATCACCGCCCGGAACATCCGTAATAGCAGAAGTGGAGAGAACTTGCAGTTGCACTGACGGCTTTCTGTGAATAAGTACTTCATGTCTTTAAAGTCATATCCATTCGGAGCCACCCCCGCCGATAATGATTCATTAAATTAGATAGTGTTGAACAAAACGAAACCCGAGAGTCAAAGGACTATGGATTTCCAGATATTGAGATTGTAAGGGTGAAATTTTGAATGTTGATGTTCGATTTCTTGATTCAACGGCAGGAAATAATCCAAACAATTACTATTAACGCTCTCCATGATCGATAAGATAGAAGATACACACAAAATTAAACTAAATCTTAACGCAGTGTCAAAAACAGCCGACTGAAAAATTGCCTGGATACCGACAACTAAAACCGCTTTACGCTAAATGCGATCAAGAACAAGGCTATCCAATAATACTAGCTTATTGCATATCTCGCTCCAAAACATGTAAATAATGAGACTGAATTCGTGTCTTTCCATATTTAAGGATCTCCATGTAGTACTGCTTCGCCATCCTAAGCACACAATGCTTTTTGAAAGCTAGTTAAACCTCTTCTTACGCTGTAAGAGTATTATCAAAAACTAGCTGTTGCCAGCGACTACGTCCGCGCGGACTTCGTTTACTCCGCACAGCTTCTCCCCTATAGGTGATAGCGTGATAATATGTAGTCTATATGTTGACCCGATCTGTTAGTAATATTCATGCAAAATTTGAAATAAATCCATGCAGTACTTTTTGAATTTACCCCGGACATACATACAGACAAACAGACAAAAGTTCTAAAATCTATATTTTTGGTTTCGATATCGATTTTAGATCACGCCCCAAGTATTCTTTTAAAAAAATATTCAATGTACAGTTTTGACTTTCCTACGATTTTATTATATGTATAGATATAGATAAAGGAACACAGTGCTACTTTTAACGGTAAACACGTAAACCTGTATTTTCTTGAGATTAAATTGGAATTTAGTAGACCCAGCATTCGACAGATTTAAGGTCAGAGCACGCAACGTTGACAACGACCTTGACGATCCGCTCAGACAAAAAGCTGGTGAAACTGTTGCATAACTTCTCAAGGTGCCCATAGAAGGAAGCTTCGAGAGAATCGTTTGTATCATACCCAACCGAAGGCCTTCGCTATGTACAATGCACT
This sequence comes from Apodemia mormo, assembly GCA_036924255.1. NCBI lineage: Eukaryota > Metazoa > Arthropoda > Insecta > Lepidoptera > Riodinidae > Apodemia > Apodemia mormo. Next base: position 4,778,006 of record JAUPFN010000021.1, on the reverse strand, counting down.
GCCAGTACTTTCCTCTTAAAGTCAACTATACTTTAAACGCGACCCATTGAAACTTTAACCTTAACCTTAAAAATCCTTTTTGTTTTTCATCTAGAGAGTTTTTTTTATGTATTCAAGTAGGAGCCGAGTTTCTAATAGCAAAGAAAGGCGGGCTTAATGTTTTCGTCGTGAATGCTAGATGGTTGATTTCCCATATGTCTCGCTCTCCTTGTGCCAATATTTTTTTTATATCATGTGATAGTACACAAGTAGATGGGTCTCCTGATGGAAAGAGTCAACCATCGCCTATAGACACCAAAGGTGTTAATGGTGCGTTGCTATCTTGTGGCGAGGTCTAATGCCACATGCATTAGCTTACCGACAACCTTACCCTCCAAACCGGGACACGACAGTGACACCCACTGAAGCTACTGCAGCAGGAATATGTAAGGCGGTGGTACCAGACTCGGGTGAGACAATGCAGATCTCTAAACTCTGTAAACTGTTACCATCTTACACATTCGTATATTTATTCCTACCGCAATGTTGTTGGTGCCAGGCAGTCTAATTGCCTAAGCTTTTAAATCACTGCCAAACGGTTTGCAACGCTCCATTAACATCTCTGATGGCGAGCTCTTACCATCATTCGTGGATTTCCTGTTCTTGACAAAATAAACACGCGTTTTAGCACAGCCTCGGTGAATATTGAAGCATTCATCTCCCCTCTTTTCCGTTTCCTGAACCTCTTTCATTCTCACATTGGTAAAGTTCGAGTCTAAACGATTGTGCTTTTTTTTAGGAATAAGTCAAACTTGCAAATGGGTCGTGCGTTTCTGGTCTTGAAGGAATGAGTAAATTCTAAAGCAGGCAATTTGTATTAGAAAGTATTTGTGAGAAGCAAAAATGCCTCGAGAAACGCACTTTAACGGATTTCCAGATATCAAGATGAGGGGACGGGAATGAATTTCAAATTGCCATAATGTTCAATCAAGGTGAAATTCCACGGTAGGAATTAATTCTAACTCCTCGGAACAACAAAATAACAAATCCTAGGTAGTTGAATTCTGCAACGTCTCGCCCGGGTTTGATACAACCGGTTTTTTACCGGATTACCTATTCCCGCCGCAATAGCCACGGTGTTTGTCACCTTTGTGCTCAGGTTGGGAGGGTAAGGTTACCGGTAAACTTATTAGGTTGCACTCCTACCACAGAATACTTAGAAACTAACAGAAGTCAATGTCACATACAAGTTATATTCGAGCATAGCACACATAGACACCTCTCACGGACGCGATATCTCCGACTGGTGCGGTACAAACTGTACCGAACCATTCCGAGATATCACGGGCGTGAGAGGTGTCTATGTGTGCGTTGTGTCTATGTGCCCGTCTATGTGTGCGTTGCTCGATATCACATGTATGTAGATTGACTACTGTTAGTCTCCAATATACTGTGCTCCTACCCTGCAACATAGATAGTAACGTCACGTTAACATCTTGGATGTCTACAGTCGATGGTTTTATATTTAGAAGAGAACCATCTGCTTGTTTGCTATCTTTTGTAATAAAAAAGAATTCACCTTCGTTACACACACAACCACAATTCGTTCTTCCTTAGTATTGTCTTTAGATGAAGGAATATCTTTCTCTTGTCAAAGGTATTGTCACAATCGTCATGACAAAACATAAATGGTTTAAGTTAATTACCGTCAATTCGTTGTCGGTTAGCAACAAACACCGTGATCGGAGAAAAAAAGACAATTTTACGTATTTTTCGCAAACCAGATCACGTACATATTTTATTATCAATTGTACACAAATAACTCCTAATTTTAAACTCTAATCATATACCCATGAAGATCAATTTGAAATGACACACATGAACATTGACGTATTTTTGTACCACATTGGTATGATAATAAAAGATTTATATCTATTGGAATAGAGGATATTTTTGCATGTGTGATCAATGTTTGTTTGTTCAAGTGTTTGGACGCTTATCGGTAGCGCGTGCGGGAGCGAGACTTCAGGTAATCAAACATGTAATGTCACGAAGAGCAAACTGTAGCAGAATAATGGCTTATTGACAATGTAATCAGCAGTTTTTCATTGTGTTTTTGGACTTTGGAGTGTTTGCGACCTCGTTTACTTCAAATAAATCCTAAAATATTGTAATGTGTTTTCCGTTGTTCCGTCCCGATTCGGAAAAATAACTCATTTAACGAGACGTTAACGAAACTATTATTAAAGGTTCGCTGTCCCTTCCTCCAGTTACCGCAAGGCTGTATATTTTGGTCTCTACTTTTCAATATACGAGTATCTATATATACATATAATAAAATCGTAGGAAAGTCAAAACTGTACATTGAATATTTTTTTAAAAGAATACTTGGGACGTGATCTACAATCGATATCAAAGCCAAAAGTATAGTTTTTAGAATTTTTGTCTGTTTGTCTGTATGTATGTCCTGGGTAAACTCAAAAAGTACTGCATGGATTTACTTCAAATTTTGCATGAATATTACTAACAGGTCGGCTCAACATATAGGCTACATATCACGCTATCACCTACGGGGGAGGTGCTGTGCGGAGTAAACGAAGTCCGCGCGGACGAAGTCGCAGGCAATAGCTAGTATTAAATAACAAAACCCGTTAAATGCGAATCGTATTACGTACAGTGTAGGGATTCCGTAATTGCTCGTCATAATTACACAACTAGCTGGTAAACTTTTTTTTTTGTTTGAAAAATATTAAGCGTCTCTTCTTTCTAGACCGACACTTAATTTTTTTTGTAAACATGTGAAGTAAAAACTTTGTACCTATTTACGAAAATTACATATACGGTAGGGTAGGAAATGTGGCACAGTTAAAGTTTATATATATTTTTTTATAACATAAGATAGCAAACAAGCAGATGGGTCTCCTGATGGAAAGAGTCAACCATCGCCTATAGACACCAAAGATGTTAATGGTGCGTTGCTATCTTGTGGCGAGGTCTAATGCCACATGCATAAGTTTGCCGGCTACCTTACCCTCCAAATCGGAACACGACAGCGACAAGCACTGGCGCTAGCAGGAATAGGTAAGGCGGTGGGACCAGACCCGGGCGAGACAATGCAGAACTCTACCACCTAGTAAAGAAGCGCAAAAAACTAATATGTTTATATAGTACTGTGCCCGCGACTTCGTTCGCGTAGAAAAAAATGTGTAAACGGTTGAGCCTACAGGCCATTACTGAAACCTCCTGCTAAATTGAGATACTTTGAGCTCAAAAGAGTAAAAACTATAAGCATATTGACCGCCCCGTTGGTCGAGTGGTTAGAGACCCTGACTACCCAATCAACGGGGCTCGGGTTCGATCCCCGACGGGGACAAGCATTTGTGTGACGAGCATAAATGTTTGTATTTCCGGGTTTGGGTGTTTATTATGTATGTAAAAGTATTTATACATGTATTTCTATGTATTAGTATCGCTGACTGACACCCATAACACAAGCAAATAATTTGCTTACTTTGGGGTTAGAACAGTAAGTGTAATTTGTCCCGTGAATATTTATTAAAATAATTTATTATTTATTAAAAATATAATTTTTCAGTTCAAACATCTATTTTATTGAAATGGCAGTATATTGATTTTTGAAAAGCTGTATATTTTAAAAACGATGATCGAATATGATCTTTCGAACAGCATTCAACTCAATTTTTGAGATTTAAAATACTTTAGCTAAATAATTGAAGGGTTGAAAAATTTCGAAGAAATGTCAAAAAACATTTTTTTTAAAATTTTCGTCGTTGATAAATCCCAAACCAATTAACCGATTTTGATCCAATTAACGGTATTTGACGCAGCTAATAAAGGAAAAAGCTGATAAGATATTTAAGTCAATCGGAGTATTAGCCTGAAAGTTGTTTCAAAATAATTACGTAAGTTTGCTAAAAAAATATAATTTTTATATTTGAAAAACTGTAACTTTTGAAAATTAAATTCGATTTTGATTAGAAATAGCATTCGACGTAGTTTTTTTGAACAAAATACCGTAGAATACCAAAAAATGATTGGTTAAAAAACACTTTTCTCAAAATTTTTCGTCAACGATTTCTCCCAAACGGATTAATTTATTTATTTAAGTATTTATTTAAACACTTTATTGCACAAATCAGTACAAAATGCGTAACTTAATGCTATTAAGCATTTTCTCCCAGTTTACCTTGGTTATCCTGAGAGAAAAAGCTTGGGTAGTGCATAAGAGCATATTATGGCGAATTGAAGTATTAGAATCTAATCACAATTAACTAGATACTTATTTACATTTATAACATTGCATAAAGAAACAACTAAATAGTGTATAACATATTCCAATCCGATATTGATGCAATTTATGCATTAGACATAGTTTTTTGAGGAATAGAGCTGATTAGTTCTTATATTCAATTGGTACATTAATCTGGAAGTTATATTAAAAAAATACTGTTTCGCCAAAAATTTATTGGGGTTTTTTCAAAATTTCTCAAAATCTCCTGGGCCGATTTCGGTTCAAATTTTCAGGAAGTCTAAGCTGAATAGAATCCACTCGAATGCCACCAACCATGTTTCGATCGGTCAAGCCGTTCAAAAATTATGAGATGTTTACACACACACATACAGACATACTGACGTCATCGTGAAAATAGTCGGAAAAGGTTCCTAGGACTTCAAAATGTGGAGATCGGGTGAAAACTCGATTTTCGAAAATCGGGACAAAATCAGTAACTTCCTTATCTACGTAGCAGGAAGTAATCTAAAATAAAGGTCCAGGGGTTTTACCTAGATACTTCGCGATCTCGTGGGATTTTAGGGATAAAAATTATACTATGTCCTAATCTAGGGTCTCAAACGATGTTTGTACCAAATTTCATCTAAATCTGTTCAGTGGTTAGGCGTGAAGAGACAGACAGACAGATGGACGGACAGAGTTACTTTCGCAATTATAATATCAGTATGGATGCATTAGAAATACATACATACAATTAAAAACGATGAACATTACACACACTACCATTCGACACACATCAAAATATATACATGTAGGTAGACGAAACTTATCGAAACTGAAAAAATGAAACGAAAACTTTGTATCTCTTTTTACTAGTTTTCACGAAAATTACCTGAACCTGGTACAGAATGGCAGATAGTTTCTAAAAGGGGCGCGGACCAACACAAGACAAATTCTAAATTTTTCTAATACATATTTGTACTTATGCATTAGTGGAGTTACTTACGGTCGAGTTTCGATCAGCCCGCTATCACTAGTATTAATAAAAATCCCGAGTTTAAAGCAACGGTTCTTGCAGCGACAAATTAGTATTCGTGTTGTACCATATCGGACTTAACTAGTGTTCACTGTTCTGGCGGGTTTCCGCATACCCGACACATAACAGCCGCCATCGACGACAGAAAAGTCTCTAAATAAGTGTTACCGTTGTTTCTTGTTAATAAATAACCGGATTATTTATCTACTTCTGCAGTCTGCTGCACAAGTCTAGTGAGAGTAGGATTTGCACACGATAAATAGTGCAATATTTTAATGCATGTATATTTATTTGCAATAGTATGGGAACTAGTCCTAATTATTTTTCGGTTGCTTGTATTTTTGTCTATCTATACAAATTAATAAAAAAATCGCTTCCATCTATACAGGGGTCATTCTTCGATCGTAATATATTTTCAATGATTTGGTGAAAAAAATAAAAACCTCGTGGCACAACAAGTGATCAGTACTAGAACTGTTACTTGATTCAAATCTTTGATATCGGTGTAAGAGGCATCTTTGTATTATTAATATTTAGGGAGATATTCGAAAATTTTAAATATGCTTGCTGAGGACAATGACAACTTTTTGATGATAATGACGATTTAATTAGGATAAATGACTTTTGTTGAGGATAATGATTTTACACCTGTTTTATTGCACTTATCATTGAAATAAAACAAAATATTAAGAATCAACATAATTATATTTAGTCGTAAAATCACGCATTGATAAACACAAACATAAATTCTTGTGTAATTAATATAATTTAACAATATAATGTTAATCAAAAAATTACATATTGATGAACAGAAATATAACTTCTTGTATATAATTAAAATATAACAATATTTTTATTATTTTTCAATTGTTATATCCTGCATCACATTATATTAACTAATAACTATCAGCTCAAAGAAATAAAATCGAAATAGATAACACTTAACATTGTTAAGAGTATAACACTGGTTAAATAGGAAGAAAGGATATTTGTTTTTCTGAGATTTGGATCGCGGCTCTCTTCTTTTTATGTGTACTAGATAATGAAACGACAGGATTTGGATTAATATTCTCAGTGTACTTACAGTTATTATTTGGGATATGGTTTTTATTATACCTATGGATATACTTTTCATCGATATTACAATCAAAACAACTAGATTTGATTGTAATATCGATGAAAAGCTCGTTTGCGTTCCTGCGGAGCGTTCCTGCTGAGCGTTTCTGCGCTCCCGAATAGGAAGCTACGTGAGTTATGTTCTGAAATTGGAAATCTGGTCAAATCTTCTAAAACCAAAAACAAAGCGAATTCCTACATTCTGTAAACGCTCGAGTTTATTCAGGCCTTCTTCTGTGATATCAAGATAGCAAATATCAGCATAATCTAATAAAGGAAAGATTTATGTTTGCACTAAAATAACTCTAGTCTTAAAAGGAAGAAATCTTTGCAAACGTTTGATAGCATGAAAGGTGGAATGAACTTTTTTGCATACTTCTGATATATAAGCATTCCAAGGGAAATCTTCACTTATAATTTGACCTAAATTTTTAGCTGATTTGCTATACAGTATAACACTGCTGCTATATACGAGATCAGGAACATTAGCATTTGCACTACCTATAATTAAAAACTGTAACTTTTGGGATTTACTAATAAACCAGATGACTCCGCTCATGAGTGAATACGCGACAGATCCTCATATATAGCGCTGATTGCCTCAAGAACATCCGGAGCAGAGAAAGGACGATACGATTGCAGATCATCCGCATATGATCCGCATCCGCATATGATGATGAATGAAAACTGGAGGACATGGCATTGGATATTATGTTGATAAACACGAAAAATAGGAGTGGAGCTAGAACACCCCCCTGTGAAATACCAACTGTTAATTTACTAAAACCTGAGAAAGAATCCTCGAAATGAACACATTGAGAACGATCTCGGAGATATGAGTCAAACCAGGATACAGACTGAGGGGAAAGATTCAGCGAACGAAGAGTACCAAGCAGCACATCAAAGTCCACAGAGATAAAATCGTTACTAAAGTCAAAGAAAACCAATAAAGTAGGTTGTTTATTACCAATAGCATGTCTTATGTCATCAGTGACTTTAACAATAGCAGTAACAGTACTGTGCCCCGAACGGAAACCAGATTGATACGGATTGAACAAATTACTATCCTGCAGGTAAAGGCTAAACTGCGTGTCCAAAATCTTGGACAAATATGGAAGAATTGGTATAGGGCGATATTTAGAGAAATTAGTAGGAGCTGAGACTTTAGAAAAAGGAATGACGTGAGCTGTCTTCTAGGCTTAAGGAAAAGTGCCAGAAAAAAAGGAAAAATTGATAATATATGTTAGGACGGGGAACAGTGAAGCCACCATGCGCTAACTGATATTGTCGTTGCCGATGGCATAGGAAGAGATACATTTAATGTGTTTGGCAAGGGCAATTACTCCTAAAGGGTTGGCAATTCTGAAAGATTCGCTTCGGCTGGTCTTTTAGTTTCTTAATTAATCTTTCCATTGTTTTATTTTATAGTAGAGGGGGTCAATGAGCAAAGGTACTGCACCTGATGGTAAAAGCAGTACCTTTGTACATCTGCAATACCAGGGGTCTTGCAGATGCGTTGTCGGCTTTTTAAAAATGAGTAAGCTCGTTTCTTGAAGGTCCCCAAGTCGTAATTGATTCGATAAAGGAGTAGTGCGAGGCAAACAGTGCCGACAAAGGCGCACTGTTGTGGTTTTCCAGGCATCGAGGTGGTGAGGATGGAACTTTAAATTTTGACGCGATGTCCGATAGTGGAATTTAACGGCAGGAATTAATCCGAACAATCGTCGGAACACTCCCCATTATGATTGCGGTAAAAGATGCAGAGCGAACCTACATCTCTGCGCAACGCCAAAGAGTCAAGCCAATTAGAAATAGCCTGGTCGTCGACGATTCGAACCGCTCTACGTTGAATGCAATCAAGAGGAAGAAGCTAGTACTGAGGAGCTCCGGCCCAAAGGTGGGAGCAGTACTCCATGTGAGGTCGAATTTGGGTCTTGTAAAGTTGGAGGCGATGGACTGGGATAAAGCTTTACTCTGCTGAGTACACCAAGCTTATTGGGGGCTAAGTTAGCCTCTCCTCCCAAATGACCGCTGAAATGAACGTTGTTCGATATGAGCGAGTCTTATTTTATATATGTTCTTATATAACTAGACGTAACCTAGCAAGCGAAAATCGCGCGGTGCAGCAATACTCGTCAGTTTACGCTCTTCTTTCTTTTTTTTATATTCTGTCGCCTTCTCACTTGTTCTAAGGCTAGCAGTTCTAGATCAATAATCATTTGTTGATACCTCCGTTTCTGACACATTTTATATTGGACTTTACGATTCTCATAGGATTCCTTACTTCTAGGCATGCTGATTTTTTTCCCAAAACAACTGCAGAGACATTACGAAAAAAATTAATCAATTGATGTACCAGCTTACTTTATTTTAATGGTTATATATGCTAACAATTGTATTGACGTCATTATTCTCAACGTTTGTCATTGTTCAAAATCCGCAAATCATTATTCTAACCCATACATCATTATTCTCAACAGTCATTTTCAGGATAATGATGTCAACAATAATGACGAATTCCAGAAAACATCTCGAAATTTGTCTTAAAAGATTAGATACAGCTAATAAATATCTATGGGGAGTTATTTGCAGTTCGATACATAAATAAAGCCATGAATAAAATCAATGAACATATTATTTACCACGATAAAGTGAATGAGGAGAATGATTATAAAGATGACAAATTTCGAAGAACCATATTCAAGCTTGCCTTGAGAGAAATATGACCTGTCCAATCCGTTCAAAGTGTGTGGCTTAACCGAAGAGTACCGAGGGGCATCCGGTAGGCACGAAATATGCCCCAAAATTGCAATCATCGTGGAAAAAATTTGAAAACTATTTCTGTTTTTACAATGACGCTTTTTTTGTGACAAACTTTTGAAAGAGTGTTTTACTATTTTAGAATTAAGTTAATACTTTAAATTGTTAAGAAACAGAAACAATAGACCTTTAAATACAATTTTTTACTATAAATAATTTTATTAAGTGGTATTTAAATATTTTAGAAGACCAAATAGCCAAGAACAGGTGATCTGGACACGCGAAATAATGACGTTTTCAGTAGATTTTTGCGTTTTTTTGTTAATTAATTATAAGAAATGTTTTTCTTTTACTTGTTGATAGTTAAAAAAGTAATAATGGAATAGGAAAACATTGTTTTTCTTCATCGTAGTTATAACAGTAAAGAGAAAACTGCCTGGAACCGTATTATCCTCAACATTGAAGAATCACCCACAGACACTATAGGTTCATGTATACAAATGAATAAAATTAGAGTGTCTGTTTTGTAATATTAAAATAACACTTATTACTAAATGCAAATCGATATATATATATATATATATATATATATATATATATATATATATATATATATATATATATATATATATATATATATATATATATATATATTTATATATATATATACGGTACACATTCCAAAACAACATTTTTTATAATTTTTATTTGTCTGTCTGTTTTTTCCGGCTAATCTCTGACACAGTTGGACTGATTTTGACGGGTCTGTCACTGGCAGATAGCTTATGTAATAAGGAGTAACACAGACTACTTTTATTTTAGAAAATTTTCCACGCGGACGAAATCACGGGCACAGCTAGTTTAATCTAAAAAAAGTCTAAGGGCGGCTTGCACCAAAATGCTTAAATCATTTTAAGTTACTAAATACGTTTAAAGTGACAGCTTTTAAGGCGTTTTGACATATGCTAAACATGTTTAAGGGACTAAATGCATTTAAGCATTTTGGTACAAGCCGCCCTAAGTATAATAATAACCTGTTAACTGTTATCTCAACATGGTGCTATATAGCATGTAAATATTTTCCCTGTAAATACGTTTCGTACATAAATATATTTTCTAAGAAAACACGATTTTACAACAATAAAAACGCAGCAGAATTCCAACCTATTTCCGATCTGCCGTGTCTCTGGAATACTGGAACTTCACCAAAATTATATGGGACCAAATGGAAAGTATATTCTGCCGAATAAATTTGTCGATTTTCTGAAACAATATATAAAATGACCGAGTTCTAAGGCAACATAAAAAATACAGCAGTATTGAGGACCTTGCCCTTTTCAACAACGAAAAAACGGAGGTTATCAGTTTGATATGTACGTCTGTAGGTATCTAATACTGTATGCAATTGGATAATATTTGAGCATGATGATCTATTAAGGCGTCCAAGCACGAGTACTAAATTCCGTAAATGGGTGTATCTGAACAAAAAGCCATATTTCAACTTAAAAAACAGTTAAGTTTCATTAAAATCGGTTCAGTAGTTTTTGAGATACGGGTATAGTTGACAGATATTTGAACTCAGTTTAATTTTTTAAATTATTGTGAAGTCGATTGAAAAGCAAAACCGATATAATATGAGCTCTGTCGCGAGGCCACTAATATTGAATAATAATAATAAATAAAATAAATATTCACGGGACAAATTACACTTACCCCAAAGTAAGCAAATTATTTGCTTGCGTTAGTGGTGTTAGTCAACGATACTAATACATAGAAATACATATATTAATACTAGAATATATTTATATTTAATAAACACCCAAACCCGGAAATACAAACATTTATGCTCATCACACAAGTGCTTGTCCCCGTCGGGGATCGAAACCGAGCCCCGTCGATTGCGTAGTCAGGGTCGCTAACAACTCGACCAACGAGGCGGTCAAATACAAGGTATCAAATTGCAATAAGATACAGTAATTGCACACATCATCTCAGATATCCGTTTCCATTTCGCATAATCTAACTTACATTATGGATTAATCAAACCTCGGAGACCGCAGAAATTCTGATAACGAGATTACACATCGCGTAGGAATATCGTCTGTTGGCGTATAACCTTAACGTAGCTTTTTGAATAACAACCGGTAATAGAAAACATATACAGCGTAATTTTAGATGGAACGATACGCGTAATATGTAGTCATACATTTTACTGGGATTTCTCTTATCTCCTCTTTAGTTCACGGGACAGCACCCTTTTTGTTAAATGACCAAAAAATACTTGCGTGTGCGGCTTTCTTTTGGGGAGTCTACTTATCTTCATATCTATAACTTTTTTGAGCCGCGATTTTCCAATTACATAATATTATATTATCTTGGAAAAGCATGTTGCAATTGCATTGCATTTACATGCATATAAATGGAGTGCAAATAAAACACATTTTCAAAATTCTAGTTAATAACTAAATAAAAAACATTTACAAAGTTCTAGTCTACCAAATAAAAAGCATTTTCAAATTTCTAGTCTAGTAAAATGGTAATGTCTAGTACAGTTCATAGACTACCTATCTTAGTATTGTCGAGTTAAATTCCCGAAGTTATAGGTCGGCGTTATTGCAAAAAACAAGCCAATGGCGATAGTCTTCACAGGCTGATAAAATGAGGCGATAGGGATCATCATCTAATACGGTGAACAGAGTGCTAAGTGTGAGTTTTCTTTTCGCATTCGATCGTGAGCGCGTTTGGAGTTTACTACGAATTTGTATGTGATTGGTACAGCGCCACCTAGTGGTAAACTGGTTACTCACGTTTACCACTAGGTGGCGCTGTACAAATCACATACAAATTCCTAATAAACTCCAAACGCGCTCACGATCGAATGCGAAAAGAAAAACTCACACTTAGCACTCAGAAGTAAATCTGGCTTATTAGTATACTATACCGATATACAACAGAAAATTATCTGAGAAGAATAGAAGCATTATTAATGATTATTATGATTTTTTGTAGTGCACAAAAACCGCTCAAAATGATTTAGCTACAACTACGCATGTAGCACTGTCATATCATATTTGTCATAGTGACGTCACTATTTAATACATGCCTGTCGCCTGAGTTTACTGTTTGACGTTTTGATATGCAGTGACAGGGATTATGTTGGTTTGAATGTGTGGGCCGCTGTAGGCGTGAGCATTGCATTTATTTATCATGTACATATGAAATTTCATACGAAATGCATTTTCATACATCGCATTTGTTACCTCTCTTCATTTGGTCTGTAAAATTTTACATACAATTAAATCTTAACTCATATATCTATATCTACCTAATCTTATATCATACCTATAGGAGCAGCAGTGGTTATAATTGATACATAATTTTTAATAAATTACAGTATGTGAGGGTAATTTTACGAATGAAAGTCATTTCCAATAAATTTCACGTTGAAATCATTGTTATTTTGTTTCATTTCATCCAAAGACAATGAATTATAAGTAGCAATCGTTTCCATGCCTATTATTTACACAGTTCAGTTTAGTTTTGAGAATGCAACAGGTTCGAGATGCTCTATATATTTTTTATTTTTTTTTGGTTCTAGTATTACGCATAATATCGATAATAATTATTTAGTGGGGTTTTTGTGCACTATAAAATCTCAAATTAATTATAGAAAAGGACGGACATATTTCACTTTCTGTTTATGCTCAATTAGTTTCACACGTTTTATAGTTACCCAGTGTATTTTGTTTGGATTGATGTTCAAATTGGGCACGCAAATAACTCATAGTGTGTCCAATCGCACCGATGACATAATTCGGCCAGGACTCGCCGGTTATCTGCCATGTGACGTGGTGACAACATAAATGTATTTTGTGTATTTACATTGCAGATAATAAACCTGTCAAATAGATAGTCACGCATCATCTTATACATATACGCGTTCAGATATGCTAATCTAATCGATGATTTGCAGCTTCAAAAATAATTTATTTGCGTATATTACATTACATTTATTGTATATTACATTACATTTATTGTTTACATTGTTACATTGGTTTATTGATTAATAACAAAACCCTTAAATCCTATTTAGCCAACAGAACTAGCACTGTCGCCTCTGTAGTCCGATTTTGGCATTGACGCACGAGATCCCGGGTTCGATTCCCGTTTCGGGCAATTCAAATATGTTTTTTCAGTTTTCTGATAAAAACAATATTGCCCGCGATTGGATAAGTACGCGATTGCTAAGTATAACACTGCGTTTAGTATTTTTTTTACTTCTAGTACAGCAGAAATAAGTCACTCAATACCGCATGCCTGATGTTAAACTTTTATACATACAGACAGACAAACATCTTCGAAATTGTGAAATTTATACATATAAACAGTGAGAATGTCGATGGATGTAGAAACCAAGGAGACCCAGACCGATGTACATCGATCAAATTGGACAGGTGTTGTCCGAAAAGTTTGTCAAGAGCCTCCGAACCGGCGTGTTTGCATTAAGAGAGTTATGAATAATACGTAGGTACGTAGGTACGTACTATAAGTTTTGCGTAACTTAAAAAAACAACATGCTATAACCAAAATATTATGTTTATTGCTTTTCAAAATAATCTCCTTTATATTTTAAACATTTTTTCATGCGATCGAACCATTTTTTAAAACAGGAGGACCACAGATCTGAAGGCATGTTTTCTACGTGCTGATTGAACGCTATCACTGCCTTTTCGGAGTTGGTAAAAGTAAAACCTCTCATCAAATCTTTGATTTTAGGGAAAATACAGAAATCACAGTGTGCTAGGTCGGGCTATGCGCAGGATGAGTGACGAGATCTACTTTTTCAGAAGCTAAAAATGACTTTGTTTTGTTGGCCGTGTGTGAAGAAGCGTTATCATGATGTAGGAGAATGTGGCTTTTGGGTCGCCTTTCGCGAATTTTTCTAACACCCTGGGTAAACAAATGGTAGAATACCATTCGGCATTAACACTCTTTTGATCTTCAAGTGGAATTGTATAGATGGGGCCAGTAGTTAAAAAAAAAAACGCGATCATTTTTTTACCAACGTTTCTCGCCTGTCTCATTTTGTTGGCCTCTCCTCATTTTCAAACACCCATTCACAAGATTGCTGTTTTTTTTTTGGGTTCAAAACAATAAATCCACATTTAGTCTCCTGTGACAATGTCATAAACAGCATTAGAATGTCCGTGGTCGTACTTCAGTAACACCTGTGAGCACCATTCCACGCGAGCCCGCTTCTGCCCCGCTGTATGTTCATGAGGGATCCAACGACAACAAAGTTTCCGAACTTTCAATTCTTCGTGTAAAATTTTCTGAATTTGGCTCATACCAATCCCCAATAGTCCTCGAATTGTCTCATAGGTAATCCGGGGGTTTTCTTCAATTAACCGCTTAACATTAGCCACATTATTTTCGTTGACGGCAGTTGAAGGCCGCCCTTCACAAAATTCGTCATGTAAAGAAACTCGACCTCTCTCAAATTCAGCAAACCATCGCCTCACGGTGCTCAAACAAGGTGCTTCTCTCTCAAAAGCATTTTGAAGACAAGCGGCACAGTCTTATGGAGAAAGAGAATTTTTAAAATCATAAAAAATCATCGCTCTAAAATTTTTTCGACTTAATTCTATTTTCGTTGCGTACGTAGAAATTTGATGTGTGATAAAAAACAATTGACAAATCATTTTACCGCCAATTGTTTTTTTTTATTACTAAGAACGTTTTAAAAATATAACATTCGAAATTCAAATAGTTCCGATTAGCTAGAAGTGCAAAACTTTTAGTGTGCCCCATGTATGTAGAAAGCATGGTATGTCTGTCTGGATCGTGAAATATTCACCAGTTCTCTCCGTCTACTTCGTGAAGGATTTGAAGTGTAGATATGTGTGTATGATACCAGTAAATCGATTTTACGAATATTTATCATAAAATTTGATAAAATATTTTTTATTTACAGAAAAACATTACTTTATTGTATAGATTTATAGTAGCATGGAAGGGGGCTATATATATATATATATATATATATATATATATATATATATATATATATATATATAGACTCAGGTTTTACTGCTCCGATTTGAAAAATTATTTTTGTATTGGATAGTCCATTCGCCGAGAAAGGATATTGCTATATTATAACATCATCCTTCGATTAATTAAAGCGGAGCATCAATGAAAAGTTGTGAAAACGGGAAAAAATATTAATTTTGAGAGCTTCGTGGCATGCGGTGTGTAAACGGTAAAAGTTACACTAAAATCGTCCATGACGAAATTATTCCTCATCAAAGATCCCAGAAAAACTTTGCGACGGCATATGTCTATCTTGTCGTTAAATAAACGGACAGACGGAAGACAGTACTTGCTGTTAATTTGTTACAGTGATTGGCATACCAGCACCTGCACCGTTACGGAGGCCACGTTGAGACCCGTTAGCGACGGAGGTGCTAACTCTAACGCCTAATTGGTTTAGTGGATTTACTGTTCGTCTCAAATCAAAAGATTCTAAGCGCTATCCCCGGGTCGAGCACCCATATGAATAACAACTGTATGTATGTAAATAAATAAACATTGCTGGAAAAATAACACAAATTAATCGAACCCCAAGATAAGCAACTATTTGATTAATACAAGATAAGGGTTTTAGTTAAAGATAATGAGACATATTATATAAAGAGAGAAATACATATAAAATGTCTCAAATATATTTATTTAATGAACACCCAAACCAGAAACAAGCATTCCTGTAGGTACTACAGATTTGCACTTGCTGTCTAAGCTTCTACCGTTCAGCCAATATACTGGGTTTTAGTTTTCATTTTTTTTATATCATAAGATAGCAAACAAGTGGATGGGTCTCCTGATGGAATGACTCAACCATCGACTATAGACACCAAAGATGGCAATGGTGCGTTGCTATCTTGTGGCGAGGTCTAATGCCACATGCATAGGTTTACCGGCTACCTTACCCTCCAAACCGGAACACGACAGCGATAAGCACTGACGCTATTGCGGCAGGAATAGGTAAGGCGGTGGTACCAGACCCGGGCGAGACAATGCAGAACTCTACCACCTAGTAGCCACGCTGGTAGTGACTCGATAGCCAATCGGTCGTCTTTTACGACCTGCCTGGCAGAACGGCAGTTGGCCTATTCTTCAAAGGAGGTCGGGACCAACACGGTTGTAAATGTTTGGACAAAATTCTGCGGATATCATGAAATGTAAAACATGTTGGCTTTTTCAGCAAGCAAAGGGTCACTAGGAGTTTTGACTGTAGTACGTGATTATACCCGATTTTATCTTTTTACTTCATTTTTTAAAAATTCTTTACTACAAAAAATAAAAAACTTAAGCTATTTTTTTGTAGGAATCAGAAATTAAACTGATCACTTTAGAACGTTTTAGGTCGCGTAATTTTCTATATTGAAAATTACGCGACCTATTGTGACCCCGTCTTAATCAAACTTGACTTTGTTGTATCAAAACAGTAAATGAAAATATACAAAACTATCATTTATAGAGTTATTTTTTCTCTGAGAAATACCAAGCGACGGAGACAACACTAAAAGACAAAATTGATGTATGGGAAAACGGATAGCATAAATAATATTTTATTTTTCTATCTTGTACTTTTATTTTTTAACCTTAAAAAGAAAATATACTCTATTTGGCATAGCACATGGAGAGTAACGCACCATTAACATCTTTGGTGTCCATACGCGATGGGATTTTTTTTTTCTATCAAGACAGCCAGCTAGTTAGAATTAAAATTACGATTATTTATTTTTCAGAATACGGTAAATAGAGTTGATTTTTGAATTGCTTGTTTTAGTTTCACATATTATTCTACCGTTCCCGGCATAGATATATTTTTATTACTAGCTGTTGCCAGCGACTTCGTCCGCGCGTACTTCGTTTACTCGGCACAGCACCTCCCCGCTAGGTGATAGCGTGATAATATGTAGCCTATATGTTGACCCGACCTGTTAGTAATATTCATGCAAAATTTGAAGTAAATCCATGCAGTACTTTTTGAGTTTACCTCGGACATACATACAGACAAACAGATAAACAGAAAAACAGACAAACAGACAAAAATTCTAAAAACTATATTTTTGGCTTCGACATCGATTGTAGATCACGCCCCATGTATTCTTTTAAAAAGTATTCAATGTACAGTTTTGACTTTCCTACGATTTTATTATATGTATAGATAAAGCGTATCTTAACCTAAAAGGAATAAATGATTTTTTCCTAATACAATTATTTAAATACATTATTCTTCTACATCTTTATTATTTTTATTTACAGTAATTATATAATCATAATATATATTTTTCCATAAACCTACTTACATTGTTTTTTTTTCCTCATTAAACAATATCAATAAATAATCAAACATAATGTCAATATATTATTTGTACTTTACATTGATAATTCAAAATTAATATGCAAATAATCATTCACATTATTATTTAATGTAATAAAATGTGTTTCCTACCTGATGTAGTAAAAAATGCGACCATTTGGGTACGAATTCCCACGTCTCTGTTATAAGAATTTCAAATAGTATATGAACTCACCAGATACATAAAATGCCAAAATTTGATCCCCCAAGTCGACGCTCACAGCAAAATAATTACCTTGTAATCGTGTCACAATAACTTTGAAGTTTAATTTAACTGTGATTCAGTTGCGGTTAATTCATGGAAACGGTTTGTTGTTGCCACCCAATGCTATTTGACAGATACTTGGAGAAACTGCGGATTCGCAGAAAACTGCCTGTCTGGTATTATGGTGAAATTGTCAGAAATTATGAATCTCAGAACGATGCATAGAAATTGTCTTACTGTTTTTTATATCATCAGAACAAGCAGATGACTCCCTTGATGGCAAGAGAAACCGCCTATAGACATCAAAGATGTTAATGGTCCATTGCTATCCGTGTGGCGGTATGGCAATGCCACATACATATGTCTACCGGCTACTTACCCTCCAAACCAGAACACGACAATAACAAGCATTGACGCTAATGCGGTAGGAATAGATAAGGCGATGGTACCATATACCCGAGCGAGACGTTGCGAAACTCGATCACCTCGAATTTATATCATAAGATATAAATAAGGCCTCGCCGTGTTGGTCCCGGCCTCCTTTGTAGAATAGGCCAACTGCCTTTCTGCCAGGCAGGTCGTAAAAGGCGACCGATTGGCTATCGAGTCACTACCATCGTGGCTACTAGGTGGTAGAGTTCTGCATTGTCTCGCCCGGGTCTGGTACCACCGCCATACCCTGCCGCAATAGCGTCAGTGCTTGTCGCTGTCGTGTTCCGGTTTGGAGGGTAAGGTAGCCGGTAAACTTATGCATGTGGCATTAGACCTCGCCACAAGATAGCAACGCACCATTAACATCTTTGGTGTCTATAGGCGATGGAGACCATCTGCTTTCCATCAGGAGACCATCTGATTGTTTGCTATCTTATGATATAAAAAAATATATATATAACCTTTTACATAATAAGATAGCAAACAAGCAGACGGCTCTCCTGACTGAAACAGGCAATACTCGTCTATAAATACCGAGGATGTTAATATTGCGTTACTATCCGTGTAGAGATATTGCAATGCCACGTGCAACAGTTTACGTTGAGAAAGTAAGAGTTAGGAGCTTTTTTTTTCAAAATGAACCTAAGCAGTTGGTCCAAATGCGAAACCAAGCTTTCGGGCGAGCAGAGTCCTCATCCAGAGTGAGTTAAGTGGGATAAGAGTCCAGCCTTAGGGCGGACTCTTATCCTTAGGGGTGTCTTTAGAGACCGGCAGGCTTATTACCTATGTTAGCAAACCGCCGGCGATCAGCGATGTTTCATTAGCATTTTTTACGATGTCACAGGATCAAAAATAATCACGACGGCTACTAACATACAAGGCTATTATGTGTCTTACGAAAACTAAACAATTACGATAATTGCGCATTGGGAGATACGTGATAGCCCCGCGGACCTCGGCTTAGGGCTTAGTTTCTTGACGATAAGTGGGAGAGTAATTGGCATCAGGATTTCGACTCGTTAATAACTCTTGGCCGAGTTCTCGAGTGTTGGTAGGTCGAATTAGTGGGTCAACTGTAAAGTTTGTCAACTGTAAAGTGATAAAATATCCTATCTGGTGGTGGTGGCGAATCGGCCCACTGTTTCGGCCCATCAGCACTCGAAACCGCGGTCAATAGTTGAACTTCGAATGTAATCGGCCACGGCTTACACCAGAGGGCTTGGATATTTCATCGCTATTTCAGAGGCATTGTGAAGTCTCTTTGAGGTATTTTTGTTATTTTGGATATTACCGATGAGTTGAGAGAGTTAAAAAAATACCAGTCTCAAATGTTATATATATATATATATATATATATATATATATATATATATATATATATATATATATATATAAACCGATTTGGCTAATTTTGGTTTCGAATTAATTGTTGAAGTCCATGGAAGGTTTAAAAGGTGAGAAAATATAGAAAAACCAAGCCGCCTCTCCTGATATATAATACATATATCTTTATGCCAGATCTCTTGTTGAGTTGGAAGAGAGAAAAATAATTCTCCCGATAAAAAAAGTCTCCCGTCGCCGGTAGATACCAAAGATGTTAATGGTGCATTGGTCTCTATGTGGCCTCAAATCATCTTCTTCATCATCTCAAATCGGAACACGACAGTGACAAGCACTGACGCTATTGCGGCAGGAATAGGTAAAGAGGTGGTACCAAATATCCGGGCGAGACTTTGCGGAACTCTACCACCTAGTATTCACGATAGTATGATGCGTTGTTATCCGTGTAATGGACCTAATTTTATATGCATAGATTTACCGGCAACCTTACGCTCTAAACCGAAACACGTCAGCGACAAGCACTAATGCCATAACGACAGGAATAGATCAGACGAATGGTAATAATAATGAGGTATGGTAAACATTTGGTAGATATATACCATACCATAGGTATGCATATATACTAGTTTCCACCTCTGAGGGTACAAGAGTATTTATTGTTATACCGTTAGGTACTCCCTAAAGGGCTCTGGATAAACTGTATGTCATCAAAAACATATCTTGTAAAAAAAACTAAGTCTCGCAACTCAGTTCTTCAACCGTAAAAAAATATGAGATCCATGTAATATCAAATCGGTTAATGTGTTCAGTCTCTACTTAAGGGTATTTCAGTCTTAAGTTATTGCGTGATTAGCTATCCTAGCAACATCTTCTAGTGACCATATTAATATTAAAAATCTT
This sequence comes from Apodemia mormo, assembly GCA_036924255.1. NCBI lineage: Eukaryota > Metazoa > Arthropoda > Insecta > Lepidoptera > Riodinidae > Apodemia > Apodemia mormo. The sequence continues at coordinate 4,757,557 of JAUPFN010000021.1, read as the reverse complement.
TTATGATTAACAACTTAGAAAATAGTCCAAGTTTCATCAAATACGGTTTAATAGTTTTTGAGCTATGGGTATAGTGGACAGATAAGTATTTGAAGTCACATTTTAAATTATGTACTTTTTTATTTATAGAATAAAAACAGTCGGTGTAATAAATTCTAAGATTTTTCGATTTGATTTCGATTCGACTATTCAAAATTATATTTAATTATTTAATAAAAATGTATACCTTTTATTGGTATCAGCTCACGGTCATCGGATCGGTATTTTTGGCAATAAAATAGTTTTATTGTGAGTGTACGGTTTTTGTTGCACGCTTGTATACAAATAGGGTTGCCACACCGAGTTATCATCCTTTCCAATCTAGGGGCTTTAGCGCCATGCATGATTTATAGTCGTATATTTCCAGACCCACTTTAAGAACATTCGCTGTCTTCCTGCTAAGAAGTTTGTAATTTGTAAAAGAATTTGTAAATACAAGTCGTGATTATCATGACATGTTCCAATTTCAAGGGTATGGTAGTCGGTAACACAATGCATCCCCAGAACACACGCACTATTATCATCATTGATATCTATACGAGATATCAATGCCACCGCGTCGGTAAAATGCGGCTATGAGGATTACCACTTATCTCGCGAAAAGACAAACCAGTGAATCGTGGTGAACCGGATAGTTTATAGACGTTTGGTTTACTCTGCCTGCAACAGATCTTCCCCAAACTAAAACGGGACCACATAGGAAGTTGCATGCTTTTAAAATAGTAAAAAAAATCCAAATCGTTAAGGCAATTTGAGTAATCGGTGATGATACACGAAACAAAAAAAAAGATTTCAACAAATTGGAAAACTTACTCCTTTTCGGGAAGTCTGTTAAAAATCTTACGTAGTAACTGGGGTAATGGTTATGGTTGGTGTTAATTTCAAGGCCAAGAGTTGTTGTCCCTTTACTAAAAAAATCGGTTCAAAAATGGATTTCTAATTTGCTCTTTATTTACTGTCGCATCTTGTTACAAAACAATAATAATAGTATTATTTTATTACTTTTGTGTTCTAACAAAAAAATATTCTATAGTTATAATATTAGCTATACTAAATATAGAGCAAGTATAAAATTCATTTTTAAACCGTCATTTTTTTGGTCAAGGAACAATAATAACTCTTGACGTTAGATATAAAATGGACCTAAAACTTTTCACAGATGGATTTTCTCTAACAGTGGATTAAAAATTGCCGTTGACATGATTTTTTTATTATTTCCACCCTTGTACACCTTCTTATGATAGTAAATGCGAACGGCGGATTATGTAATTTGGCACAGTTAAGGTTTATATGGTGAAGGAGTGCATGAAGTTAATGTTTTCATATAATATGCATTAAAACACATTTAATTGATAACAATCATTGTACACACTATCATTAATTTAACACACAATACACTGCATATACACATGTATACTATTTTGTTTATAGTTAAAATCTGTTGTCAAACTCAGAAGAGGTTTTATTGTTTAGTCTATGATCAAGCGGAAAAATTGAATTATGGTTAAATTTCAACCAGAGGGTGATCGCTAGATTTATTAAATAAACAATTTTAATTTTATTAAATAGTAAAAAATCTACTTTCTTTCGTGTGACAGCCCTGGCGCCATAACTATTTAGTTTGGGTTACATAATAACATGTCTGAAACACATTCATACGTACATCCGTCTAATTCCATTTACTCGTAAGGTTAATCTAACAGTTGTGTGATGAAATTGGCATTGAATTTCAATTTGTAGCTGCATTGTACAATGGCAATACATTATACTCGTATATGCCATGTACTATACATGTTTTGTCTTGTTTTTTAATACTAGCTGACCAGCGCAGCTTCGCCCTCGAATAAAGGAACAGTCTAAAAATAGGTAACATTAATTATATTTAAAAATCGCAAAAATTAATTTCACATTTTAATTATGAATTTCTTCGATTCTGATCGAAGATGAATGATTGAGCAAAAAAAAATTTGGAAAATAGCATACAACCTCTCACCCTCGTTTGACCTTAGGTCATCAACTATCTCCTTACCTAAATTCATCAAAATCGGTCCAACAGTTTAGCCGTGAAAACGTAACAAACTGACAGACTTCGCATTTATTATATTAGGTTTTATTATTATTATAATGTAGTTATAATTATTATACGACGGTGACGGCCGCGACTCCGGAAAATTGAAAGAACCTTTGAGACTGGTATTTTTTTAACTCTCTCAACTCATCGGTAATATCCAAAATAACAAAAATACCTCAAAGAGACTTCACAATGCCTCTGAAATAGCGATGAAATATCCAAGCCCTCTGGTGTAAGCCGTGGCCGATTACATCCTGGCCGCGATCACCGACGACAAACTAAGAAGTTCAACTATTGACCGCGGTTTCGAGTGCTGATGGGCCGAAACAGTGGGATCGATTCGCCACCACCACCAGATAGGATCTAATTCTATTGATCCCATCACAGCCAACACTTTACAGTTGACAAACTTTACAGTTGACCCACTAATTCGACCCACCAACACTCGAGAACTCGGCCAAGAGTTATTAACGAGTCGAAATCCTGATGCCAATTACTCTCCCACTTATCGTCAAAAAACTAAGCCCTAAGCCGAGGTCCGCGGGGCTATCACGTATCTCGCAATGCGCAATTATCGTAATTGTTTAGTTTTCGTAAGACACATAATAGCCTTGTATGTTAGTAGCCGTCGTTAGGCTTAATGATTATTTTTGATGCTGTGACATCGTAAAAAATGCATCATTAACAAGCAATTGGCGAAGGTTTTGATAATTTTTTGTTACGTTTAACAAACATCGCTGATCGCCGGCGGTTTGCTAACATAGGTAATAAGCCTGCCGGTCTCTAAAGACACCCTTAGGGCGGACTCTTATCCCACTTAACTCACTCTGGTATGGTATATATCTACCAAATGTTTACCATACCTCATTATTATTACCATTCGTCTGATCTATTCCTGTCGTTATGGCATTAGTGCTTGTCGCTGACGTGTTTCGGTTTAGAGGGTAAGGTTGCCGGTAAATCTATGCATATAAAATTAGGTCCATTACACGGATAACAACGCGTCATACTATCGTGAATACTAGGTGGTAGAGTTCCGCAAAGTCTCGCCCGGATATTTGGTACCACCTCCTTACCTATTCCTGCCGCTATAGCGTCAGTGCTTGTCACTGTCGTGTTCCGATTTGAGAGTAAGGTAGTCAGTAGAGTTACACTTGTTGCATTGCCATCCCGCCACATAGAGACCAATGCACCATTAACATCTTTGGTATCTACCGGCGACGGGAGACTTTTTTCATCGGGAGAATTATTTTTCTCTCTTCCAACTCAACAAGAGATCTGGCATAAAAATATATGTATTATATATCAGGAGAGGCGGCTTGGTTTTGTATTCGATAATATACTAGCTGACCCGGCAAACGTTGTTCTGCCTTTTTAACTACTCTTATTTTTTTTCTATATTTTTTCACCTTTTAAACCTTCCCTGGACTTCAGCAATTAATTCAAAACCAAAATTAGCCAAATCGGTTCAGCCGTTCTCGAATTGTAGGGAGACTAACGAACAGCAATTGATATATATATATATATATATATATATATATATATATATATATATATATATATATATATATATATATATATATATATATATATATATCAATTGCTGTTCGTTAGTCTCGCTAAAATTAAAGAATTCTCTTAATATACTCGCGGGCGAAGCTGCGCGGGTCAGTTAGTAAATATAAAGTATAAAGATATTGACTAGATAATGTCTTCTACTTACCATCACCAAAAAAGTAGTTATACCGTGTTTGGACGACGCGAGTGACGTTAAAGGCTCAGGTATTCGTTCTCTCTACATATACGTATCACGGTACGCCAGCAGTAATTACACTGATTGACGTATTAATATTTATAAGGGAAACAAGCATTCGAAGTAGTTACAAAATATGTCTTTTTTGTATATCATAAGGATAACAAACAGCATGTGTCAAAATCTGATTTGACTGCTTCGTGGTCTAGGGGATAGCATATTCGGTTTAGATAAAATGGATTCGATCCCAGAATCGGATATAAGTTTTAGTTGTTTTTTTTAACTTTTTTCGAAAATCCAAAAACTCAGTAGCAGCTCAGAATTTGACGGATGGTGTGTCCCATTGCTGTGCCCCGGATGAGCACGTAAAGCCGCCGTTCCCAGTTATCGCTAGAAATAGTCGATAACCGTTATCAGGTCGATAAAATGCGGCGATGGGATCACCACTGATCTCGCCAACCGACAAACCGGTGAATCATGATGAACAGAGAAGTCTATAGACGTTCGGTTTACTACGCCTATCCCGCAAGGGAACCGAGCGTGGAGATACTTCATATATGGTTCACCTATTCGAAAGGTCCTCTCCCCTTGTTGGCACGGGACCTCTCTGAAAACTAGATCAACTGCAATTCAGCAAAGAAGGTCGAAAAAGCCTAACAAGTAGCCCATACCTGTCAGTTGTCACTACCATGTCAATAGCAAGACATGCAACAACGACTTCCAGCCTATATTTTTGGATACCTGCATCAGATTTTCGCCAAATTTAAATTGGATCAAATGGGAATACTTCCATTTGGTACAATGAGTCGAAACCCCTCCCAAATAAAAAATATTTTTTAATATCCGTTCATAAACCAAATTTTTATGTAATAAATATAAGACTACTCCGACCTTGTGAAAGTATGTAGAAACTTCAGTGCCTTCAAGCGATTTTGTCATACCTACTAATGATAGCAAAATTAAGTAGGTCATTTTGGTAGGTCCTCAATTTCTGAACTACTATGGGGCAAAAGCAATCGGGCTTAACCTGATTGTGAAAACCGCACTTCGTAGTATTTTTTATAATCCTAACATTTTGCAGCCTCCTGCTGAGAAGGGAGGGAAACAGGATGTATTTTCCGACTCCTCCTATATACTTCTGATTAATTTCGTTGCGGGTTCCAAGACAGGTTAGCTTTTCCTCAGGGCACCCTGAGCTCGCAACTCAGTGTTTATCAGGACGGTTGCCACTGTTGATTCTGGTATACAGAAGTTACAGTGGTGGGAATGAGAGGTGGGTCCATAACAAACATACCGATTACTGACCGCCCCGTTGGTCGAGTGGTTAGCGACCCTGACTACGCAATCGACGGGACTCGGGTTCGATCCCCCGACAGGGACAAGCACTTGTGTGATGATCACAGACGCTTGTGTTTCTGGGTTTGGGTGTTTATTATGTACGTTACATCTATATATAAAAAAATCAATGCCACTTTTTGTTGTAATTTTATAACTCAAGAACGGTCTCCCTTATCCAAACCAAATGTTTAGGATTTGTTCGGACTATTTAGTAGATGGTTTATGTGAAGTTTGCACAAAAAATCGGTAGAGCGGTTCTTTATTTACCACATTTTTTGTAACAAATGAATTCAATAAATGGCGATACGTAGCGAAACACGTACCGGCCCGCTAGTTATTTATAAATGTATTTCTATGTATTAGTATCGTTGACTAACACCCATAACATAACACAAGCAAATAATTTGCATACTTTAGGATTAGATCAGTAAGTGTAATTTACCGTATAATATATATATATATATATATATATATATATATATATATATATATATATATATATATATATATATATATATATATATATATATATATATATATATATATATAAGAAAAATACATTTGAACCTTTTTGGGAAATGGTTGAACAAAAGGAATTAGCCAAATAGATACAGCATTGAATTGACGCGCGAACAAACCATTTGTCTCAAACTCGGTTGATTGTTATTTACATAGATTGTGTATTTTTTGTTGAATTCACGATGATGCAAGTATTGTTGTTTTGTAAGACAAAGTAACAATTAGTTTTGATTGTTGTTCTCTGCGGTTAATTGTCTTAACTGAGATTTGGTAAAATTTATTGTTTTATGTTTTTGTTGACGTCAGTAAGTAAGCTACAGCACGTAGCTGCCTATGATTTTTTTTTATATGTATTATTTTTTATATGCCTATGATGATTTTGAGATGGTGCTCACCAAACGATTTTCTAAGGAGTACTTATTTTTTCAATGTTTATTACACATCTGCAGGCCTACTCTTGAAAACAATATAAATCTTAAACCAATATTGATAACAACAATAAGTTTCGAATATCGTCAAAAAACGGTACTCTTGAAACCAATATTGCCCAAATTAATTCAGTATAGGAACGACCTATTTATTGGAAATAGATCTCATCGTTACACGTCAAGCTAGTGTTACAAATGGAAATTTTACGTTCAGTTAAAATAACGAATAAAAGCAATAATGAGTAGTTAAAAAAATTTTCGAAATCCGTGTGGCAATATCGCCGAATCCAATAATTAATTATAGTCGTTCAGAGTACGAAATACTTCAAAATTCATGAAATATTCATTTAAAATTGAAATCGGTTTTCAAGAGTAGCCCTACTGTTGTCTAGTGATCTAATGTCGGCGTTTATCACATGAGGTCCCAGGTTCGATTCCCGGGTATACTTAATCATAACTGTATTACACAAAACACAACGTGTGTGCCAATAGACTACTACATATTTTTGAAGTTGTCGATTCGCAACACCAAAAAATTGACTTCGTGCGATTCGCCTACAGAAAAAAAATTAAAAAATGTCGATTCGCATGTTTCGTGCGAGTAAATACGTGCGAATTATCCAATAACCCGCTTGCCGCAAGTTTAAGATAAATATGGAAACAATTATATTTTGGAACTTTTTCAAATTGCAAAATATTCCTAATATTTTTTAGGAAATCTAAAAATTAGTGAAATCTTTAATTTCCGGTTATTCGGGACTTAAGCTTTTGTAAATATAGCTACTGAAAGCTTGATAACTTAACTTTATGGTGCTGGTCGCTAAACGTGCCATCTTTCCTTTTTTTTTACAGAAAAACGCACTCAAACCTTAGATACACACCGCTATAACAGAATGGGAAAAGCTATGTAACGACAAAGGCAGACACACAATTTTTAAAGCAACCCTAGTTTTTGGGATGAGAGTTAATAATAAAGATATAGATAAATAAAGATAGACTGAAAATCTTAGATAAACAAATAAAAAAATATAGGAAGGTTGTTTTTTAAAAATTAAATTAACCTTTGAAGGCATTTTTCTGATCGTCAATTTTGTTGCCGCTATCGGATCGAAACGAGGCCACTAATAATTTATTTATTTATTTTAATTTTTGCACTACCAACATTACAATATATACAGGCATATTTAATGCGACAATGCGAAAGGTAAAAAAACCGCAACTATATATAACACTATACTTAATAACTATGTATAACAAAACATAAAACAACTATGAATAACAGAATTGATTTATTAAGTCAATAATACAAATACACCAAAAACATGACCTATTTATTCGGGACTTGCAGCTTCTAAACATTATAATTCCTGAAGCTACTAGCATGACCACACGTTCGGTAAACTTTTCAGCTTACGATAAAAAAAACCGCAATTAAAATGGGACCATCCATGGGATGGGAGCCATGATATACAGATAAATACGAGTATCTTAAACTAGCTGCAACATGCAGCCCGCTGCAAAATAAAAAAAATTGGTGAATCCCACGGGATCACCTAATTTTTCCGGGATAAAAGCATATATGCTATTCCAGATCATCATCTACCTGTGTGCCAAATTTCATTCAAATCCGTTCAGTAGTTTTTGCGTGATTGAGTAACAAACATCCATCCAAACATTCGCATTTGTAATATTATAAAAAGAAATATAAATATAGATTATTATATAAATTATAAATAATATAGATTTATAACACCCTTAGTTTCTGCGTCGGTAGATAAAAAAGAAAATAAAAAGTTATAATGAAAATTTAAAATATCCATGTTTTTAGCCGATAACATTGAATGTTAATAAATAGAATTATAAGTTTGTACAATTCACATTAAAATTAAAATGTAATAAAAATTTAATAAGTAGTAAATTTTGAAATGTTAAAAAGTCTTTGTAAATTGTAAAAATAACTTTTTGTTGTGAAACAATTCTTGTAAATATTGTAATACATAAAATAATTGAAATACATGAAATAGAAAAAAAACAAGCCCGCTCTGAGTTTCTTCCGCCGGATCTTCTCAGTGTGTGGCCGCGTTCAGATCCGGTAGTAATTATAAGAAAAAACGACCGACATTTAAATGTTTGCACACCATATATCGTGGTAGAAAATGTTGATAACTTTTAATTGTTTTTTAATAACTTGGGACACCCATATTGCAAATAAATATTTTCTTTATTTTCAACAATGTCTTCTTAGTCCTCTTCCAAAAAATGCGAAAAAAATCCTAATCGAATCTAAGTGAACCTCAAAAATCACCTGTTTATTCGGGAATTGCAGCTTCTGAGGATACAGCTCCTGAAGCCGTTGGCATAACTGCACGGCGCTAGTCGCTAAACGAGCCATCTTGACACTTAACATCAAAAAATTATTCCAAATTTGTTAAACACAAGTTTTTATTCACTGCACAACACTACACCTACTATTAAACACTTTAAATTCAACATTTTCTAATTTTTCAGACATTTAAATTATATTATCTTTTATTGTATCTCGATACAAAGACGCTCTCGGGCGGCAATCGCGTGCGCTACCGAGACGAGACAATCTTGTACTAAGTGTTAACATAGGCGTTACGTATCATACGCTAATGCAATCAGGGTTGAATTATTCAAGTCTGAAAACTACGTTGAAGAAATTTTTATTTATATCATTTTTTATAGCAAACAAGCAAATGGGTCTCCTGATGGATAGAGTCAACCATCGCCTATAGAAACCGAAGGTGTTAATGGTGCGTTGCTATTTTGTAGCGTAGTCTAATACCACATGCATAAATTTACCGGCTGTCTTACCCAACAAATCTGAACACGACAGTGACAAGAATAGGTAAAGTAGTAGGCCGGAATAGGTAAAACGGTGGTACCAGACCCGGGTGAGACAACGCAGAACTCTACCACCTAGTAACCACGATGGCAATGACTCGTATAGACAATCAGTCGCAGTTTACGACCTGCTTGGCAGAACGGCAATTACACTGGTCATCAAAAAAATCGGCCCACCTGCATTTTCACCGCAAATTATGCGTTTTCATTGGCAAAAGAAAACATATTGTTTAATAACTAAAATGATTTACTAATCATGTTTATTTACACTAATTTAAGTACTTTAAACCTTCAAATTATAAAAAAAATCAATTTAATTAGGATTTGAAGTCAAAATCATTAATTTCACATTTTTTTAGTTAAAATTTCAAACTCACTTATTTTTTTAATCATTAAAGTTATCGTCACCATTTTTTCATCTTAATATTGGGTATTTCCTCCTCTTGCTCGAATAACGGCTTGCATTCGCCGTTTTAAAGATTTAATCAAGGTTTTAATGGTCTCTTGAGGAATTCGTTCCCATTCTTCCTTGATGGCGGTTTCCAGGTCTCCCAATGTGGTAGGGGCTGGATTCCGTGCTCTTACCTTTTGTTTTAAGGTGTCCCACATGTGCTCTATCGGGTTTAGATCAGGGCTTCGGGCGGGCCACTGCATAGCACGAATGCCGACCTCTTCTAAATACTGGGTGACATTGCGCGCTATGTGTGGCCGTGCATTATCATGCATAAGTTGAAAGTTTTCCCCGATGTAGCCAGCATAAGGCACCACATGGTCTTCTAAAACCTCCGTAATGTATCGTGCAGCAGTTAAAGCACCTCTACTTATGAAAACCAGCTCCGTTCGTCCAGTTAAAGATATCCCGCCCCAAAACATTACAGAGCCCCCACCGTAACTGACTGTTTCTCTTATGCAACACTGGGCATAACGTTCACCCGGTCGTCGCATTACATTACGACGTCCGTCAGAACCGTATAAAGTCATTCGACTCTCATCACTAAAAAGAACTGACTCCCATTGACCTATAGTCCAGTTAATGTGATTTTGCGCAAATTGAAGTCTTGCTTGACGATGAGCTGTGGTCAAAAGTGGTCCCGTTGCTGGTTTATGTGGTCTTAAATTCTGCTCTCGAAGTCTCCTTCTAACAGTACTGTCACTTATAGCCACACCCCGATCTTCACGTAAGCGTTGTTGGAGATCGACGCCAGAAAGGTGTCGATTTCTTAAAGCCGATACCACTAAAAAGCGATCGTCCCTTTGAGTTGTCACCCTGTGTCTGCCAGATCCAGATCTTCTTCGATACTGCCCAGTCTCTAGAAACCTTTGGTAAACTCGTCGAACTGCAGAACGGCTGAGATTCAATCTTCTAGCCACGACACGTTGACTTAAGCCCTGTTGCAGTAGAGCCACAACTTGCGCTGCCTCCGCTTCAGTAGTATCCATTATTTTCAGGCAAAATTAATCAAAACTACAGCTTCAGTAAATAAACTTAACGTAAATAACAAGATATCCCGAGAAAAGTTTGTTTCGGACTGGAAACACGAGCTTAATTTGTACCGACGTAAACCGTCAAATCAGCAATTAGCAGTATTTTTGAACAAAAAATAATCAAGTACCGTTAAGTGCCATAGGATTTATGACAAACAGAGTGTCAAACATCTTATCCGACCCTCAAAACAAAAAACAACTGTGAAAAATGGCTTATCTACGAAATAATTGAGAAATAACGAACAAAAACAGGGTGGGCCGATTTTTTTGATGACCCGTGTAGTCTATTCTTCAAGGTAGCCCGGACCAACATGGGGGTATTAGCGCATGACAATTTTTTGTCTGTCAAAAAGCATTTTCCACGTGTTAGTCCCGAGTTCTTTTGATAACATTGATATAAAAATTCAAGATACACAGTCCCGAGCAAAACTGACATTAAAAACTTTGTCTACTCATGTGCTAAAAACTGACCCTAATTTCACACAATTAGTTATAGCATTGACGTATATAATGTGGTAATATTATACATGTCAATGAGTTATAGGTATGGCAAAAGTATATGTTTTTTGATATCAAACCTTAAACGCAATACTTACAGTTGTTTTTACAAAGCAATGTACGAAAAGTAATGAAATTGACAGTATCCTAACCGATGCGATTCTATTTGAAATAAGCGCACAATTTAAAATATTGCGCTCATTTTTAGACGACGTTTTTCAGACACTGATTGTGTATTTTGGGTTTTTTATATCAATGTTTGATAAAAGCGTTTTTTTGCCGGCTTGGGTACCCCTCTACAACGCCCCATAAGGAACGTCGTTCCAAAAATAACCAATGTTACATACTCTATGTAGAGAGATTTTTCTGTCCTGTACAGATTTTTCAATTCCTTCCCGCTTAAGACCTTACATAACTATTGAACGACCTGAACCAAAAACATCATAAAAATGAATGCTCCGATTAAACCCACTTAGTCTAGACAAGACAGTCAATCTTTTGTACGTTCTAACATTCTTCTCAAACACAAAAGTTATTAATAAAATGGTGTTCTCTCACGAAGCCTCTGTTTACAGAGAACCATTACGTATAATGAGTTATTATGTATATGAATACGTAATCCGTTAGGTTTAATTTTGTGTGAAGAATATATCCTTACTAAACGCGAATAGATTAACATATCAGTAAAATAATTTTAACGCAGTAAACTGCAAAAACCTACTTTCGATATTGTATGTCTTAAACCCTGAATAAGATAAGTATCGTTACGTCCAGCTCCCTTAGGGGTGGGCAGAGTATCGAACGTCGTTTGTTGGTTGGCGAGATAAGCAGTGATTATCATCGCCGCATTATACCGACATGTTGATTATTACCGACTATTTTTAACGATAACTGAGACCGACAGTTTGACATGCTCATCCGAGGCATGAAATACTGACGTCATCGTGAACATAGTCGGAAAATGTTCCTAGGGCCTAGGAACGTAGAGATCTGGTTAAAACGCCATTTTCGAAAATCGGAACCAAATCACATATCATTATAATTACAATGTAATTGAGCAATTTACAAATAACATTAGGTTGTATTTCTAAATCCGTTTCTGTACAATTACCGAAAATGAAGGACGTTAGTACTCGATTTTCTATGAACATATCGATCGCCGACAATCCAAACAATCGTCGGAAAATTGCGAAAGAGATTAAAGAATTTCCCTTGAAACATATTAATGATAAATGCCCGCGCTTTTAAGAATTTAATTTCGTTTTTATACAAACGTTTCAACAATTTCGTAGAATTACAGATAGAATAGAGTCGAAAGGTGTTTTATGGTAATAAAATAAAGAAATAAATATCAGCACACACAAGTACACAGAGTAGGGGGTATACAGAGTAATCTGAACGCCAAGAGACGTTCCACTTCGTCTCGATTCACCGGCTCTTGCGTTGGCGAAGTGGGTGACGATCAACATCACTGCATTTTATTTAACTGACAACGACCATCGCTTGCTTCTTACGATAAACTGCAGCTTCGCTTTATATGCTCATACACAGGCAGGAGTGTATCAACACAACCACCAGACTCCGAGCTTCTACAATGATTTCGATTTTAGAAAAAAGGCTTTAACTCGGGAATCCAACTTTCATAATCAGAAATCAGAAGAACTTTATCAATAAAACTTTTTACAAGTTATTTTGACACGTCAACACTCTTCAAACTACCACCGGATCGGAACGCGGCCACACACTGAGAAGATCCGGCGGAAGAAACTCAGGGGGCTTGTCTTTTTTCATATAATTTTTTATACATACACAATATCACAATATTACATAATCATAAAACATAAAATAGGAAACACGCAGAAGGCTGCCCTGACGGAAAGAGAAAGCATCGCCTATGTACACCATAGACGTTAACGGTGCGTTTCTATCCGTATGGCAGGATGCCACGTGCAATATTCTACCGGCTACCCTGCACTCCAAACTGGAACACGACGATGACAAATATTGACGCTATTGCAGCAGGAATAGGTAAGACGGTGGTCCGTGGTACTATATACCCGAGCGAGACGTTGCGGACTTCTGCCACATAATAGCCACGTACATACCACTAACTAATACTAACCACATTTTGCCTGTTTTGGTCCCGGGCTCCTTTGAAGAATCGGCCAACTGCCGTTTTGCCAGGCAGGCCGTAAAAGCCGACCGATTGGCTATACGAGTCACTACCATCGTGGCTACTAGGTGGTAGAGTTCTGCATTGTCTCGCCCGGGTCTGGTACTACCGCCTTACCTATTCCTGCCGCAATAGCGTCAGTGCTTGTCACTGTCGTGTTCCGGTTTGGAGGGTAAGGTAGGTGGTATTTTTTTAAAAATATATTATAAGAAACCAAACAAGCAGATAGGTCTCCTTGTTGAAAAAGTTGACCATCGCCTATAGACAACACCAGAGTTGTCAATGAGATTGTAATTATTACACTTATAATACACTATCCTATCCCCCGTGCTGGTCCCGGGCTCCTTTGAAGAATAGACCAAATGTCGTTCTGCCAGGCGGGTCGTAAAAAGCGGTCGATTGGCTATGCAAGCCACTATCATCGTGGCTACTAGGTGGTAGAGTTCTGCATTGTCTCGCCCGGGTCTGGTACCACCACCTTGCTTATTCCTGCCGCAATAGCGACAGTGCTTGTCGCTGTCGTGTTCCGGTTTGGAAGATTAGGTAGCTGGTAAACTTATGCATGTGGCATTAGACCTCGCCACAAGATAGCAACGCACTATTAACACCTTTGGTGTCTATAGGCGATGGTTGACTATTTCCATCAGGAGACTCATCTGCTTGTTTGCTATCTTATGATATAAAAAAACTAATAGACACAATGATGGGCGCAAAATACACAGCCGCTCATATGAGCAAATGTATGTAAAATGTAGCAATAAAAAATAACGACTAAACATGTCAGCATCGGCTACGACATCAAAGACGCCGCAGGCGCTGACTCGACGTGGTGTTTGCCAATTTAAAATATTCTCTAAATTTAAGGAAATCGAAGGACCATCACGAGCATTTACAAATACCAAATTTTTACTTTTATACATAGAATCATATCATTTATCTTTTTGATAATGTCATTGACCTACCTATATACCCCTATATGGTGGGACAGGGGTTTCGTTACTCACTGTATATACATATATGTACTATAAATAGGCTGTAAAAGCTTTTATTTGCTAAAGCCATTTACAAATCTAGGCTTCCCATTTACAAGAAGTATGCCATGATTGCTACACGTTTGGATTACAATAGGGTGTCGCAGAGTGACACATTACTTAATAAATTCTTATCTATCATCGTTATACGAGAGCTGATTGATAAGTATCCGAACCGACAAAGAAAACTTGACCAATCAATTTAAAATAAGATCTCTCAACGTTGTTTCTATTCCACTCCATTCCATAGCGTTCAGCGTTTTCTGTCTGTGTGTATGTAACCAACTAATTCAGTCCGAAGATTTTGAGAAAACCTCAAAAAATTTTTTGGGGAAACAGTATTTTTTTAATACAACTTCCAGATCAATGTACCGATAAAGTACAAAATCTAATCAACTCTTTTCCTCTGAATATAACAAACTGCGCCCAATGCATAAATTGCATCAAAAACGGTTTATCCGTTCCAAGTTATCGCAGATGAAAATTTAAAAAAGTTTTTTTTCACGTAACATCAAGATTTTTTTAACCAATCATTTTTCGAACTTCTTCAATGTTTTAGTACTTAAAAAATTACGTCATAGTTTTAAAAATCAAAATTGAAGAATGTTAGTTACAGCTTTTTAAGTATTAATATTTTGTTGCTTACAGAAAACTTACTTAATATTTTTATAATGACTTTTAAGCTAATATACCATTTGACTTAAAAATAAAATCAGCTCTTCCCTATAAAAAACTACGTTACACATCGTAAATTAGATCAAAATTAGTTGATTTATATGACATATTTATCAATAACGAAAAATTTTGTAAAAGAATATTTATAGATATTATTTCGACATTTTTCAGCCTACAGATTACGTAGCTAAGACAATATTTTAGAGCTTAAAAATTGCGTTAAATGCCATTCGAAAGATCAAAATCGAACATCGTTTCCAAACTATACAACTTTTCAAAAATGAAAGACAGTCATTTATAACAAAATTTAGAATTTTAAATTTTGAAAAAGTCTATGCTTAGGGATAGCTTTTGTTCCTTTGAGCTTAAAATATCTCAATTTAGCGGGAAGTTTCAGGGATTGCCTGCAGGGTCAACACGGCTTTTAGTTTTTTTAAATTGGTTTAAAAACAAAATTTTTTTGCCTTAGATTTTTATTCTATTATTATTAGATTTTTTGTATTTTATGTTTTGTTCTATTTTGTAATGTTTTTTTATTTTATTTTTGTCAATCATATTAAATGTTTTGTTTAAATTTAAGCTGACAAAGCTCCAGGAGTTAAAACTATTGTGTGTACGCAGCAGTAATCCGTAATTGGCTATGTTTATGTAAAATATTTTTTATCTCATAATTAAAGAATAATGTGGACTAATTAATTGGTAATAAATAAATAAATACCAGATGCAGTCTTATGAGTTGTATGATATTCATAGGCGAATGTTTAACATTGTCGAGCGTTGGGCATTAAAACGATAATTATTGTGTTGATAAAAATGGTCTTTATATAGAAGACAATTAAACAGAAAACTAAATGTGTTTTATGACCAGCGACGCCTTGAGCAAATCAATTATTTTTATGATATTCATAGATTAATATAACAATGAAGGGAATAAAAGCAATTACGTTGGTAAAAAATGAAAGGAAGGAAGCGTTTAGATTTAAAAAAACCCCATTAGTTACGGTCTGTTTTTTCCTGTGAGTTTTGCTAAATTATCATATTAAAAAATAAATATAATTTGGAAAATTCAAATGAGCATGCTTTGGAATTTATATTCATGTAATAATATTCTACAATTTAGTGTCGAACGACGAAAATGACAAGCACTGATGCTACTGCGGCAGCAATAGGTAAGGCTGTAGTACAAGCTCAAGTTAAAGTTTTTTTTTAATTATTATTATTTTTTATTACTCAATGACTTAATTTTAATTGTGACTTAATATTTTTTAAGCTTTTTTTTAATATATAAAATGACATTAAATAATCAAATGTGATTTAATAATATGATATGAAATTGATGTTCCCTTTATTCTTTTTATACAACATTTTAACATTTAATGAGATTAATATTTTATAACAATGTTTCTAAAAAAATATAATTAAAGATGGATTATCAAATATAAATTAATAATAACATGTGATGGGACATTTTTTTTTCTTATATTGATTTTATGAGTTTAGTTGTAAGTAAATTGTAAAGATAAATTGTGAACTTAGATTTATAAAATATATTATTAATTATAATTAATTAGATTGTAATATTATGTATTTGCACACCGGAATTGCCGGTAGATTATGGCGTTCTGAAAAAGCTGTAACACCTATTAACTGTAACCCATTTTCATGCAAATAAAATCTATCTATCTATATATCTATCTATCTATCTATCTATCTATCTATCTATCTATCTATCTATCCATCTATCCATCTATCCATCTATCCATCTATCCATCTATCCATCTATCCATCTATCCATCTATCTATCTATCTATCTATCTATCTATCAAGACCCAGAGAAGACACTTTGTATAGTCAGGTTGTTAGTGACTCGCATAGCCAATCATTCGCCCTATACCAACTGGCTGGCAGAACATCAAGTGATCATACTCTTCAAAGGAAGCCCGGACCAACACGTGGTAATAAACCATTTGCCACACTGCCAGGCAGTTCGTGAAAAGCGAACAATTAGCCAAACTTTCGTGCCTGCTATGTGGCAGAGTTCCACGACGTCTAGCCCGGTGTTTGTTTCACCGCTTTCCTTATTCCTGCCGCAATAACGTCAGTGCTTGTCATAGCCGGGTTCCAGTTTGCAGGGTAGCGTAGCCGATAAACTTATGCATGTAGTAGCCTCTGTGGTCTAGTGGTCCAGCGTTGGCGTCGACCACATGAGGTCCCGGGTTTGATTCCCGGGTCGGGCGCTTAAAAATGTTTTTTCAGTTTTTCAGTGCCCGGTTGGCGATGGGCTTGTCACCTATCACATTTGTGGGACCAAGTATCTTCGGCTAATCGTGGGTGCACTTGTTATACCTCTGTCTACCCCTTCGGGGATACGGGCGTGAAGATACTTTATAGTAGTTTGCATTGATGTTATGTTATAAACGGATGGTGATGCTACATGCATCACCATCTGTTGATAAAATAACATCCGCCACAGGGATAACAAAGCACCATTAACATCTTTGTTTATAAGCTATGGTTGTACCTTTATATCAGGAGAGCCATCTGCCTGTTACTATTTTATGATAAAAAAGAGTGTCTCAAACTCAAATACAATAAAAAAAAGTGAAAAAAAAGTGTCTCAAACTCAAATACAATAAAAAAAAGTGAAAAAAAAGTGTCTCAAACTCAATAAATTCTTTACTCAAATAAACCTCTGCTATATTACCTATTCCTGCCTGGTAAGCGCTTTTGATAAGTCGACATTTTCAGAATTAATACCGGATCGGAACGCGGCCACAGACTGAAAAGTTCCGGTGGAAGAAACTCAGCAGGATTATCTTCTCACTATCGACACCTTGTCGACTTTGGTAACACCGTTGAACTAATTACTACCGCATCTATAATAATATTATAATTATAATTAATATTATAAATGCGAAAGTTTGGATGTATGGATGAATATTTGGATTACTCAATCACGCAAAAACTACTGAACGGATTTGGATGAAATTTGACACACACGTAGATAATGATCTGGAATAGCACATAGGCTTCTTTTTATCCCGGAATAATCAGGTGATCCCGCGGGATTCGCCAAAAAACTTATAACGCAGCGGGCTGCATGCTGCAGCTAGTATTAGCATATATCAGCTTTCTTTCGCCTTTAGTAGCGAGTTGGTCGGTTTGTTAGTTTTAGTTGTTGTTGGTTTACGATTCGTTATTGGTCAGGGCTCCCTTTGAAGTATAGACCATCTGCCGTTCTGTCAGGCAGGTCGTAAGAGTTGACCGATTGGCTATGCGTGCCAATACCGTCGTGACTACTAGGTGATAGAGTTCTGCATTGTCTCGCCCGGATCTGGTACCACCACCTATTTTCACTGCAATAGCGTCAGCGCTTGTCACTGTCGTGTTCCGGTTTAGACGACAAGGTAACCGGTAAACTTATGCGTAGTTTTCAGATACGAGTATATTGAGACCTCTTCACAAGGATAGAACGCACCATTAACATCTTTGGTAACTATAGACGATGGTTTTCTTATTCCATCACGAGAGCAATCTGCTTCTTCCTACCTTATAATTATTATAATCACAATACGTCTATCAGCGAGGTCGTTAAGCTATTATATTCCGTATGAACATATATTATTTACAATTTGCCCGGCGTCACAAATCTCCACTCAGCCTCCATGTCCTTGGCTAGTACATGTTGTGAGCCCGATTTTCAACACGTTACATGTATAAGCGTTTATTTTCGTACTGAAGGAAAATTTTTCGTCGGTGCCTCGAGAAAATATATCAGATTAGTGTAAATATGCCAATTACATTACCGTGTATCGCAGTCACGATCGCGTCCAGTGGTTAGCACTGATGTGACAGTAAGGATTTAGGGTTCCTCGGTATGTGCACGCTAGCACAATTGACCTTCAATTTTTTTTTTAAATTTTATATATTATAAGATAGCAAACAAGCAGATGAGTCTCCTGATGAAAAGAGTCAAACATCGCCTATAGACACCAAATATCTTAATGGTGCGTTGTTATCTTGTGGCGAGGTCTAATGCCACATGCATAAGTTTACCGGCGACATTACTCTCAAACCGAACCACGACAGTGACAAGCACTGACGTTATTGCGACAGGAATAGATAAGACGACGGTACCAGACCCGGGCGAGACAATGCAGAACTCTATCACCTAGTAGCCACGATGGTGGTGAATCGTATAGCCAATCGGTCGCCTTTTACGACCTGCCTGGCAGAACAGCAGTTGGCCTATTCTTTAAAGGAGCCCGGGATCAACACGAGGAAAACTAGCACTCGGCCCAATGTTTCACCCGCGACTTCGTTCGCGTAACCAAAACTTAATACTTCTTTCAAATATTTAATAAACACCCAAACCACAGAATACTTAGAGACTAACAAAAGTCAATGTTACATACAAGTAATATTCGAGCACAGCACACATAGACACTTCTCACGGACGCGATATCTCCGACTGGTGCGGTACAAACTGTCCCTAACCATTCCGAGATATCGTGTCCGTGAGAGGTGTCTATGTGTGTGTTGCTCAAATATGTATGTAGATTGACTACTATTAGTTTCTAGTATACTGTGCCTAAACTGAGGGAAATTTTCCAAATAATCAGAGGATTTTTATCTCCTGATGCGAACGTACGAAAAATCGAAAACTGGTGGTTATAACGCAAGGATTTATAACGTTATAATTTCGATATGTTTCGTTTTCGTGATTGTTTATGGTATATGATATTATGACTGTCTTCTAGCGCTAGTTGGCGAACCAATCACGATATAGCATGAAACGCGGCGGACCAATCACGAAACGGCTAACATATCGAAAAAATAACTTTTTAAATCCTTGTTATAACGTGTGCGTATTTGTACCATAATATGGGCATTAAAAGTCATCCATTATACTGTAATTGTGGATAAATTTAAATAAAAAAATATAAATAAGTAGCTCCCAAACCGATGAACCATTACCCAAGACCCTAAACAAATTAAATTCTGACCGCCCTGTTGATCAAGTGGTTAGCAAACCTAACTACGAATCGGTGGCGCTCGGGTTCGATTCCCGACAGTGAAAACATTTGTATGAATTTCCTAAGTATATATGTTTGTATTTCTGGGTTTGGGTGTTTATTAAGTATATTCCAGTATTTATATATTTGGGATCTTCTGACTTCGTATTTGAATGGAAGAACTCAGAGGGTCGATATCAATGGAATAAGATCAAACGGTGCCACTGTCACCATGGGTGTTCCACAAGGATCCATTCTTGGTCCATTTTTGTTTTTGATATATATAAATGACTTGCCCTTCTTTGTTGGCGATAGGCATGGAATCGTACTGTTTGCGGATGACACTTCACTTTTATTTAAAGTGAAAAGACGAGTTGGTAAGTGTGACGAAGTGAACATTGCGATTTCAAAAGTTGTACACTGGTTCAATGTTAACAACCTCCTATTAAATGGAAATAAAACCAAGTGTATTAGATTCTCAACGCCTAATGTAAGGCATACAGATACCAATGTACAACTTAACGGGGACAAATTGGATCTTGTGGACTCTACTGTCTTTTTAGGGATTACGATAGATAAAAAACTACAGTGGGGACCACATATCGACAAATTAACGAGTAGACTGAGTTCAGCGGCATTTGCAGTTAAAAAAATGAGACAGATTAGTGACGTAGACACTGCGAAAATTGTGTATTTTAATTATTTTCATAGTATTATGTCTTATGGGATTCTACTATGGGGAAATTCCACTGATATAAATACAATCTTTGTTTTACAAAAAAGAGCTGTAAGAGCTATTTACAATCTCAGTCCACGAGTTTCCCTAAAAGAAAAATTTAAAGAAATTAATATTTTAACCGTACCATCACAGTTTATATTTGAAAACTTGATGTATATTCGTAAAAATATTTCTTCATTTAAGAAAAATAGTGATGTACATAATGTAAACACAAGGAACAAAAACAATCTTGCTCTGCATGTATCACGTCTCCACAGAATAAGTAACTCTTTTATGGGGCAATCTATACGCTTTTACAATAAACTTCCAAATGCTATTAAAGATCTACCAATACACAAATTTAAAAAATGTATCAAATCGAAACTTTGTAAAAAAGGTTACTATAAAATATCTGAATATTTGGATGATAATAAGGCATGGGATTAATTGCTCCTCATAGCAGTCTCATAATAATTATAATATATTATTCATAAATACATTGTAATTGTAATTGTAATAACGTGGTTTAAAAAAAATGTATATGCACAAAAAAAGACAAGCCCGCTGAGTTTCTTCCGCCGGATCTTCTCAGTGTGTGGCCGCGTTTCCGATCCGGTAGCAACTCAAAAAATGTTGACTCGTCAAAAGTGCCTGTAAAGGATAATTTGAATAAAAATGTTTTGACTTTGACTTTGACTATATATGTATTTCTATGTATTAGTATCGTTGACTAACACCCATAACACAAGCAAATAATTTTCTTTCGTATCATTTGGCCAGATATTTATTTATTAAGACTACTGGCTGTACCCTGCGCACATTGCTACGCCACCAACAAAAATTCATTGGAACGATAGTGACGCCATCTGTCGGAAGTTGGTCGTACCAATTCAAACACCTTCGTGGGCTCATGCACGACTTTGGTAAAGATCATCACATATGTGATGTTTGCGATTCTATAAAGGATATGTGGCGCCGCAGGTCCGTACCGCTGAAGGGTCATAGTGATGGAACTAGCTGGCTATAGTGCGCGCGGAACTAGTTGGCCGCGCCTTAGGTGGTGACAGGGGTAAGGGGGCGGGTTGTCAACTGCTCGCAATGCACATGAGCTTAGACAGTGATGACCAATCTGAAGATATCGTGAACAATATTTTTTCATTTATTGAAAAGAATAAATAAAATACAAATTGAACTTTGTAATGTTAGTTCAGTAATTTGGTAGTTTTACCTGGAAAGTTTTCCGGTAGTTTTGAAAATTGCTTGTTTTATGGATTTCGGTATGCTCTTTTTGAATTTCAACTTTGCCACCTCGTATCTCCGCCACTCGCGCCGCCATATTGGAAAATGGCGCCTAAAAACGGTTTTTTGGGAATATCTCCTTTACGACGCATTTTACGATAGTACATTCGTGTACTAAATTAAATTAGAGGAAATTTCCTACACTTTATGTACTAATATTTTTTTTCATAAAATCAATAGTTTTGGCGTACGAGCGTCAAAAAGTATTATTCGTTCCGTTTTCGTGCACCACCACGTGTTTTTCGTATATTTTTCTAAAATATTCTACTATTGCCGCCGATATTAGAAAAGCAGGTATAAGGGTAATGTGTCGCCTTTGTGTTGGGTCCCTTTCTCTCTATCTATGGGTCTCTTTCTATCTCGACCTTCAACGAAACACGTGTCAGTGGAAGTTACGAAAAGTATTTAGTTCAGGCTGAGTCATCAGTATACGTTTATCGTGATCGGCATTGAAGACACTCTGCGTTGAATGCGTTCAAGAGGAAGGAACTGGTATTGTGGAGCCCCTGGCCAAAGATGAGAACAGTACTCCTATGAAGCCTGATTTGTGACTTGTAGAGTCGCAAACAATCGACTGTTTTGCCCTGTTCAGAACAACAAGTTTCTTGGACGAAAGCTTTGCTTTTGCCTCCAAATGACCACGAAACGAGATAATGATGAGTTATGGATGTGTATTAAATATGTGTATTATATAATAAAAATCAGAATTATTCAAATCGGTTTAGTAGTTTTTGGGATTACCACGTTCAAACAAACAAACAAACTCAATTCTCAGAATCACTTGATTCTGAACTCTCTGAACTTGATTCAGAATAATCTTGTAAACTTATAATGATTTGGTCTATCATAGTATCAAATTTCATATCATGATTCCAGTATTCCTGTTCATTTTTTTGTACGTGGTCATCGCATTTTTGCCATTGTTCGGCAGAGAATTCGGAAAATAGCCTTGTTAGTATTGTCATTTTCTCGTCCAATGTAGCATTAATGTGATCTCTGGCCAAGCAATTTTTAATATTTGCCCACACAAGCTCGATCGGGTTGAGGTCTGGATGATATGGAGGTAGTCTGAGAACAGTATGACCTGCAGCTTTCAGAAGTTCGTCAATCTTGAATATTTTTTCTGATTGGGTCGCATTAATCAACCTCAGGAGTTCAGCTTTGATCATCGTGGGAGAAAATGTTACATTATGATTTTGCAACCAGTTCTGCATATTAATTTTCAAACTAGACATAGTCGGTTTCTTCTCAACTTGCACACAATGATAGGCAGCATTATCCATAACTATGACTGAGTTAGGTGGAAGTTTAGGTATTAATTTTTGATCAACCCAGTTGTAAAAATTTGTAGAGTTCATGTCTCCATGATAATCCCCCGTTTTTGAATCTCTATTTAAAAATTAGCAAAGCATCGTCAATTAACCCGTTCCGGCTACCAGCGTGAACTATTATCAAACGCCTTTTTCCTTTTTTTCCTTTGCCTATATCTGTATAAATTCCAGGCTCCGACGAAGATTGCCAACATTTTTGGACATTGTGACTTTGGTTAACGTAAGTTTCGTCCAAAAAGAATATATTTCGTTTGTCTTCTCTGAATTTTCTTATAGCCCTCATATATTTCACTCGCCATTCAACAATATTTGGTCTCTCTATTAAAAGTAGACTTGGAATTTTTTTCTCTACCGTATAAAACTGATTTATTTTTCTTCTTATCACTGCTAAATCAAAGTCATCAACTTGTATTTTCTTTTTTATTTCTTTTGGTCTACGTGGAGAACTAAATCTTGCTTCCCCTGTATTTTGCAACGATTTTTTACTTTCAGCAATCACTCTCCTAACACTTCGTTCTGATATCCCTGTTGCTTCTGCTACTAGTTTATGTATATTCGCATCAGTTTTATATTCTAAACTATTGACATCGGCTTTCCGTTTATTGAAAAATGTATGCACTTTAAATATTATTTCCTTAGATTGTCTTTTTATCGGCGGACTCATCTCGCTATTGCAATCTTATGTGCGTTTTGTCTAAACTAGCCGGAACTTTTAACGCGTGTTGCCGTCGCAAAGTACGGCGCCGCACTGAGTAATGACAGCAAGCGCCCCTGCCTCTCCGCCCCACCGTTCACATACCTAAGGCGCGGCCAACTAGTTCCGTGCGCACTATAACTTCTTGTCAGGATGACGTCATAGCTGTGGAGGTTGTTGACGTCACACAAGGACAAAGAAGAGGAAAAGGAAGATCTTCCCAGCCAGGCACGGTGTACTGTCTGGGGACCGAAGTCCATTGGAGAAGCGTTGAAACTTGTATGTAGTGTTTACGAAGCAACTAGGTATTTAGTAATTTGTGACAGTGTGTACAAGATAAATAATTGTGATATCTCGATTCAGGATTTTATTTTGAATTTCATTTTCTTCCATTTTTTATTATTTTTTCTGGTAGCGTTTGTAGATTGCTTGCACTTTTACAGTTATACAGATAAATATTGTTATATACTTATAGATGATTATTAAAAAGTTGGCCAAAGCCATCTTAACAATCTATTGTCTCCGAATGACGTCAACGATGACACGTTTAAAGATTTCAAATAGCGAGTGGGTGCACTGGGCATTCCAAACTTAATCAAACAATGATTTGATAACACTGATCGTATTATACGGAGGCCAAGCATGAACACCTATTGAAATCGAATAGCTAAGTCAATGAACGCCAACTTAACGCCAACGCGAGACAGTACTTTCCGGCTCATCGCTTGCAACTTTACAAAGCGCCAATTCGCCCTCACATGGAGTACTGTTCTCATCTCTGGGCGAGAGCTCCGCAGTATCAGCTTCTTCCTCTTGATCGCATTCAGCGTAGAGCGGTTCGAATCGTTGACGACCAAGCTGTCTCCAATCGGCTTGACTCCTTGGCTTTACGGAGAGGTTTAAGTTCCCTTAGCATCTTTTACCGCATCTATCATGGAGAGTGTTCCAACGAACTGTTTGGATTGATCCATACTGCTGAATTTCATCACGGAAAAATTCAAAGTTTCATCCTCATCACCTCGATCGCGATGTCTGGAAATCCACAACCGTGCGATTCTCTAAACACTTCTTACCACGCATTATATTTGTGAAATCAATTACCGGCGGGGGTGTTTCCGAACGGATACGACTTAGGCACCTTCAAGAAAAGAGCATACTCCTTATTAAAAGGCCGGCAACGCAGAAGCAAGTCCTTTGGTGTTGTGGCTGTGTATGGGCGGTGGTAATTACTTACCATCAGGAGCCTCCTGCTCGTTTGCCCCTTTTTTTTTAAAAAAAAACTTATAATGTTTTTTATAGGTTCAGGCATTATTTTAACAGAAATTCATAACTTGAAAGAATTAGCCATGTGCGAGTTATTTGCACACAGTAAAATCCAGTACGAATTTAGTTTATGTTAGTCTCTTCTTCACGCCTAAACTACTGAATCGATTTGGATGAAATTTGGTACAAAGATAGTTTGAAACCCGAGAAAGGTTCCCCGACTTAGCCTCGGGCTCCTTTGAAGAATAGGCTAACTGCTGTTCTGCAAGGCAGGTCGTAAAAGGCGACCGATTGGCTATACAAGTCACTACCATCGTGGCTACTAGGTGGTAGATTTCTACATTGTCTTGCCCAGGTCTGGTACCACCGCCTTATCTATTCCTGCCGCAACAGCGTCAGTACTTGTCACTGTCGTGTTCGAGTTTGGAGGGTAAGGTAGCCGGTAAACTTATGCATGTGGCATTAGACCTCGCCACAAGATAGCAACGCACCATTAACACCTTTGATGTCTATAGGCTATGGTTGACTCTTTCTATCAGAAGACCCGTCTGCTTGTTTGCTATCTTATGATATACAAAAAATTAAAAAAATGAAGAGATCCTCGATCGCTTTGTTTGATAGCTCTGGAAAGATTCCATGGCTAGATACTGACCTGTTTATAATAGGATCACCTCGAAAATATACTATTTTGATTTAAAAAAAAAATCAAGTCTAAATTGGTCTTAGGTGAAGTTGAAGAAATTGAAGAACACTAGTATTGTTATAGACAGAGAAATTATGTATTTTCGTAAGACACTAAAACTAAAAAAATGAAAATATTAAGGGGGTTCCCATACAATAAACATGTTTTTTTCGTATTTTTTTGCCATGATGGTACGGAACCCTTCGTGTGCGAGTCCGACTCTCACTTGGCCGGTCTTTATTAATTTAATGTATTTCTAATATATCTATATATCTATATATATGATAAAATCGTAGGAAAGTCAAAACTGTACATTGAAAATTTTTTTAAAAGAATGCTTTGGGCGTGATCTACAATCAATATCGAAGTCAAAAATATAGTTTTTAGAATTTTTGTCTCTTTGTCTGTTTGTCTGTTTGTCTGTTTGTCTGTTTGTATGTCCGGGGTAAACTTAAAAAGTACGGCATGGATTTACTTCAAATTTTGCATGAATATTACTAACAGGTCGGGTCAACATATATGCTACATATTATCACGCTATCACCTAGCGGCCAGGTGCTGTGCGGAGTAAACGAAGTCCGCGCGGACGAAGTCGCTGGCAACAGCTAGTATTATATACAAATATCAGGTTTCTGCACTCCTTCACAATGTGAACTTTAACCATAAATACTTCTCTATTCGCGCAATTGTCGCAAAAAGAGCTACAAAGTTTTGCTTCCCGTATTATATTTTTATAGAATTACACGATTAATATTTAAACGTTCCTTTATTATTTTCTGTAGAAATACAATAAATAAAATTTATATACATATTCTTATATAACCAGCAAAAAAAAAACGAAATTTTAATAGTAATAAATATGTTCGTACTTACGTAATAATTCTTCAAAAAATTAAAAAAATATTTGGTTATAAATTGAAACACTGACCTGCAAAGAAAGAAAAGATTTTGTTAATTTAAATACAAGTTTAGCATTAAATAATTAAAAAAATATTCACGGGACGAATTACACTTACTGATCTAACCTCAAAGTAAGCAAATTATTTAATTGTGTTATGGGTGTTAGTCAACTGGAATATAGTTAATAAACACCCAAACCCAGAAATACAAACATTTATGCTTATCACATAATAGCTTGTCCCCGTCGGGGATCGAACCCGAGCCCCGTCGATTGCGTAGTCAGGGTCGCTAACCACTTGACCAACGGGACGGTCAAATTATGTACTATTGGTAGATTGGTAGATATTTTCTCGTGATTGTCCGGGTCCCTTTAAAAATAGACCATCTACTTTCCTGCCAGGCGGTTCGTAAAATGCTTACGATTTTCCTAAAAGTCACTACCATTGTGACTGCTAATAGATGGTAGAGTCTGCGAAGTCTTGATCAAGTTTGGTACCGCCGCCTCAATTTTCCTATCGTAATAGCGTCAGTGTTTGTCGCCTTCTTGTTCCAGATTCATTTCGTTAACATTTTTGGTGTCTATAGGTAGGTCGCACTGCCATATACCGTAATGTAGCATTTGCTGCTCCTCTCGAGAACCAAACCATAAAAAACTGGCTTATAAACAACCGGTGTAATTTCTCCCAATAATTTTAGGTCTTGTGTTTTTATAATTAAGAATGTGATTTGAAACCATTATCTATACATATAATAAAATCGTAGGAAAGTCAAAACTGTACATTGAATATGTTTTAAAAGAATACTTGGGGCTTGATCTACAATCGATATCGAAGCCAAAAATATAGTTTTTAGAATTTTTGTCTGTTTGTCTGTTTATCTGTTTGTCTGTATGTATGTCCGGGGTAAACTCAAAAAGTACTGCATGGATTTACTTCAAATTTTGCATGAATATTACTAACAGGTCGGGTCAACATATAGGCTACATATTATCACGCTATCGCCTAGCAGCTAGATGCTGTGCGGAGTAAACGAAGTCCGCGCGAACGAAGTCGCTGGCAACAGCTAGTAATAAATATGTAGCACTTAATTATTATTATCATTTGATTTTTTGGACCTCGTAAAAATTTTGACAATCGTATCCGGACCCCACCTAAAACTACTTTCAGACCTCTGATCTATAGGGATAAATAGCGCAGGACCACTTCGGATGTTTCCAGGAACCACTAGTGGTCCGCGGACCACCGGTTAAGAACCACTGCTACAGACACGATGCTTCCTCTCCGTCAGGAAAGACATTTCAAGTGTATTTTTTATAGCATGAGATAGCAAACAAGCAGATGGGTCTCCTGATGGAAAGAGTCAACCATCGCCTATAGACACCAAAGATATTAATGGTGCATTGCTATCTTGTGGCGAGATCTAATGCCACGTGCATAAGTTTACCGGCTACCTTACCCTCCTTTAATAGGCAAAGCGGTGGTACCAGACCCGGGCGAGACAATGCAGAACTCTAACACCTAGTAGCCGCGATGGTACTGACTCGCATAGCCAATCGATCGCCTTTTACGACTTGCCTGGCAGAACGGCAGTAGGCATATTCTTCAGAGGAGCCCGGGACCAACACGGGGAAAATGATCTTATGATATCCTAAATAGTCTAAATATTGTAGGTTGATATGAACCTCCTTCAATTCCGACTCACGCTTGACTGGTTTCTCAAGACACAACGTTCAGAAATATGTACACATTAAACCAAACAAAACGCGTTTAAAATCGATCCGTAACGCCTTTAAACTATAATGGTGGTTCGCGCTGTAAGGGACTTCCTGTTGCCCTATTTGAAGACAGACTCCTTTGTTCGTAACTCAATGGCCAGACAAACCAAATACCTTTATATGTCGTTTACTCTATTGTGATGGTAGAAGAGATTATTAGCTCTAAAAAATCGATCGTCAATACCTTCCGGGTTTTTTTTATATCGTAAGATAGCAAACAAGCAGATGGGTCTCCTGATGGAAAGAGTCAACCATCGCCTATAGACACCAAAGGTGTTAATGGTGCGTTGCTATCTTGTGGCGAGGTCTAATGCCACATGCATAAGTTTACCGGCTACGTTACCCTCCAAACCGGAACACGACAGCGACAAGCACTGACGCTATTGCGGCAGGAATAGGTAAGGCGGTGGTACCTGACCCGGGCGAGACAATGCAGAACTCTACCACCTAGTAGCCACGATGGTAGTGACTCGCATAGCCAATCGGTCGCCTTTTACGACCTGCCTGGCCGAACGGCAGTTGGTCTATTCTTCAAAGGAGCCCGGAACCAACACGGGGAAAAATATGTCCGTCTGTGGATTGATGTTCAATAAATTAATTTAGAGGCTGACAAGACCGAATTTTGTTGAAATTAGTGTTATTTAAGCAGTTTTTTAAGAAAAACTATTTGTTATAGCACATCACAAATAATGTATGTTATTATTCATCGTATGTGAAGGACCGTGGCCGGACTCATTACATAATTGAACAAAATTGGGTCGATAGAAAATAACTGCGAAGATTGGTTTTAAAATCATCATTAAACGGTTATATATCTTTAATTTTGACAAAATATAATCTACATTTTATAGATTCAGGCGTTATTTTGCGGATATCCATTGTTCAGACGAAGAAAACTAGTTATTTTGCAAATTTCCGCGAACTTTTAGGTGTACCTTTGTGATGTTACTGAAAAGGAAAACATATAAAAGTGTAAGAAATGGAACAAACTTACCGTAGATCTGAAAAAAAATGAAGACCCCAGCGGCACAGTTATCCACCCTCGACCACCACACTTTATACCACGACACCACCAAACACAAAAGCACACAATTTACGCACTCAACGCACGTTTCACTTCGCAACCGAAGCATCTTCAGGAGACACGAACACTACTACACTCAATGAGAGCTGCAGCTCTGTTCTACTGCGGCCGAATGCATGCTTCGGTTGCGAAGTGAATCGTGCGTTGAGTGCATAAATTGTGTGCTTTTGTGTTTGGTGGTGTCAAGAGTGGTGGACAAGGGTGGATAACTGTGCCGCTGGGGTCTTTATTATTTTTCAGATCTACGGTGAGTTTGTTCCATTTCTTACGCCGCTTTTATGTTTTTACTTTCAGTAATATCACAAAGGTACACTAAAAACGACATGACACTCACATTTATTGTAACGAAAAATCACAAAATCACTGAAATGGGTGCAACCTTAGAGTAATAACGCTCAGAGTGATAATTGCATTCAACGTTTCGTTCATATTTTAAGCCAAAACCGTATCAATGTGCGCATGACCTTCGTCACCCTTCGTGTAAATACTTACGTTGACACGCACACAAAGACTCAAATAGATGTTGCAAGCAAATAAATATTTTCCCAAGACGGTATTTAAAATAGGTCTACCTTACCGGTATACAATTAATACTCTTTCATATAACATTAATAGTCATTTAATATAAACTTGAAACTTACACTTTTTATTCGGTTACGTAAAATATTTTAAATGGCAAGAAATATTCTAGATGTTCTCAAGATGATATTACAAAGCCTATATATTTGTTTCTTTAGTTTATATATAATACTTATACTAATAAAACTTTATATTTGTTTCTTTAGTTTTTGTGCTTTTATTTGTAATTTAAAATATTTTTACCTCATTGAAATAAACTCACATCCCTTTCAATAATATTATTAGTCATATAGAAAACTTAAAACTTATATTTTTATCCCGGTGAGGTAAAATGAGTAGAATTACAGGGAAATGTTCTAGAAATTTTCAAGATATTTATTTTTTGTATATTTCAGTAATCAAATAGCGGTAACCAACCAGCACCAAGCGTAAATAAAAATATGGCCGATACAAGTTTACATTATTGAAATTATAAAAACAGTGATTGAAGTAATTCTTTACAAAAAACATTACCTATTGAAATATATCTACTAAAATATAATTGTGCAATACAAATGTTATTGTAAATTTGCGCATTGCTTGGCAAATGCTTGTGTGTATGTTTGTGTGCGTGTATGTGTGTATGTTTGTGAAAGCTAAACTAGCTTGAACGTTAGCAGATGGGCGGGTAATCAGGAACAATACTTACGAACACTTTAAGGTAAAAAATAATAGGATTGGTATGCTTATTAATCAAATTATTTATTTTAATCAATTTAAAAAGTTAAAATGTTTTAAGCTTAACATAGTATTTCTGACTACTATATTGAGTCAAGCTACTATTGGCTCTGTGCACGACTTGAGCAACGCCTTTCGTGCGCAACTGTTTTGGTTCAGAGTGCTAAGTGTGAGTTTTTCTTTTCACATTCGATCGTGAGCGCGTTTCGAGTTTACTAGGAATTTGTATGTGATTTGTACAGCGCCACCTAGTGGTAAACGTGAGAAACAAAACATGCAAGTGCGAGATTTATGTTTACTTGTTCCCTGTCGAATACGGCCATTGACGGCCATTTTGTATTCGATAGCGAGAGCGTTAACGCATGTGATTGGTGGGTTCAAGTGGAAGGTTAGTGTGAGATGCAATTTTGACGTTTCGAGTCACTAACATTGGTGAATGGTACGCTTACGCCGAAGTAAAGTTATCACTTGGGTTTATCGTAGTGAGAACGTAAAAAAAGAAGAAAATTTTACAATGTGTAAAAAATTTAATTTATAAATTAGACAAAAATCATAGTTGGTGCCTCTTTTTCGCTTAGACAATGTTTGCAGTGGCACAGACAGAGGTTATACTGGTTGGAGCAATGCAAGCTTTCAACCATCATTTGATGCGCTGCTGGACCTCACAGAGAAACAATTCAGTGACGGCTATCGCATAAATAAAAAATCCCCGTGTTGATCCCGGGCTCCTTTGAAAATAATTTGCTTACTTTGGGGTTAGACCCGTCAGTGTAATTTGTCCAATGAATATTTATTTATTTACTAATTCCATTTATATACTTTATAGTGTTATTAGCGCATATCTAGTGATAATTCTCGTGTAAATGAATTTATTTAATCCATACTAATATTAAAAATGCGAAAGTCTGTCTGTCTGTCTGTCTGTTACGCTTTCACGGCTAAACCGCTGGACCGATTTTCCTGAAATTTGGCATGGAAGTAGTGGAAAAGCGACCCCGGCTTTTCCACTACTTCCATGCCTAACAAACAAACGGCTAACTTTTTTTTTAAAATCGACCCTTAAAGAGTTGAAATAAGGGATGAAATTTGTATGAAAAGCTTTCTTGACGACATGCTAATCTATTCGCGGGCGAAGCTGTGCAAGTCAGCTAGTTCTTAATGAAAATAAAAATTCTTATACCTCATTTGCTCAGTAGAGTAACCAAATATGACACTCTTGGATAGTGTAGCTTTCTAGTACTAACATTTTTTTTATATCAACCCCGCCAGGGACCGAACCCAGGACTCCCAGGCGAATGAGCTAAAACAGTAATCCAAAAATCGTCAATAATTATGAAAAAAATGATGTGGTGTCGCGGGACACCAGGTAGGAACGAACTTCCTTCGGCTAAACGACACTACTCGCTTGTGTACGCGACTGTCGCGCCTGCGCACGTCTCATTTAACGCTTTTATTCCACGCATTTTTTTTTTTACTATCACATTTTTTTCAGTTCGGTCGCGCAGCAAAATCCCTATCCCCTCCAAGCCTGCCGTAAGGAACTTCGTTCCAAAAACTATATTTTTGTATTTTATTTGATATAATTTAAATAAAGGAAACGACACATTATGCCGTAATCTAGATTACGGATCACCGACACAGATTGTATGTCACCGGTGACATCATTCTCATACATATAATTAAAATCCGTCGATAAGTAATAATACTCCAGTTACATCATATGTACACATGATTGTCAATCTAAACTAACTACTCTCCCCCTGTTGGTCCGGGTCCCTTTTTGAAGAATAAACTAACTGTCGTCCTGCCAGGCAGGTCGTTAAAGGCGACCCATTGACTATACGAGTCACTACCATCGTGGCTACTAGATGTTAAAGTTCGGCATTGTCTCGCCCGGGTCAGGTACCACCGCCTTACCTATTCCTGCCGCAATAGCGTCAGTGCTTGTCCCAGTCGTGTTGCGGTTTGGAGGGTAAGGTAGCCGGTATACTGTACCAATAAACCACACATGACAAACATGTGGCATTAGACCTCACCACAAGATAGCAACGCAACATTAACATCTTTGGTGTTTATAGGCGATGGTTGAATACTTTCCATCAGGAGACCCATCTGCTTCTTTGTTATTTTATGATATAAAAAAGAGTAAGTAGGGATCGCACTGAGTCTGACATGGTGCTACAGACTTCTTCGGTAAACTTCGGGGAATCAGTAAATAGTGATTAACGTTTCTCGACGTTCGCTACACTTTCTGCCTACAGGGAAACAGGCGCGGGCTATGATAGAAAGAGTCAACCATCGCCTATAGACAACAAAGATGTTAATGGTGCGTTGCTATCTTGTGGCGAGGTCTAATGCCACATGCATAAGTTTACCGGCTACCTTATCCTCCAGATCGAAACACGACAGTGACAAGTATTGACATTATTACGGCAGGAATAGGTAAGGCAGTGGTACCAGACCCGGGCGAGGCAATGCAGAACTCTACCACTTAGTAGCCACGATGGTAGTAACTCGCATAGCCAATCATAATCTATCTTTAATCCATCACAGTCGATCCGAAAGGGACGTGTCCTTTTCAGACAGCGTTTTTGTTAATCACAGTATAGTGAGTGCGTGATTGCGCAAATAATAGGCCATATGTTTTTTTATATGTTCATCGTCAATGAGTTTATGCCCAGCGAAGCGAGCGGGTGTTAACTAGTCAAAGTATAGATTTATGTATTAACACCCATACGCTCGGCGTAAATTTATTGTGAAAAAATATTATATTATTGCTTATCATTTGAGCCTGTAATCAATAAGTGAGAGTAGATCACTTTTCCCATTTTTCATCATTAGCGGTAAAGTCGTTCATGTCTCCTAACATACAGTAATAATAAATTGGTAAAGTGCGTGTAGGTTTCCGAAGTTACGCGCAATGTAGGTTTCCGAAGTTGCCCATCTCAATAATGCGGACTAACAATAAAAGGCCCCTTCCTTTTATTGTTTCATACTATGAACATTTAACCTAAGTATTTAACGTCAATGACGGATATATCCACATTCCACACCACAGTTTTACTGCCTATAAAAATTTCTTCAAGTTCATTTTATAAGATGGTCGACTATTACTTAAAAAATGTGTAAGCCTAAATAAGACGTGATCTTTTAAATTCATTATATACTACTACCGTTAGACTTTTCTCATCCCCAAAACTAATTGTTTAGTTGGCAGAGAGGGGGGACGACGACGACCACGACGACGCTTGGCTCTAAGAAAAATGAGTACTTTAAAGCTTAATATTTCACAAACGAGTCCCTTAATCGAAAAATGGTTTTAACAATATTTTTTGAAAACCTATCTAACAACATCTCACACTATGCCCACTTCACATGAAGAGGAGCTTGAACCCTAAAAAAAATAGAACTAGACTGCGGACAGACGGACGCACGGACGGACGGACGCACGGACGGACGGACGCACGGACGGACGGACGGTCCGACGGACGAACGGACTGACAGACCCACAGACAGATTGAATCTACTCTAATTAAAATACTTTTTCTCAAACATGTGCGGAAATATTGTCATTACTTTCGATAAGATTATTTACACAGAACAAGTAAGTTTTGGTTACTGTGACGTGAGAAACCAGTTTACCACTAGGTGGCGCTGTACAAATCACATACAAATTCCTAGTAAACTCCAAACGCGCTCACGATCGAATGCGAAAAGAAAAACTCACACTTAGCCCTCTGATTTTAATTTAGTTCTTACTAGCTGTTGCCCGCGACTTCGTCCGCGCGGACTTCGTTTACTCCGCACAGCTCCTCCCCCGTAGGTGATAGCGTGATAATATGTAGCCTATAATGTTGACCCGACCTGTTAGTAATATTCATGCAAAATTTGAAGTAAATCCATGCAGTACTTTTTGAGTTTACCCCGGACATGCATACAGACAAACAGACAAAAATTCTAAAAACTATATTTTAGGCTTCGATATCGACTGTAGATCGCGCCCCAAGTATACTTTTAAAAAAATATTTAATGTACAGTTTTGACTTTCCTACGATTTTATTATATGTATAGATTAGCGTAAGCACAGAGATCTAAACTCTCTGACGTAACGATGTAAACAGGATATTATAGATTTATGTAATTGTATAGATAAGGTAGAAAAGTGGTTTGCTAAAACCAAGCACGAATTGATCGACACAAATGTTTACGTATTGGCTGCTACATAACAATACGGCTATTACAGCGTTATCTGCTCACGAACTGGAGTATTATATCACCAGGCTAATAGCACCGTGACTGGCACAATGTAAACACTAGGCATGGAAATTATTGTTAAATTAGGTTAACTGGTATGTTGTTAAAATTAATTAATATTTAACAGTTATTTATTTATGTTATACCAGTAGTATCTTATATTATAATAAGTATTAGAAGCAGCAAAAACGCAAAGCCGTCGAGTTAGCGACCAAAAAAAAGGTCTCTGGTGTAGTTTTATAATTTTTAACAGTTATTATTATCATTAATCAAGGTAGCTCAAATATGTTTAATAACATTATTACCCTATATGAAGTTATTGGTAATTTTAGTGATGCATAAAATTTTAACATTAATTGCTAATATAAATGACAGTTGTTAATTGTTAAAAAATGTAGCACGAAATTTAATATGTTAATTATTAAATGATCCATGCCTAGTAAACACACGATTTGTTACTATTTTTAAAGTAATTAAAAACAACTTCCGCAGCGTTAAGCTCTAATCAGTCTGGCGCGAACACGCGTAGATGTAAAACTATTACGAACATCTCCGCAAATTAAATTACTTTGTTTTTACAGGGATTAAATGGATACGCCTTTCAAGACAAGTCCTTAGTTTGTTGGTGTAGCTTACATTTACGCACAGAAATAGAGAGTTATACTACTTACGGATGAAATAAAATCACTTCAAGGGTAATTTTTAAATTTTGTCACTTCATTCGGTAGGTACTATAAAATAGTACAAAATAGTTTATTTCTATTTTTCACGATTTAATATATCTACAAGTATATGACATTTCTGACAGTGAAGGACCGTTTGCTCATATGCGCGGCGACACGTTTCCTTCCAATGGCGTGTCTATTAGTATTCATGTGGTCTGTGGTTTTTTACTTATTATTGACGACTTCGTCCGCTTGACCTAAACAGATTAATTACTCTTGCTTAGCCGGGTACAAAAGTAGCTTTCTTATATCATATGGTACCAAACAAGCAGATGGCTGTCCCGATGGAAATAGACAACCATCGCCTATAGACATCAAAGATGTTAGTGGTGCGTTGATATCCGTGTGATCAAGTGCTAATACCACATGCCTAAGTTTACCGGCTATATGACCCTCTAAACTGGAACACGGTAGTGACAAGTATTGACGTTATTTCGACAGTATGGTAAGGCTTTGGTACCAAAACCTGGACGAGACGTTACAGAACTCTACGATCTAGTAGTCACGATTGTACTGAAAGAGGCGGCGTAAGGCGCGGGCGACGTGGGTCACAGCCCACGGCCTCGCGGTTCGAGGGGCCTCGCGTCACGGAGATTTATGTATTACTCAAAAGCCATGAACGCGCCGAAAAAAGTGCTTGCGTCGCTTTAGCACTCGAGGAATCTCCGCTGCGCGTCGCCGCCGCGCCTGGATAAAATAGGGTATTCATACAGAGGGCCACTATGTACTGATATGATTTGCCCATCATCGTTCGCCTTTTTCAAACTTAAGGACAAAAGAACGTGTCACGTAATTTATACATCTGCGACTTCGTCCGCGCGGACTTCGTTTACTTCGCACTGCTCCTGCCCCGTAGGTGATAGCGTGATAATACGTAGCCTATGTTGACCAGACCTGTCAGTAATATTCATGCTTTGAATTAAATCCATGTGGTACTTTTTAAGTTTACCCCGGACATACATACAGACAAACAGACAAAAAATCTAAAAACTATATTTTTGGCTTCGATATCGATTGTAGATCACGCCCCAAATATTCTTTAAAAAAATATTCAATGTACAGTTTTGACTTTCCCACGATTTTATTATATGTATAGATAGATACTAGTGGTGTGGCGGATCGTTAAAAATGTACATAGGCGGATACGGATACGAATACCGATAGTTAGATTCTAGTGTGGCCGCGTTCCGATCGTAGTAATCGACTTGTCAGAAGTACCTGCGATGGTTTATTTGAATAAAGCTTTTTTTTTTAGTTTGATTTATATCTGCGGATCTAGATACGGATACGGGCCGTATCCGTATCATAGAATATGCATCTTAACTTACCAAAGAGTAACAAACATTTTCACACACACACACACACACGTACGCACGCACGCACGCACGCACGCACACACACACACACACACACACACACACACACACACACACACACGTCACACACACACACACACACACACAATTTTTGCATTTAATATTAGTAGGATGGAATGCTTTGTCCATAATATATTCTCTATGCCGAGTTAACGAAACGTCCGTGATAAGAGGGTGCGCACCTGCCGTGTCGAGGGAGGGGGCGCAGGTGACCGACCACCTGACTGTGAACTTTAACGGTTTATTTTGTTTGCATCACCGGGATATGGATTTATCTCTATTAATATACTAGCTGACCCTGCAAACGTTGTTTTGCCATACAAATTACTTGTATTGAATATTTTGGTGGAGTACTGGGGAGGGAGGGGGGGGGGGGGGGGGGGGGTTGCTATTTGAGATAAAAACTATCCTATCTTTTAAGTTTGACTAAACAGTAGATATTGTGGCGTCGCTGGTTCGCACCGTGGAAGGGTCATTGTGATAGATAGATAGTGAACCAGCGGGCCAACTTTTGTCAGATGACGTCATAACTGTAGAGGTTGATCTGCCCGGGGACCGAAGTCAAGAAGCGTTGAAACTTGTATATAGTGTTACAAGATAAATAATTGTGATGTCGCGATTCAGGATTCTATTTTGAATATCATTTTTTTTTCATTTTTTATTATTTTTTCTTGTAGCGTTTGTAGATTGCTTGAACCGCTACAATATCTACAACATTTTATTGAAATCGGTTCTGTAGTTTCGGACTTCATCGCGGACAAACAATCTGACACTTGATTTTCATACATATATTAAGATGATAAAGCCAAAGAGTACTCATGTGATAAAGCTGAAGAGTTTGGATTTATATTGTACTAGTCGTAGCGTGCAGTCCGCTGCATTATAAAGTTTTTGGCAAATCCTGCGGTATCACCTAATTTTTACGGGATAAAAAGCCTATGTGATATTCCAGGTTACCAAATACTTGTGTGCCAAATTTCATTCAAATCCGTTCAGTAGTTTTTGTGTGATTGAGTAACAAACATCCATCCAAACATCCATTTAAACATCCAAACTTTCGCATTTATAATATTAATTATACATTATTCCATATACATTTCCAATGCTTTCAATACAGTCAACCATGACATTTTAATAGCGGTCCTTGCACACCTTGGCCTATCCCCGTCTGCCTTAAATTGGTTTTCATCCTACGTTAGAGGCCGTCAGCAAGCAGTTCGTGTTAATGATAATTTATCTGACTGGTGTGACGTATTGACAGGCGTTCCTCAGGGTGGGATCCTATCTCCCCTCCTTTTTTCCGTAGTCATAAACCTAATTACTAACCGTTTAAGCTGTTCTCACCATTTGTATGCAGATGATTTGCAAATTTATGCCCAATCAAACTTAGGAGGCATCAACGAAGCTGTAAGTCGTATCAATCAGGATTTACACAACGTTCTTGACTGGACGAATAAGTTTGGTATAACAGTCAATCCTAATAAATGTCAGGCTATCATTATTGGCAGCTCGCGTCGGGTTCAAAGTTTGGATTGGAGCTCTATTTCAGCGGTAGTTTTTGATAACATTACTATCCCCTTTCTCCCTTACGTCAAAGATCTAGGACTCATAATAGACCAAACTCTATCTTGGTTACCACATACTACTGAACTTCGTCGTAAGGTTAATATGGCTTTACGATCCTTTATCGGTACAAAAACTTTTTGCCACCCCAATCAAAACTCCTACTTGTGCAGACCCTAGTTATACCAATACTTGATTATGCCGACGTGTGTTTCGTAGATTTAAGTTAAGCCCTTTTAGACAGATTAGAACGCATGCTCAACAATTGTATACGGTTCATCTTTGGTCTGCGTAAGTTTGATCACGTCTCATTATATCGCTCTAAACTGAAATGGCTTCCGATCCGCCAACGAAGACAGTTGAGATTGCTTTGTACATTATTCACAATTCTTTATAATCCTAATGCACCTCAATATCTTAAGTCAAAATTCATATTTCAGCATGCCACACATTCACGCCAACTTCGTTCAGAAAATATCCCGACTCTTCAAGTACCTTTTTGTCGTACCGATTTCTTATCCAAATCTTTTTCTTCTGAAGCTGTGAGGCTTTGGAATACTCTTCCCATTGATATTAGGAATAGTCCCTTCAAATTGTCTTTTAAACGTTCTCTCTGTAAGCATTTGGCAGAATAATGGTGTTACGCGCTATGGTAGTTAAATTAAAATAAAGATTAAAAGTAGGAATGGGCTGAAATTCGTTTTACATTCGGTTTAACCGAATTTCGGGAGCTTGACCCGAACTTCGACATTCGGCCGAAATTCGTTTTAAATGCCGAACTTTCGGCGCTAGAAAAAAGTACCTACATGCACTATTTTGACTAAAATCTACACAAATTTTATAAAGAGGAAAAATTTTTTCACCACTAATAACATCTTAAATCCTTCCCGAATAATATGGCTATATTATATTTTCAAAAAAAATGAAACTAAATCGCATTAGTGTAGGTATCAAAACTATGCCGAAAAGTCATTATTTCGCGTGCGCTGCGAAAACCATTAATGATATACATCTATACATCTATACATATATAATAAAATCGTAGGAAAGTCAAAACTGTACATTGAATATTTTTTTAAAAGAATACTTGGGGCGTGATCTACAATCGATATCAAAGCTAAAAATATAGTTTTTAGAATTTTTGTCTGTTTGTCTGTTTATCTGTTTGTCTGTATGTATGTCCGGGGTAAACTCAAAAAGTACTGCATGGATTTACTTCAAATTTTGCATGAATATAACTAACAGGTCGGGTCAACATATAGGCTACATATTATCACGCTATCACCTAGCGGCCAGGTGCTGTGCGGAGTAAACGAAGTCCGCGCGGACAAAGTCGCTGGCAACAGCTAGTATAAAAATATAATTTAAGTAAATTCGTAAATAAGTCACGACGTGTCGCTCTCGAGAAACTACGCCAAAATTGAACCGAAGTTCGGCCGAATTTTCATTTTCACCGATGTTCGGTTGAAGTTCGAATTCGGTTCAAACCACATTCGGCTCATCTCTAATTAAAAGCACTTGTACTGTTCTACTTGATTTTTATCTATTAAATCCAACCGGTTTCGCGTTTAAACGCATTATCAGGGCAAAAATTAGTATTGTTAAAAGTCAGAATGGTAGTGATATGTATAGCCAATCAGTTGCCTTTTACGACCTGCCTGGCAGAACGGCAGTTGGTCTTTTCTTTGAAAGAGCCCCGACCAACACAGAGGAAAAATTTACAATTTGACATTACAATTTTCCATTAATTATCGCGTCTGCTCGCATCAATCATTTGATAACGTTATACAATATCAATGTATTAATAGCTCCACATATCGCAAATGCTATTTTTAGTTAAGCAAGCTTATTTTTAAGGTACCTTTAAGGTTAATGTATGATAGCTAAATTGATATAAAAAGGAAAGATACGTTACCTAGTCACAGGGACTGGTCCTACAAAACTAGGTCCGTGGACACAGTGACAATTGGTGACAATCACGCGCGGGACCTCATATCATACACTTATATTTTCCGACTGTTTTTACCATTAAACACGCATCAAAATACCTTGTTGTATATTCAGCCAGTGTTATAATCACTCAAGAAAAAAAAATAAGACACACGGGATTACTTTCCATTCGTAAGTACGGCTAAAACAATTTGTTTGAAAATAAGATTAAATTATTGTTTAGTTCGCCATGTTTGTGAGATTGAGATAGTACAATACAAA
Organism: Apodemia mormo; assembly: GCA_036924255.1. Lineage (NCBI taxonomy): Eukaryota > Metazoa > Arthropoda > Insecta > Lepidoptera > Riodinidae > Apodemia > Apodemia mormo. Next base: position 4,716,494 of record JAUPFN010000021.1, on the reverse strand, counting down.
AGTAAGCGAAAGAAACGTAGTCTGCTACGTTCGTCGCATTACTTTGCGTTAGACTGGCCGAGCTTGGTTTAGCAATTGCGATGTTAGATCGTAACATATCTTCCCTTGTTATATCAATGGATAGCTATATAATCGACTTCACTCATTGAGCTATGCAACAACCGAATTCCAATGTTCAATAGTCCCACAATGTGATAGGCTTGCCAGTTACCACCTATGACATTGTGGGACTAATGGCCAATTGCACCACATTGTCTTAACTTAGGAGCCATCCATAAATTACGTCACACGTTAAAGGGGAGGGAGGGGGTCGACGAAGTGTGACATTGTGTGACATGGAGGGGGGCTCTCACAAATGTGAGCAGCTGTGACAAAGACGGCGGAGGGGTGAAAAATCATGAAATTCGTGTGACGTAATTTATAGATGGCCCCTTAGGAAAGGTCTAAGTAGTATGCTGTCACTTATTGTTTTAAACGAAAAGAATGTGACAGCATGTCACTAAAGACTGTCCTAACTTATAAGGTTGGTGTAATTAGCCATAAGTATCTTCGGCTAATCGTGAGTGCACTGGTTATAACCCTGCCTATGCCTTTTAGGTGGTAGAGTTCTGCATTGTTTCGCCCGGGTCTGATACCACCGCCTTACCTATTTCATATTAAATGTTCATAGTATGAAACATAAAAGTCCTTTTCACAGTCCGCATTATTGTGATGGGCAACTTCGGAACCCTACATTACCATTTTTTTGTAGAATAGACGACGAGCCGTTCTGCCAGGCATGTCGTAAAGGTTCACCGATTGGCTATAATCTCTACAATCGTGGTTACTAGGTGATCTACATTGTCTTGCCCGGGTCTGGTACCATCGCTTTACCTATTCCTGCCTCAATAGCGTCAGTGCTTGTCCCTGTCGTGTTCCGATTTGGAGGGTAAGGTAGCCGGTGAACTTATGCATGTGGCATAAAACCTTGCCACAAGATAGCAACGCACCATAGCACCTTTGGTGTCTATAGGCGATGGTTGAATCTTTCCATCAGGAAACCCATCTGCTTGTTGGCTATCTTATACTATAAAAAAACACCGCCTACCTCTTCGGAGATACGGGCGTGAAGATATTAACTACTAACTAACTAACTAACTAACTAACTAACTACCCTTATTATATTATGCACTGGTTCCATATTCAAACATATCATCAATAAAATCATTGAGCATACAAATTTTCATCTCCTATTTCGACATTAGGGATTGATTTCTTTAAAAAGGAGCTTACGTTTGACTCCGGGTCTTTAAATATCTCCTTGTCAAATTTCATCAAAATTGGATCAGCAGTTTAACCGCAGATAAGTCTATCGCATTCATAAGAGTTATAACATTATAGATGGTGGCTATTACGTTCCATAAGCTCCCATCTTCCTATCCTATGATCTTATCTATATATTTAAAAATCAATTGTTCGTTAGTCGAGCTGCACGCTATAGCTAGTATGTTTATAAATAATTTGCCAATGGGTTGACTAAAAAATTTTAGTCCAGAATATGATTTATTCCCGTCACAACTCTTGAGTAGGTAGATATAAACAGGTAATGGTTTTTTGGAACGAAGTTCCTTATCGCGCGTTGTGAAAGGGGGCTAGACGGAAAAAAAAAATTACGAAAAGTTGTCACACTTTTTGCTATAGTAAGGTATTGTAAGCACAGAAATATCCAGCCACTTCCCTTTAGCTCGTGCATTGATTGTTTTAAGAGTCTATCTACTATTTGATTGAGTTTACTTTTTTTCTAGTGCCAAATGTTCGACATTTGAATTTCGACGGACAGTCGAATTTCGAACCAGTGTCGAAATTCGACCGAGTGTCGAATTTCGATCGGTTGCCGAGTTTCGACCGCCGGTCGAATTTCGACCGGGTGCCGAAATTCGACCGCAGGTCGAAATTCGACCGGGTGCCGAAATTAGACCGTGGGTCGAAATTCGACCGGGTTCCGAAATTCGACCGGGTTCCGAAATTCGAACGTGGGTCGAAATTCGACCGGGATCCGAAATTCAACCGCGGGTCGAAATTCGACCGGGTGCCGAAATTCGACCGGGTTCTGAAATTCGACCAGGTGTCGAAATTCGACCGTGGGTCGAAATTCTACGAAGAATAATAAAAGGAACTTCGTTCCATCCGGGTGTCCCTTGACACCTCTCAAGTTTTTTTTATAGAAGAGAGGGCAAACGAGCAGGAGGTGCACCTGATGGCAAGTGTTCACCGCCGCCCATGGACATCCGCAATACCAGAGGTCTTGCAGTTGCGTAGCCGGCTGTGGGTTAATGAATTGTATTGTGACGGGAAAAAATAGTCAACGTAACATTTGCATATTCTATAAGTTTCATACTTACGATTGGTATGGAATTTGTCTATTAACAAAACTAGTGAAATGTTTAAAAAAATGTTAATTAATTATATTCTGGACTGAAATTTTTAGTCAATCAATTGGATTGACTAAAAATTTCAGTCCAGAATATAACTAATATATTTATTGACATATTTAATTGGTTATAAAAACTTTTTCATCCATTAACCAGCTCGTTAAAGGCTTCTACAGTGGAATCACAGACTATAGAAACACACCCGTTTTATATTTTCTCGACATTTATCGGACGAATTATTCGACATCACAACTCGATATATTTTACGACTATGATTGTAACAACGTTTGCAATCGCATAACTCTCCCGCCATAAACTATTTCTCATTTGGCTCCACACCAATATGATTGAAGATTTATTTTGTTCGGAAGTTCGGATAATAAAAATTCTAATTCTAAACAGTTCAAGGCACAGCATTGACCTTAATAAAATAACTTTGAACCAATGTTACTGATTATTACTATGGTGTTTTATTGTCTTCAGATTCTGATTCTTCAGAGAACTAAACGGTTATTAATAGCTCACCGGCACACAAAAAAAAATTAAGTCGAATGTGCATTTGACCGGACCTACCTACGGGTACGTATTTTGGTACGCTGAATCCGAATTCGATGTCAGTTTGACCCCTACACCCTCGAAATTTCGAGAAAACTTCGAAAAACCGTAAAAATGATGAAAATCGGCAGTTTTCTAAATCTCTATTAGCGTTTGATTCATTCCGCCTACCACGCAAGAGAATCAGGACGATTACGATTCTTTAGATTCTTAAATTTCCACGTGAGTTTACCTCGTAATCAAAAAAATAATACCAGTATTATCATAGGAGTCACGTTTCATTATTAAATACTGTAAGAAGTTATAATTACAACCTATTCGCTTATTGTATACAGTAATTACCACCTCCTGGGTCAAGTGGAGCTCACGTGAGAATACACGTGAGAGCAGACGTAAGGCTGTCATTTACTTATCTAAGTACTTAGGCGACCGAACTTCACTTGGTTATTGTTTTATAAAGTGACTTTTTTTCCAGGAAAATATATTTAGATATCAATCAGCGCCATCTCAAAAAATAATAATATATGAGTAAAAAAATACGAGATGACGCTACACGAAATCGGAAGTGTGAGAGCAGATTGTTATGAAAATATTTTTGTGTAAAATCGCTATTTTTACACAAAAATATTTTACATAAACAATATTTTACACAAAATTTTTACAAAAAGTACAACTAAATATTTATTATATAATAGAGAAGAGCAAACACACAGATGACTCTACTGATGTTAAGAGATGACCACCGACTATAAACACCAAATATGTTAATGGTGCGTGGCTATCCGCGTGGCGAATGTAACACCACATGCATAGGTTTTCCCGCTATTTAACCATTCAAACTGAATATGACAGCGACAGGTACTGACGCTATTCCGGCAAGAATAGATAAGGCGGCGGTACCAAACTTGGACAAGACGTTGCTTAAATTTACCACCTAGGGTTTATTTCACGTAATTAAATGCCAATCGAGTCGAAACATTTAAGCACAAAATAACTATCTGTGCTTTAAGACTCTTACACATTTTCTTAAATATAATGCCGCGTCGTAGCATGTCTTAGCGTTTTATCGTGTTTATGTGTGTAAGAGCCCTAAGCGCTTTGAATCAATTACATGAATTGGGGGGGGGAGGGGCAAGTAGTTACGATTTGACATGAATAGAATAGAGATGTTTGGCCAATCAGTCCCTTTTTACGATTTTTTATAGAATAGGGAACAAAGGGGCAATAGGATGATTACCGCCGCTCAAGCTCGAAGAGCTGCAACACCAGGGAGGGGTCTTATGGGTGCGCTGTTGGCCTTTAAAGAATGAAAATTTCGTGTAGAAGAGTACGACGGTCTATTCTACATATGATATTGTTTGAATCAGTAAACAGCTGGTGAATCAAACGCTATTTGACTAATGTATAATGTTTGCAGTACATAATGGACCCAATTGCAAGTCCGAGTAATTTGTCCTGACGAACCGGTGACGCCATGTTAGGCATTCATTACTCATAATAAACGGATTATTGTAATTTGAACCATACCACAATGTTATTGGATTATAATTACAATGACCCATTTTATGTTGGAATATCACCAAGTAAATACGGTAGAACTGCAAAATGAATAAATAGATGGAATTCGTGTTTTTTTTTTTATATCATAAGATAGCAAACAAGCAGATGGGTCTCCTGATGGAAAGAGTCAACCATCGCCTATAGACACCAAAGATGTTAATGGTGCGTTGCTATCTTGTGGCGAGGTCTAATGCCACATGCATAAGTTTACCAGCTACCTTACCCTCCAAACCGGAACACGACAGCGACAAGCACTGACGCTATTGCGGCAGGAATAGGTAAGGCGGTGGTACCAGACCCGGGCGAGACAATGCTGAACTCTACCACCTAGTAGCCACGATGGTAGTGACTCGATAGCCAATCGGTCGCCTTTTACGACCTGCCTGGCAGAACGGCAGTTGGCCTATTCTTCAAAGGAGGCCGGGACCAACACGGCGAAAAATTATTATTTTTCGCCGTGTTGGTCCCGGCCTCCTTTGAAGAATAATATTTAATTAAAAAATATTTCCGTATGTAATCAGCTAGCCTACTCTTGAAAACAATATAAATGTTAAACCAATATTGATAAAAATAATAAGTTTCGAATATCGTCAAAAAACGGTACCCTTGAAACCAATATTGCCCACATTGATTCAGTATAGTAACGACCTAATTATTGGAAATAGATCTCATCGTTACACGTCAAGCTAGTGTTACAAGTGGTTTTAAACAAAATAACAAATAAAAGCAATAATGAGTAGTTCCAAAAAATTTCGAAATCCGTGTGGCGCTGTCGCCGAATCCAATAATTGAATATAGCTGTCCAGAGTACGAAATACTTCAAAATTCATTAAATATTCATTTAAAATTGAAATCGGTTTTCAAGAGTAGCCCTACTGATTTTAAAATAAACAATCTAAATGGTGATAGAGTTCTGCATTGTCTCGCAGCGGTTTAATCTCCCCGTGTTGGTTCCGGGCGCCTTTGAAGAATAAACCAACTATTCTTCAAAAGTGGACCCGAACCAGCACGAGGGTCTAATCTAGACGTTACACACACACAATTTTTGTAAGTTTTCATTGTTTGTAAATTTTTAATGCATAAAATTAAAGCTATTAAAGCTTTTTAAAAATCTTTCTCCTCTAGAAAGCTACGTTATTCTGGAGTAACATAATCTATATTTAACCAACTTAGAAAAAGAAAGTTATATTTTGAAATCACGTAATCGAAGTCGCGGACAACAGGTAGTGTCAAATAATAGTAATCCTCTTCGCATTTACTTCAGTCTATGTTATATTTACAAAAGCTAGTATTCCATCACCATTAAATCTTTTTGGTAATCTACTTTTCTAGAAAAAAGGGGCAAACGAACAGGAGGCTCACCTGACGGTAAGTGATCACCACCGCCCATGGACAGCCACATTACCAGAGGTCTTGCAGCTGCATTGCCGGCTTTTTAAAAATGAGTAAGCTCTTTTTTTGAAGGTCCCTATGTCGTAGCCGTTCGGAAACCCCTTCCCCACTCCGGTTAATGATGCCAGATAGGAATAGTGCATGATAAAACGTGCCTAGAGAATCCGTTGTGGATTCTCGATATCAAGGTGATGAGCGTGAAACTTTGAATTTTGTCGCGATGTCCGATGATGAAATTCAACGACAGAAATTAATCCGAACAGTTCGCCGGAACACTCCATGTTTCACACTTTCCCAATGGACATTCGGGGCAGGTGCTCAGGACTTTGCGATAGGTACCTCCCCCCCTAGTTCCAGCTAGATCACCAGGCGTTAACCGATATTTAAAACCGAAAATCATATTTATTTCAAAAAATCAAACGTTACTGACTGATTACGGTATCAATTTGTTTTTTATTAGTCTTTTGTTCTATTCTAGCCAAAAAATTAGACTTTCCGGACTTTGTGAAGGCACTTTGTGAAGGTCTTAAGGGCACCATCATCCAAATATGCCTAGAGCCTACAATAGGTTATAGCGGCCTTGCCTATTTTATCGCGGTTTTAAATAAAAATTATAATTTAAAAAATTAAATCGATTTCGCCGATGGACGTCTAAGTAAAGTAGACCATCTTACTCAAAATTTATCCAATTCCAACTTTATATACATACATGTCAAACTGATAACCTCCGTTTATTCGCCGATTGATAACCTAACAATCTAAATTTTGCGAACTTATAAATGTTTTCTATAAATGGAATACATATCATTACGTTATCATTTTATTTACCTAATCGGGGAAACAAGCTTATGGTAACATGTTTAAAGGTTAGTCGAACAGTTTTACCGCTTGACAAACGAGGCAATCTTATTTTTAACAGTTCCATATGAACTGTTCTTAAAATAGGTATATTACACTAGCTGTTGCCCACGACTTCGTCCGCGCGGACTTCGTTTACTCCGCACAGCACCTCCCCCGTAGGTGATAGCGTGATAATATGTAGCCTATATGTTGACCCGATCTGTTAGTAATATTCATGCAAAATTTGAAGTAAATCCATGCAGTACTTTTTGAGTTTACCTCGGACATACATAGAGACAAACAGACAAACAGACAAAAATTCTAAAAACTATATTTTTGGCTTCGATATCGATTGTAGATCACGCCCCAAGTATACTTTTAAAAAAATATTCAATGTACAGTTTTGACTTTCCTACGATTTTATTATATGTATAGATTCTTAAAATAAACGCTCATAAAAATATTTTCCATATACTACTACCATTCCAACTGTAGTTTTGTTCTGCGGCTTGCGCGCGCGCAGCGACATATACGCGCGGTCCATGGCGGCGACCGCGCCACCACTGCACAACATGCTCACTGCACACGACTGCACTCACTCACTATGAACAACCAACTAACTCGACCCAACTAATGTTTTCGGAGCCCTACGGTTTGTTCTTTATTCTGATTTTTTTTTACTTATAACAAAACCGTTTTAAAATGTACGATCTACACACATTTCAGCGATTCTTACTATTTTCATATCCTTACAAGTTGATATAATATCTATATAGATTCGAATATTCGAACAATTATTTTTTCGCTTATACTCCTTTGCTAACAAACTGTAATGTTTTTACATAGGATGGGAAAAATAACAATTTTTAAGAACCATAGAATATTAATAACTAGCGACCTGCCCGCAGTTTCACCCGCGTAGCTTTTGTTCCCGTGGGAATATCGGAAAGGTTTATATACTAAAACCTTCCTCAAGAATCAATCTATCTATTAAAAAAAACCGCATCAAAATCCGTTGTGTAGTTTTAAAGATTTAAGCATACATAGAGACATAAGGACATAGGGACAGACAGAGAAAGCGACTTTGTTTTATACTATGTAATGATGAAGATTGATACGACATAGCTTTGGCTCTGAAGATGTAAAAAGTGGAATCAGTTTAACTTAATATGAAATTTAGCTTCTCCAAGTACCGATGATAAAAAGTGAAATAAAAAATATGCGAGCTTCGTTTTTTAAAAAACAAATTCTTGTTTGTTTTTTTATGAACATGACTAATATCAATACCCATCCTGCGTGGTACCTACTATCAATAACTTTTTTTCACGCAATTTTTCATTACAAAATCACTACATAGTATAAAACAAAGTCGCTTTCTTTGTCTGTCCCTATGTCCTTATGTCCCTATGTATGCTTAAATCTTCAAAACTACGTAACGGATTTAAATGCGGTTTTTTTAATAGATAGATTGATTCTTGAGGAAGGTTTAAGTATATAAACCTTTCCGATATTCCCACGAGAACAAAATCTACGCGGGTGAAACCGCGGACAGGTAGCTAGTATATTATATTATAGTGCTAAGCTTACATCATGCGATTAGTTAACTATTTAATGCGACCTTCTTGCATTTTTTATTTATTCAAAAAATAATACAACGAATAGCATGCATGTATACAAGATTGATTTTTTTTCAGTTTTTTCGGTACATCCTGCGGTGTCGACTTTAGTTGCTACATATAATAAATAACTCACAGATAATATCTATAAATTACTTAGGTATTACAATTTGCAATACACGAAGTTAATTAACTTGTGCACCTCTCAATTTTTGGATCTTGTGTATGTCTTCTCTGTCAGCACTTAAATATATGTTTATCAGATTCTACGTAGGTACCACCGTTAACTGACACAAATCTTTTAGTTGGTAGCCATAAGTCTGCATTCATACTCCACAGATGCAACTAGTTTTACATTTTACAGTTAAGGCTATTTTAAAACTCCACGGTTTGTTTCCTGTTAGCACAAATAATACTTGTCGTCACTGGCTTTAAAAGTACTTAAATAAAAATAGATCAGTGCTTTCTAAGGTTATATTTATGTTTTACTCATATTATGTTTATAAATCAACACGTTTATTTATACTAAGTGTAAATTAGGAAAGCTGCTTGTTTATTTTATCATCTTTCATGCTCTTGTAACAGGTCGATCAAAGATTCAAGGTCTAGGTGAAAGTTACGAGTACTTGTTAGTTCATTGCTGTATATGTTTGAAGATTACGACTCTGAATCCATTTATTTATAGAAATAGAACAGTAATGATATACAAATCTTAATAAGCTATTTCATCAGGGCGAGCGAAGCGAGCCCTATACACTAGGCCACTTTCTATGCACTTTTGTGGTACATTTTACTGAAAAAATATCGCATTTTTAGGTTTGAGCTTCGACGTGGTAGTTTATATTCATGTCTAGATTTGTTATCTACCATAAAAATACCATTTTATAAAAATAAAAAAATAGAAGGTACAATTTGTATTAGAATCTTATTACTACTAACGCCATCTCTTATTAAATTAACGAGTTAAAATTGATAAAAGATACATTTTCTCTTAGAATTTTTGAACTTATTAAGAGACTACCTACTTCATGAATTGTTTCTTTATATTTGACTGGCGGCGCGCGGTTATCGTGCCCTCGTATAAAGGCGAGGTTCAAGTATAAACTGCAATAGCTATAGGGCCATCAGTTTGATCAGTTTGGCATCGAAGGTGTATGATAAAATCATTGAAAGGAGAATGCAAGGAAAGTTCAAAGTAATATTGTGGGAGGCACAAGGAGAATTTAGGTCTAGAGCAGGGATGTTTGCTGGGAAGGGAGTAAATAGAGCGTTAGAGAGTTTCACAATATGCTTATTGAGAAACAGTACAGATGTATTAATTGATTTATATTGTATTGAGATCAATTCCCAATCTTAGCCCGAGGGCGAGGGTAAAAAGCTAAAAAAAGGTATATTTACGCCCGTATCCCCGAAGAGGTAAGCAGAAGTACAACGTGTGCATCCACGGTTAGTTGAAGATACTTAAGTCCCACAATGTGATAGGTGGCCAGCCTATCGCTAGTAGGGCACTTTTCCAATCCCGGGTAAAGTTGTTTTATCAGAAAACTGAAAAAACACATTTTTTCATTTGCCTGACTCTGGAATCGAACTCCGAGGGTTTCTCTGAGAGGAAAATTCGAAAAATGTATTCGCTGAGTGTCTACCGTCAATTCTTCGTGCCTGCGTAGCTAAAAATTTTGAAGGTTTATTTAAATAAAACATTTTTGATTTTGATTTCGTAAATCGACGTAAAACCAGGAACTTCCTGATTTTAGAAAATAAACAATTATTTCAGCAAAATGTCAAAAATGTATTTTTTATAAGATCAACCTTCATTTTTAATACATATTTTTCCTTGAAAATACCAACAAACAAAAAACAAATATTCCTAGTCCAAAGCCTGACGACGCGGGCCTTTGATGCAAATGTAATGTTTAGGTGAAAATACGCTGAGTTGTTTAGGTTGGATAATTATAAATAAAGTCCATACATTAAAAGATGTAATTCTCATAAAAATACTTTTATAACAATATTACTAGATAGTATAACTTTGCGAGCCCTTACAAAGCTCTGCTTTTTGCTAGTAAATTCTAAAATCTCGCGTTGGTTTAACTGTTTTCCCTTGAAACATATTAATTATAATCGCATTGAAACAATGTTAATAATGAACAAGAAAAACAAAAACGCAGAACACGACACAAGGCGATTTACTCATATACATATTTCAAATTGTATTCTATTTATACGTTTTCCTTAAGATTACACTAACTAAACTAGCGACCTCACCAATATGAACTTTAACCTGTGTCAATTAGACTCAAAACTTTAAAACTAAAAACACAACTGCGTAAAAGATATCAGCCATTTGACTACACGATTTTGTCCGTGACAACTTCCTCATATAAAGACGAATTATACGACACTTCATAACCCATCAAGCTGTTTATCATTAAGTTTAAAGTGAAAAAAGACAATTTGAGACAAAATTAATAATGGAGCTCTTAACTTTTAAAAAACCCACATCATTATGATTGCCCAAATTTTTTTTTCACATTCTCACTCTTAAACATATTGTTAGAATAATTCACAAGTGTACAGCAAAACATCGATATTTATTTAAATTAAGGATATCATTTGACTATTACTGTATTTAAAGTCCTCTATTATTTCCGGTATCGTCTGATTGGTTGTTTTGTTGGCGCTTCGATCATTTCTTTTCGGTGTTTGTTTCGCATGTCACGTCAAGATTGGCGAGCCGGCCGGGGTAGCGCGGCATTCTATCGCAGCCATAGATAATCGCAGCCTTTCGAAAGAGACGCACGCGACACCAATAATATTTGTAAAAAGGGAAAAATAAATGGAAATTGTGAAGTTTTGTAAAATATCAAGGAAATAAAGTAATTATTGAGAATAACGAAATGTAGTGTTCATTTAAATTGAGGCTAAATCCTGGCCGCATCCAACAATATTGACAGTTAATGCAAGAGAGTCGGCAAATTAAAATGTTGTGTAAATATTATAAGTTATAATTTACAGCCTAGTAATATAACTCAGCTATAAAAAACAAACGACGCTTTCCATTCAATATTTTTACAATTCTCGTTAATTTTTAAGGCAACCTTTTCGATTTTGGACGGGTTAAAAATTATTTCAAGATTTTGTGCATAACAATTCCATAGACTGATTTTAGTCATTTTTATTATTTAGTTATTACTGGTTGGTCGAGTGGTTAGCGACCCTGACTACGCAATCGCCGGGGCTAGTAATATACGTCCCCACTTTACATGTAGGGGAGCTACCCTGAAGAAAATATTTCTCAAGATTTTATGTTACCACTTTGTTGACATGCCTAATATGTATATTCGTGCCAAATTACAGCTTTATAGTAATAAGGATCTCTGAGCTATCGTGCCGACGGATGGATGGACGGACAGACATAGCGAAACTATACAGATTCCTAGTTTACTTCGGAACCCTAAAAAGATAATTTTGCGCCAACATTAAGTTAATATCTAAAGACGCGAATGAAAAAATGACGAATAAGAAGCGATCCAAATTCTAGTACAATTATTTCACCATATGCGGTCCCCTCTACCGTGCACCTTATACATAGGTGATCTTATGTAGTTCAATAATAAAACAAACAGCCAAGGCGGTATCAACCTTATCCAGTGTCGATAAGACTCAAATTATTTATTAATTCGATCCATGTCAAAGGTAATTCAACGCAAAAGTAATATGTTTGCGATTTCTTTTTTGTATCAATGTAATAGTGACTCAGTACCATATAATTACATAAATATATTCAAACTAAATCCGTTAAGAAGAAGTAGTCAGATAATCGAGTACCATACATACCTAATGATTCCTGCAGATATGCCTTGTATTATATCATCATCACGCTCAGTTCCCTTGTAGGGTAGGCAAAGTAAAGCGAAAGCCTTTAAACTTTTCAGTTCGCAAAGATTCAGCGTTTTGTGGAATGGCGAGATGAGTGGTATTCCCCATCGCTGCATTTTACCGATCTGATAACGATTATCGACTATTTCTAGCGATAGCCGTAACCGACGGCGTTACGTCTTATCCAAGGCACGGGAGTGTTAACACACCACCCACCAGACTCTGAGCTGCTACTGAGTTTTTTATATCATAAGACATCAAGCAAGCAGATGGCTTTCCTCATGAAAAGAGGAACCATCGCCTATAGACACCAATGATGTTAATGATGCGTTACTATCCGTGTGGCGGAATGGTAATGCAACATGGATAAGTATGGCTACTTACCATTCAAACCGGAACATGACAATGAGTAGCATTGAAGTTGTTGTGGCAGGAATAGGTAAGGCAATGGTACCACATACCCGGGCGAGTCGTTGCGCAATTCTACCACCTAGTAGTCACGATACGTATAGCCAATCGGTTGCCTTTTTCGACCTGCCTGGTAGGATGGCAGTTAGTCTATTCTTCAAAGGAGCTCGGACCAAAATAAGGCAACTACAAGCACCAGGAAGGCATAATGTTGCATTAGGCACTTCTAATTAATCTACACATATAATAAAATCGTAGGAAAATCAAAACTGTACATTGAATATTATTTTAAAAGAATACTTGGGGCTTATTCGATATCGAAGCCAAAAATATAGTCTTTAGAATTTTTGTCTGTTTGTATATATGTGTGTATATATGTCCGGGGTAAACTCAAAAAGTACTGCATGCATTTACTTCAAATTTTGCATGTATATTACTAACATATCGGGTCAACATATAGGCTACATATTATCACGCTATCACCTACAGAGGAGGAGCAGTGCGGAGTAAACCAAGTCCGCGCGGACGAAGTCGCAGGCAACAGCTGGTATTAAATATAAGTATAGTTATAATCTATGTACTTGCCCCCGTATTGGTTTTCCCACTCAGTAAGAAACGAGACGCCACCGCGAGAACGTCCAACCGACTCTGATGAAGGACCTCATTTAGGTCCGATTAAAAGTGAGTGTAGCCGTTTTTCATTATTTAGTCTTCTCTGTGGTCTAGGGTCTGACGTTGTTGACGTCAGAGTTCCCGGGTTCGATTCCCCGGTCGGACAATTTGAAAATGTGTGTTTTCAGTGTTTTGACAAAAGTCAAAGTCAAAGTCAAAGTCAAAGTCAAAACATTTTTATTCAAATTATCCTTTACAGGCACTTTTGACGAGTCAACATTTTTTGAGTTACTACCGGATCGGAAACGCGGCCACACACTGAGAAGATCCGGCGGAAGAAACTCAGCGGGCTTGTCTTTTTTTGTGCATGTACATTTTTTTAAACAATGTTATTACAATTACAATTATAATGTATTTATGAATAATATATTATAATTATTATGAGACTGCTATGAGGAGCAATTAATCCCATGCCTTATTATCATCCAAATATTCAGATATTTTATAGTAACCTTTTTTACAAAGTTTCGATTTGATACATTTTTTAAATTTGTGTATTGGTAGATCTTTAATAGCATTTGGAAGTTTATTGTAAAAGCGTATAGATTGCCCCATAAAAGAGTTACTTATTCTGTGGAGACGTGATACATGCAGAGCAAGATTGTTTTTGTTCCTTGTGTTTACATTATGTACATCACTATTTTTCTTAAATGAAGAAATATTTTTACGAATATACATCAAGTTTTCAAATATAAACTGTGATGGTACGGTTAAAATATTAATTTCTTTAAATTTTTCTTTTAGGGAAACTCGTGGACTGATATTGTAAATAGCTCTTACAGCTCTTTTTTGTAAAACAAAGATTGTATTTATATCAGTGGAATTTCCCCATAGTAGAATCCCATAAGACATAATACTATGAAAATGCCTTTGTAAATCCAAATTGTTTAGGATGAAACAGTTCAAATTTGTTAAAATGTTTTAACATTTGATTAAGAATTATTTTTTCAAATATTTTACTCAGGGAAGGCAGAACCGAGATAGGCCGAAAGTTAGTGGGATCTGATTTACAGCCAGACTTAAATATTGGAATTACTCTTGAGAGTTTCATTAAATCAGGAAAAACACCATTTGTTATACAGCAGTTAAATATTACAGCTAAGTATGGTGCAATGATATTTATTACTGAGGCAATGATTTTAAGGGAATGGCCCCATAAATCTGCAGTTTTTTTAATTTCTAGTGTTTTGAAAGCATTTAATATATCTTTAGAATCAATAAAAGAAAATTTAAAATTTGATTCACACTTGTTGACACATTGCTTCAATAATAATTCCGCGGTACTGGCTGAAGAGCTTAGACTTTGGGTTGTTCTGATGGCCACATTAGAGAAGAATTTTTCAAATTCCTTAGCTACCTCCAAATATCCCGTAACATTGACTCCTTCTACATTTAATTGGTATTCTTCATCAAAAATACTAGTCTTGCCAATTTCACAATTTATGATGTTCCATGTTGCCTTTATTTTGTTAGAAGAGTGTTTTATCATATTTTTTATGTGTATTGACTTGGCAGCATTGCAAGCTCTTTTAAAAATCTTTGAATAATTTTTGACATACTCTTTGAATTCAGTACTATGATTAAAAGATTTTTCATAATATAAATCAAATAACCGATTCCTGCTTTTAAAAATTCCTGCAGTTGCCCACTCACTAAAACCTCTGCGTTTACTTACAGATATAGATTTTGGTGTAAATATTTGCCTATATTCTGTATCTATCAAATTAAAGAATGTATCATATAAATTATTTGGATTTTCTTGAAAGGGCATCTCAGGCAATTTTGCAGCTAAATTTTTTTTAAAACGTTCTAATCGACTACTATTTATAGGAACAAAAACAATTTCTTTTCTCTGAAGTTTATTTGGTACTCTCAAAAATTGAACTGATTGCCCAGTATGGTCTGAATCTAATGTATTTATAATTGAGCTATTTGTAGGTGTTATATTTGAAAATATGTTATCTATACAAGTAGCACTAGAGGCAGTTATTCTAGTTGGTTCATAGAAAATTTTGTGTAAATTATAAGATTTGAATAGATTTATAAACTTATGTGATAAAGAAGATTGTTCTAAAATATTAATGTTAAAATCTCCACAGATAACAATGTTCATCTTTGAATTTGAGGCTTTATACATAACCTCCTCCATTTTGTTAGAAAACTCCTCAAAAGCTGCACAAGGAGGCTTATATACACTTATTACAATAAATTGCTCGAACTCAATACAAGCAATCTCGATGACTCGTTCAACAGAAAGGCTCACAATATCTTTACGTTCTTTAAATTTAATTAGTTTGTTAACAATAATTAAAGAGCCACCATGTATCATCTTACTTCTGCTAAACGAGCTGCCAACTATGTGATTATTGAAGCTGAACATGATCTGATGACTTTTAAGCCAGTGTTCTGTTATACAAAGAATGTCCACGTTATTACAGTTCATGAACAACTCCAATTCCAAATCTTTACCCATCAGCCCTTGAATATTTTGGTGAACCAGGTTTAACCGACAGTTTAATTCTTTTTTATTATTAGCTGATGGTACATTTTCTTTACATTTGCCTTTATAACATACATATTGTGTATCAATGGCAATTTCGCTTACACTGAAATTTAAATGTCTATTAGTACCAAATAATGCATTGCAAGAGGTTGACTCCATTGTCTTAACTACTAATTTAAATTATGTGGAACATGTTCCACGCTCAAAGGAATGCTACTTAAATTACGTAGCTGCTCAATAGAAGCAGCTGTGTTAGCCAAGCATTTGGCTTTATTAGAAATATAAAAATATAGCGAAATTGCTATTTGTCTTTTATAGTAATTAGAAAGATAAAATTTATCTTTAGTTAAAAAGTATTTAATTTTAATAAATGAATTACAATCTATGAATTGAAATTTATCGTCATACAATGACATTGTTTGTAATCTAATATTGCACTTATATCTAATATTATTTTCAGTCTGTGGCAAACTGTTGCTATATGGTAATGCAAATAGAAATATCTTTTCAACATTTAACATAGATAATTGTTTAAAATACTTTTTTACAATGTTTATATTGGCATTCCCTCTTCTCCCAGTAAAAAAAAAACGTTTTCCGGGATTGGGTAAGTGGGATGGCCGGTTTGAGGTATGGGACTAAATATTGTAGAGATTTTCACCAGGATTGATAGCCGGCGCCTCGACCACTCTTTTTTTATATCATAAGCAAGCAAACAAACAGATGGGTCTCCACTTGTAGAGATTTTCACTGATCTCCAGGAGGCTACTCGTTGGCAGCGGCTCTTAAGGTACCGGTGTCCGGTAATTTATCTTTACTTTTTGAAATGAAAATTCAATTGACTATAACTTCATTTTTGGACTGATGTCCGACTCCACTTACGTACAATTCTATTCTATTTCTAGACTTTTTTCTACGTCTTCGGGAATATGGGCGTGAAGACACAGTATACTGCAGACACAGTAGTCAATCTACATACATGTGATATTCGAGCAACGCACACATAGACACTTCTCATGGACGCGATATCTCGGAATGGTTCGGTACAGTTTGTACCGCACCAGTCGGACGCGTCCGAGAGAGGTATCTATGTGTGCT
Organism: Apodemia mormo; assembly: GCA_036924255.1. Taxonomy (NCBI): domain Eukaryota; kingdom Metazoa; phylum Arthropoda; class Insecta; order Lepidoptera; family Riodinidae; genus Apodemia; species Apodemia mormo. Next base: position 4,699,560 of record JAUPFN010000021.1, on the reverse strand, counting down.
ATGCTCGAATAATACTTGTATGTAACATTGACTTCTGGTAGTCTCTAAGTATTCTGTGGTGAAGATACTTTTTTTATATTGATGACTTGTCAGTTGTTAGTCTATTCGCGGACGAAGCTGCGCGGGTCAACTAGTGTTAAACACATGTCCCGTTGGAACTTGTAAGTGCATACCATACAGTCGTCTCCATGTATCCGCGTGCGTAGACAATTACTTCCTGCCCACATCAATTAGGGCACGTTATTAAACGATTAATTGTCCGCCGCGCCAACTGTACCACGAGTAGGGTAACCAGGTTTTTGAATTTTACTGGACATGTTCGATTTTATACCGCCCCGTTGGTCGAGTGGTTAGCGACCCTGACTACGCAATCGACGGGGCTCGGGTTTGATCCCCGACGGGGACAAGCATTTGTGTGATGATTAAATATATTCTAGTATTTATATATGTATTTCTATATATTAATATCCTTGACTAACACACATAACACAAGCAAATAATTTGCTTACTTTGGGGTTAGATCAGTTAGTGTAGTTTGACCCGTTAATATTATTATTATTATTATTATACCGTTAATTCCAAAGTAACTTCGGTATTCAATAGGCATCTACCCTGTGTTGGTCCGGGCTTCTTAACAACTGCCGTTCTATCAAGTTTTTTTTTTACATCATAAGATAGCAAACAAGCAGATGGGTCGCCTGGTGGAAAGAGATAACCATCGCCTATAGACACCAAAGATGTTAATGATGCGCTGCTATCTTGTGACGAGGTCTAATGCCACGTGCATAAGTTTACCGGCTACCTTACCCTCCAAACCGGAACACGACAGCCACCAGCACTGACGCTATTGCGGCAGGAATAGGTAAGGCGGTGGTACCAGACCTGGGCGAGACAATGGAGAATTCTACCACCTAGTACCGACCAGGTTGGTCATAAAAGGCTATCGACTGGTATACTATACCTATTAAGTGTTAGAATTCTGCAACGTCTCGCCCGGGTATGTGGTACCACCGTCTGACCTATTCCTATCACGTCGTGTTTCGGTTTGAAGGGTAAAGTAGCCGGTTGACTTATGCATGTGGCATTGTCATCTCCGTACACGGAAAGCAATGCACCATTAACATCATTGGTGTTTATAGACGATGGTTTCTTTTCCCATCGGAAGAGCCATCTGCTTGTTTGCTGTCAATGATATAAAAAAACTCCACTTGCTAAAGTCGAAATAATAACGTTTAAATAAATCATGGCATAGATTATCGAAAAACGATTTTTTTTAATCATCCTGTTGGTTGATATCCTGTTGGAGTGGTTAAAGACCCTGACTACGCATCAATGAAGCTCTGGTTCGATTCCCGACAGAGACAATCGTTTATGTAATGAGCACAAATGTTTGTTATTCTGGGTTCGGGTGTTTGTTAAATATATTTGAGTATTTTGAGCCAGAATTAACGTGGGTACTAATTATGTTTGTACGTTGCAAAATTCCGATTTACCTATTTTAAACAATAAATAAATTATGATTATTTGCGTATTTCTATATAATAGTAACGTTGACTAACACTCATATTACAAGCAAATATTTGCTTACTTTAGAGTAAGATCGATTCGTGTTATACATATTTTCAGTAATATTTATCATTGTTATTGACATCGATATCATCGATATATGTTTATCTGTAACTCAAAAGAGTTTTTTTTTATGTCATAAGATAGCAAACAAGCAGATGGGTCTCCTGATGGAAAGAGTGAACCATCGCCTATAGACACCAAAGATGTTAATGGTGCGTTGCTATCTTGTGGCGAGGTCTAATGCCACATGCATAAGTTTACCGGCTACCTTACCCTCCAAACCGGAACACGACAGCGACAAGCACTGACTCTATTGCGGCAGGAATAGGTAAGGCGGTGGTACCAGACCCGGGCGAGACAATGCAGAACTCTACCACCTAGTAGCTACGATGGTAGTGACTCGATAGCCAATCGGTCGCCTTTTACGACCTGCCTGGCAGAACGGCAGTTGGCCTATTCTTCAAAGGAGGCCGGGACCAACACGGCGAAAAGTTGTTAAATTAATCGAAGTATGACGGCTCTGTTGGTCGAGCGACCATAATTATGCAAACGATAGGAATTATGTTTGATTTTCGACAAGGAAAACTGATTAATATTTATATTTTTTATAACTTAAAATTGCAAATGTGCAAATGCTTCTTATGGAATGAATAACCATCATCTCTGGGCCGGAGCTCCTAAGTACCAGCTTCTTCCACTTGACCGCATTCAATGTAGAGCGGTCCAAATCGTTGACGATCAGGCTATTTCGAAACGGCTTGACTCCTTGGCATTACGCAGAGATGTAAGCTCGCACTGCGTTTTTTATCGTGTCTATCGTGGAGTGTTCCGACGAGTTTTTTTAATTAATTCCTGCTGCTAACTTCCATCATCGGACATCGCGTCGAAATTTGAAGTTCCACCCTCACCATCTTGATGTCTGGAAGTCCACAACCGTGCGGTTCTCCCGGCACTTTTTGCCTAGCACACACTCTTTTGTGGAATCAATTACTGGCAGGGGATTTTCAGAACAGATACGACATGGGGACCTTCAAGAAAAGAGCTTACTCATTTTTAAAAGGGCGGCAACGCAACTGCAAGGCCTCTGGTATTGCAGATGTCCATGGACGGCGGTGATCACTCAACATCAGGTGCACCTCCTGCTCGTTTGCCCCCTCTTCCATAAAAAAAAATCATCTACAGACACAAAGCATGTTAACCGCGCGTTGTCATCAGTGTGAAAAGACGCTGTCAAAAATAAAAATACTCTTTCTGAACTAGTTTTCAGAATCAGGTGTTAATTGCGGAAATCCATTATTCATCCATTACTTAAAGTAGATATCAAGGTAATTTTATTTGTAGCTCACGGAGGTTTTCTTTCCGTGTTGGCGTTATGTTTCCAAGGAAAAGTACAAAATATAAAATTGTAAAGTACTGCATACTGTTTATATCTTCTGAATCAGTGATCCGGAGTGAGTCTTGGTTTCCGAACCCCGCACGATCTTGCTAAACATCCCGCCAATTATTGACTTGGATCCCACACAAAACTGCTTCCACCATCACACACTTGCGGTACCTGGGGCGGTCCACTGGTCTCCGACCAGTGGGCCAACCCAATTACGTTTTCTTGACTGTCCGATCCTCCCCCATGCGTTTTATTTATTTCCCCATATTTTTTTGTTAGAACGTTTCTCTATTTAATTGTTAAATATATAAGATTTTTTTTCTTTATAAATAGTAACGGTTTCTTGTGGTCTATAGGCTGATTATGTAGTCCAAATCACGAGGTTGCGGGTCCAATCTCCGGGACGAGAAAAAATGTTATTAAATTTTTGCGGGGTTATCCTTAAAAATCGAAATCTCAGCAACAAGTTAAACTGTCGGTTCCGGCTGTTACAAGAAATAAACGAGGATTGTTATTTATCTATACAAAAACTCGAAAATAAATATATGTCCGGGTTTTCGGATAAAACGTTTCGTCCTACGTTTATAGTAGCGTGTATGGTAACCCCAGCAACGCTTGATATTACTACTGCTACTCGATCGACCCATTACTCGATGTCGAATACCACATCCGCTAAAAAAAACCTTTTTTACGTGCTATGCAAGGTGGTTGTTTTAAGTTCCCGCAAATTCCCGATTTTCGGAAATCGACATTTCATTACTCCTCCACGTTTTAAGGTCCTAGGAAGCTTTCTGACTATTTTAACGATGATGTCAGTATACTTGTTTATGTATAGCATATGTATAGTATATGTATGAAGGTCAAATGACGGTAATTGGATCAAAACTGGCTGATTCGTCCGGAAGTTATCTACAATCGAGAATTTGTGAAAAAAGTGTTTTTTTTTCGTTACCTCGAAAACTTTGAACCAATCGATTTTAAAAACTTAAAAGACATTTTTAGAGCTTAAAAAACTGCGATAAATATAGTTCAAAAGATCATAATTGAATTTTTCAGAAACTAAAATTGAAAACTTTGAATTTTGGAACTGTTTGGCTCAAAAATATGTGTTTAACGTCTCGCCCAGGACTGCGACTGCTGCTGTCACGACCACACTAATTTCTACCTGTATACACTAGCGTCAGTGCTTGGTATTGTTGTGTTCCAGTTTGTAGGGCCAGCTGTTTCAGCTGGCAAGCTCCTGCATCTAACATAGCTTCCCTGGCACACGGAAAATGAATAACCACCTCTAACATCTTTGTGGTTTACAAGCGATGGTTATTTTCTACATCAGTAGAACCATTAGCTCGTTTCAAAGAGAAATCAATCGCAGCAGTCTCATGTGAGAGTGCGCGGTAGGTGCAGATTGAATTAATTTCTTTTTTAAGTTAGTATTTACGCAAAGTAACACCTCAATCTACAAAAAATGCGGCTTTTTTCAAAATAATATAAAAAGTAACAATGTGTTACCTAGCGTAATAATTTCACTACTATAAATAAACTAGCTGACCCGCGCAGTTTCGCCCGCGAGTCGATTATATATTCATTTATATAGTTTTTCATACAAAGTTTCATCTCTTATTTCATATTTATTTCTCTTATTTCTAGGGGTTAAATACAAATCCGTAGTTTAAACCCGGATCTTCAACTATCTCCATGCCATTATTAAATCAGTTCAGCGGTTTAGGCGTAAAAGCGTAACAGACAGACAGACTTTTATATTTATAATACTATCTGCGCCCTGCAGCCCGCTACATCAAAAGAGTTTTTGGTGAATCCCACGCGAACAAATTATTTTTCCGAGATGTAAAGAATACTATGTGCTATTCCATATATCCACCTAGTAAGTATATATTATAACTAACACCTTAGTAGGGGTGTTCTACTACTCGCATGAAACCGATTTCCTTCTAAGTGCCTCCTTCATCTAACTACTAATAACGCCCGGTTTATGACGCCCCGGTATCTTGGCATCTGGTTAGTGTCAGGACTGCAAGAAAAGCTCTTGAGGCTTGGTGATTGGCGCGTTGGGTGGGAGGCGATCGACACATGATGCATCTCCGTGTGTCTACGTAACATCGACAATCAAAAAAAATTAAGTTTTAACTTAAGAGCGTGTATTCTATCTGCAACAAAAGCTTCATGTTTTCAAGTTTTTCCAGAGCAATATCGTAATAATGTGAGCAGATAATTTGAAGGATATTACAGTTTTTGCTAAATTAAATCTTGATTTAGTGCACCAACGAGCAAGAATATAATTTTTGATAACGGTTTTTTTAAACGAAGGCAAACCCTGCATAGCATTTTACGAAAATAGGCGTCAGAGCTATCTTTCAAGACGAATACGACCATTGTAATGTACCAAAATATTTTATTTTATGCATTTTTCCAACAGGATATTATATGGTCGTAAAGTGCACTACAGAGCCAAAATGACGAAAATATTGTTGTTAGATATTGAAAAATAGTATTAAAAAATTACAAAATCAAATAAAATATTAAAAAATTAAAAAAAGTAAAAAGCGATCATTAACATCTTTGGTGTCTCTAGGCAATGGTCTCTCTTTCCATCAGGAGTCTCCTATGTAATGATTTAAAAAAAAAATATTCTTCCAGAAGGGGGTCCAACGCGAAAAAAGATTAGACCATAGACAAATAACAAATTTAAAAATAGATACGCAATAACGTTTGTGATGTATTACAATGACTATTACGGTAAGCACGGCATTACTCATCAGTTCCATTGATGTATCTTCAAATACTCGGAATATTTGAATGGACATTGGTATGCGATGGAAACGCCGCCACTGCGCCTTTTCGTCATATCTGATTCACATTGTATTAATACACGTACAAAATTTTGTTTTTACCCGTTTCGTGGGCGTTAAATGGATGTATGTATATTTTTGAACGAACGACGCGAGTGAGTTCAACCAAAACTTAACAAAGATCTACTAAAACATTTCGGTTTCAGTAGACAGTACGTTTTTGGTGGCTTCCTCGTGTTGGTTCCGGGTTCCTTTAAATAATAGGCCAACTACTGTTCTGCCAGGCAGGTCGTAAAAGGCGACTGATTGGCTATGCGAGTCACTACCATCGTAGTTTGCTATCCTATAATATATAAAAAATGGTACATTGCCCTAACATTACTTTTTGTAGTGCAAATATTTTACACTAACCGCGCACTGCAGCCTGCTGCATCATAAAAGTTTTTAGTTAATCCCAATGGAACAACCTATTTATCCGGGATATAAAGTATCCTATGTACTATTTCAGTCCATCATCTATATGTGTGCCAAATTTCATTCAAATTGGTGTAGCCGTTTTTGCTTGATTGAGCAAAAAACATCCGCAATAAACATCCATACCTCCAAAGTTTGGCACTTATAATAATATTTACATCCTGCAGCCCATTGCATTGTAAAGGTTTGTTGTGAATCACACGGAAACAACTTATTTTCCGGGATAAACTGTATCCTATTTGTTATTTATTTACTCAAGTGCCAAATTTTTCCCAAATCGGTCCAGGCGGTTTGGCGTGATTGAGTAACAAACCATATATACAAAACATCCAAACTTTCGGATTTATAATATCAGATAGTGACTTTGATGATCAGCCAGGGATAATATTGCTCGTTGTAGATATTTAATCGCCTCTGTGGTCTAGTGGTCCAGCGTTGGCGTCGACCACATGAGATCCCGGGTTCGATTCCCGGGTCGGGCACATAAGAATAGTGTTTTTTCTGTTTTCTGAGAAACACAAAGTTGCCCGGGATTGGAAAGTGCCCGGTTGGCGATAGGCTTGCCACCTATCACATTTGCGGGACCAAGTATCTTCGGCTAATCGTGGGTGCACTTGTTGTACCTCTGCCTACCCCTTCAGGGATATGGGCGTGAAGATACTTGTAGATATTAACGATTCATGTCACACGACAGTGGACTTGGACAGTGGAGTCAAGGGATTTCGGATACCTAAAAAAAAAATTATTCGGCGTTAGATTCCTGTCTTTTTTTATATAATAAGATAGCAAACAAGCAGATGGGTCTCCTGATGGAAAGAGTCAACCATCGCCTATAGACGTCAAAGATGTTAATGGTGCGTTGCTATTTTGTGGCGAGGTCTTATGTCACATGCATAAGTTTACCGGCTACCTTACCCTCCAAACTGGAACACGACTGTTACAAGCACTGACGCTATTGCGCCAGGAATAGGTAAGGCGGTGGTACTAAACCAGGGCGAGACAATGCCGAACTCTACCACCTAGTAGCCACGATGGTAGTGACTCGCATAGTCAATCGGTCGCCTTTTACGACCTGTCTGGCAGAACGGCAGTTGACCTATTCTTCGAAGGAGCCCGGGACCAACATGGGGAAAACACGAAATTCTGATACACTGTACCTATCGGTGGTTTATCACGTCAATAAAGCATAAAGCAAACAGCTGATGCAATATTATACCTTATTCGATTATTATTGATAATATACACACCTAGTTTAACAAAAAGGTATTGCGTTTTATTTAAAACCTTGACAACTAAATTGAAACTAAATGTTACATTACAACTAATAAAATTTGGACAAAAAAAAAGTTTGACATTTAAAGGTGTAAAATTAAATTTAACCCCTTAAGTGTTAAAATCAAATTCAACCCATAAATTATGGAAATAAAATTCAACATCTAAATGGTTAAAATTGATTTAACCGTCAAATGGTTAAATCAAATTCAACCCCAAAAGGATTAAATCAAATTCAACCCTCAAAGGGTTAAATCAAATTCAACCCTCAAAGGGTTATATCAAATTCAACCCTTAGAGGGTTAAATAAAATTCAACCCCTAAGGGGGTACAAAGTTTGACTCGAGCTAAACCACAGGCAACAAAAAGTAGGACAATATAGTCTCTATACGCGGAAGAAGGCGGCTCATTTATTAAACATTGCAGGATTAGATGGGCAAATAACGCGACGTTCCAGTTTCCAACGATACGAATTATTTTCGTATCGAGTTCGTTGATCTCGATTCAGAATGTCCCGATGAAAACGTTATATAAATTATGCATCTGTTCAGTGTCGAAATGGAGCACATATGCTTTACAAACCTACATATTTTCACGTAACATCCCTTCCGGAGTAGGGAGAGGGATATCCCAGGATATCCATTGTACAAGTTGATTGGCTGGATAGTGCATAATGAAGGAGGGCGTTCAGTAGTCGATTAAGATACGACAAAATTAAGAAAATAGGTACTTAAATTTTGACTATTATATCAAAATCCAATAGAAACGTTTAGTACGGAAATCCGTTCTTAAATATCGAAGTTCACTTGTTTACAAACACAAAATTGCCACCGCGGTACGAATCGGCGAAAGCGTGCGCCTATTGCCCGCGCGGTGACCATACTTTTTGAATTTCGTTGAGCAGGTTGTAGTTGAGCAATATTCTCGTTTTATGATATTTGTATTGGTTCCATATGACTATCGTGTCCTTGTATATGGCCTTTTACAAGACAACCTATTGTGTGACGAACTATTGTAACTAGGTGGTATAGTTCTGTAACGACTCCTTCGTCTATTTGAGTCGCAACAGTGTCAATACTTGTTACTTTCATCAATTTTATAATATACTTGTTTCGCGGGGCAGCAACGCTTCATTCCTGAGTGCTAAGTGTGAGTTTTTCTTTTCGCATTCGATCGTGAGCGCGTTTGGAGTTTACTAGGAATTTGTATGTGATTTATACAGCGCCACCTAGTGGTAAACGTGAGAAACCAGTTTACAACTAGATGGCGCTGTACAAATCACATACAAATTCCTAGTAAACTCGAAACGCGCTCACGATCGAATGCGAAAAGAAAAACTCACACTTAGCACTCTGATCCTGATGAATGATCCTATAAACACCAAAGATGTTAATGGCACATTGCCAGCCTTGTGGCGAGATGGTAATGCCACATGCATAAGTCTACCGGCTACCATACCCTCCAAACCGGAACATGACAATGACAAACATTGACTCTATTGTGGCAGGAATAGGTAAGACGGTGGTACCACATACCCGGGCGAAACGTTTCGGAACTGTACCACTTAGTAGTCTAGATGACAGTAACACGTATATCAAATTGGTCGTCTTTTACGACCTGCCTGGCATTGCGGTATTTGCTCTATTCCCCAAAAGAGATCGGACTAAACGGGGGACTTTTGGGAAAACGGAACATACAGACGATAAGTAAATAATGACACATTTTTACTAATCGTCATGAATACACAGACAATATGTATCGTATGATATGTATCTTCACGCGGCCGCGTACATCTCAGCGTTATCAGGAGGTAGACATCTTAACGCCCCGCTTCCGACATTTTCTATCGAGGACTGATATTAAAGAATATCTCACGTGGTTTATGACGAAATTGTTTTGAGTAGCGATCGCACTGTGATCGAAATTCGACCGTAGACTTTTTTAATATTGATAGGGAAGCGCTTGACCACGATCTTACCTGATGGTCAGCTAAGATGCGGTCTAAACAAACGGCCTAGACTAAACACTAAAACCTATTTCTGAAAGTCATAATTACAAAATGTTTTTTTTTTATTATCGATAGGGAAGCGCTTGACTACTATCTCGCCTGATGGTAAGCTAAGATGCGGCCTAAGATGGAACGCGCTTCCCTAGAAGTTAATTCTCTTCCCCATATATTGTGCACATGTATTATGATGATCCTTGAAAATATGTTCATAGACCTTAGAAAAGAGTACAGTGTTGATAAAAATATGTCTATCTGATCAAAGATAAAACAGTTTTTCGCAATGCTAATTGTTATATTAACACCATTTTAGCAAAAAGTGCACTTAGCATTCTGCTTATTTGTTATATATTTAATTATACAAAAAAGGAATAGTTAACGCATCTACTACGAAACTCTTAATCACTCTGTCCCTTCACTTAAATCACGTTTATATTCAGTAGATTATAATTCTTAGTAAAATTAAAAGTGACCATCATTTCGAATTAATCCGGATATATGCGTACATAATGCCACTCCACGGGACTGCAAGTCCCATCGAAAGGTTCTTATTCTCCCAATATTAAACTCAAACAGATATAATTAGATTGTTAAATTATCAATAGAGAGCTATTGAAAAGGTTTTTATTCGTCAATAAAGGTAAACAAATATATGTCGTGTTTTCTAATGCTTCCATTTATTTATTTATGTTACTCGTATCTATAATTTTTAAAGAAAGAAATGTAATTTAGAATTTATTGTGTCTTTATTTACTCATATTTTATTTCATAGGACTGTAGAGTATAAAGCGATCTTTCAAATAGCAATAAAATTTTGTCAAAGTAAAATTTCTCGATTTGTAGCTTTGTCTCGATAAAACAACCAAAGCTGCGGGTAAATAATCGAAAAGTAATATCATATAAATGATCACAATTATACAAATATTACACTCTTGCATTGGACAATTTTTATCTTTATAAAACTACTAGCTGTTGCCCACGACTTCGTCCGCGCGGACTTCGTTTACTCCGCACAGCTCCTCCCCCGTAGGTGATAGCGTGATAATATGTAGCCTTTATGTTGACCCGACCTATAAGTGATATTCATGTAAAATTTGAAGTAAATCCATGCAGTACTTTTTGGGTTTACCCTCGACATACATACAGACAAACAGATAAACAGACAAAAATTTTAAATCTATATTTTTGGCTTCGATATCGATTGTAGATCATGCCCCAAGTATTTTTTAAAAAAATTATTAAATGTACAGTTTTGACTTTCCTATGATTTAATTATATGTATAGACTAGCTGTTGCCCACGACTTCGTCCGCGCGGAATTCGTTTACTCCGCACAGCTTCTCCCCCTTAAGTGATAGCGTGATAATATTGTTACGTACTTCGTAATTGTAAGAAAACACCACTTATATTAAATCCGTATATTTAGTATACAAATACACAAGACAACACAATGTAATACTAAAATACACTTTACACACTAGTCACTCACTGTACTATCACTGAACTACACAATAAAACACTTCTCTTTTCGCACGGGTCGCTTTAATTATCGCTCTCGATCGCTTGATAAAAACTGCCCTGTATTTGTCAACACATCCATTTATAGCCAGGGTAAAGTTCTACCTGAATCCAGAAAAATCTAAATGTATCGGGAAACGATGAATCACTTCTTATTGTAATCAACTTATGATAAACAAGTGACTCATCAATGACTCATTAATCCTAGTACACGGTACTTTCAACCTTATGCTCTATACCACAAAGTTCATTATGGTATAGCTTAGATCAACTATTTGTTTGTCGATAGGAGTAGCTATCTCTTTCTTTTATTTCTAGATCTCTCCAGCGTTGCAATTCTACTCGTTTCTAGATTATTCGTAACAATATGTAGCCTATATGCTGACCCGACCTGTTAGTAACATTCATGCAAAATTTAAAATAAATCCATACAGTACTTTTTGAGTTTACCCCGGACATACATACAGACAAACAGACAAAAATTCTAAAAACTATATTTTTGGCTTCTATATCGATTGTAGGTCACGCCCCAAGTATTCTTTCAGAAAAATATTCAATGTTCAGTTTTGACTTTCTTATGATTTAATTATATGTATAGATTATCAGTCATCAATCAACATCAAAAATATCTCTCTTCTAGTCTAATCTTTAACTAATATTTTTAGATTTTTTACTTTTAACATTTTTTGGAATTCCTACAGAGAGCACATAACCAATGGTTCTATAGTCAATGAATTCCTAGTAAAAACTAACAAGTCCGAGTTACTTCTCAAAACGGGTCACCCTACATGTAATCGTTCTTTAATTCACATCCAGCGTCCATCATGACGTTTGTCCACCTGACAGGACATCCTAAACGCTTCCCGTACGTGGGCTCCATACGGAGTGGCTTGAGTGGCCAATCAGCCGAGAGACGGGCTAGCCTTGACGGTGGCCACCGCCGCTACGATCAATGGAGTTCACTCTGGAAATTAATCTAATTGAATGTCGCTCGTGTGGGTGTGTATTGGTCTAATCAATTTCAACCGACTAGACTTCCTAAAAAGGAGGTTCTCAATTAGGCTGTTTTTTTTTAAATATTATTAGATTTTCCATCAAGGGAACCATCTGCTTGTTTGCTACAAGCAGATGGTTCCCTTGATGGAAAATTATATCGCCTATAGACATTAAAGATTAAAACGTTTCAATACCAAAAACGCGTGCTCTGTCTATTTATATCGGAGTAAGCGAGAGACCAATATTAGTGAAACTGGCCAGGTATCTTATAATAAAAATAATACCTAAATATTGAAATTTAAAAAAAGGTAGATTATTTGTGAAATAGATTCGCTAGCGGTTTAGGTATGAATATAATGACTTCGTGTTTTTCATTGCAGACCCATACGTCAAAAAATAAAGATAGATATAGAACTTCGCAATAATGTTCTATCGACCCAATTTTGTTCAATTATGTATCGAGTCCGGCCACGGTCTTTCACATATGATGAAAATTAACACATATTTTTTGTGATGTGCCATAACCACGAAATAAAGAAAACAAGGGGAAGTGAAGAGTGGGCGTGCCGCGTGCGTCACTATTATGCGCTTTTACTCTAAATTGCCTTAGTGATACTTACCATATCATTACGAGATAGTCGTCGTGCGAAAATCTATTATACACTGAATTATGCCGTATTGTGCCATTCTTGAATGCAGAAATGATAGTAGAATACAGATGATTAAAAATGGAGATATATCATATCATTCGAAAGTACAATTTTCATTTTATTTTAATTAAATTCCTGATTTAATATAATCTCTAATGATATAATAGAAAGTCAAGCTAAAATCAGCCGTACACCTTACATATAAAGTTCATTTTAGGTTGACCTAATTTTTCTAGAAAGATATACGTAATGACAGTCATTACGTATATCGTTCTAGAAAGTTCTCTACTCAAATATGATCAACTGAAAACTACGGAAAAATCAATGCTGCCATCTATTGTAGAATAGCGAAACTATTACGATCTTAAGTTTCACTATTGTACAAATAGATGAGTCTATTTTAAATAGACTACAAAAGGACGTAAATACTCTTTTTTTTGTAGCAAAATAAAATTTATTGTAACGCAGTTTGGTATATTTTTAAATGTTCTGTTTGTGTGTTTCGGATTATTGTTGCTTAAAATGAAAACGACCAATGAAACAATGTTTGCATTAGTAGTTTATATGCAATAATGCTTATTTTATGTGTGAGTGTGGCGATCGCGGTCCTGATACAAATGTTTGTACTTGCCAATTCCGTTGTTTTCTTTATTTCGTGGCCATAACAAAGAGTTTTTCTTAAAAAACCGCTTAAATAACATTAATTTCAACGAATTAGGTCGTGTCAGCCTCTTGATGATGCGAGGCTAGCCGTGTGGCTACGGTAAGGGTATTTTGTACCAGAACCTTACCTATTCCTGCCGCAATAGCATCAATGCTTGTCATTCTTGTGTGAGGTTAAGGTGGCTTATGTATGTGGCAGTACCAACCCAACACCGGACAGCAACGCACCATTAACATCTTTGGTATCTATAGGCAATAGTTGTCTCTTACCATCAGGACTCCCATTTGCTTGTTTTTTATCCTATGATATAAAAATATTATTTTTGGCATCTGTAGGCGATGATTAATTTTCCGTTAGGAGAGTCCATATTGTTTGCTTTTTTTAACATAAAAAAGTTTTACACACGTATTACGCTTTTAATTTAAAGAAAAAATTACCTCACAGTGATGCTACTGAAAGGAAAAAATAAGTTTCGAAAATTCAAAAGTGCATGCCTCAAAAATAATTAAACGTTCTGATTAAGATAGTAATTTTCAATATGAGACCATTACGTGACGTATTGAAGCTGTTAAAACAATTTGCTGATACGTTAAGTATATTGAGCAAAATTGTGGCTCATCCATACATAAAGACATCCGGTAGTTCACGATTTTTTAAAGTATTGCATGTGTTTATATATATTGTATCACTGAAATATGAATACAATACATACAGTTTAAGTGCAGAAAAATTCTTGACTTTGACACGTTGAGAGTAGAGCGCTACTTCAACGCTCCGCTTATACAATAGTGTAAAAAAAATAGTGGAATAAACTCAGTATTTAATAGACTGAAAAGGTCTCTGCAAACTTTATCAATCTAGATTCTAGAGCGACCTGCATGTACTTCAGTTTGACGACACGCAGCAAATGGTACAAGACAGACCAGTGTCAAATCTTATTGTCCAAGGCTCATTTTGAGTCACTGCCCCCTACTGGTTTGTTAAAAAGTACTAAGAAAAAAAAAGGCATGAACAATGATTTTGCCAAATACCGAACATTTGACATCCGAATATTCGGCAGTGTATTTGTTTCACTAGCGTGTTGATAGTGTCACAGCACGTACTATGTTTATGACAGATCACAGATTGAGTAGGTAATTTAATCTTTCTGTATTGTATTGCTAAAATATTGTCTATGTGATTGTCCAATATATAATCCGTATCAAGAAATAATAAAAACATTTTTATTCATTAATACATACCTCTGATTCATTTTAAGTGCCTACTAATTGTTTTGCTTCTTTGTAAAGTATTGTCCCCGTGTTGTTCCCGGGTTTCTTTGAAGAATAGGCCAACTGTCGTTCTGCCAGGCAGGTCGTAAAAGGCGACCGAGTGACTATGCGCGTCACTACCATCGTGACTACTAGGTGGTAGAGTTCTGCATCGGCTCGACTGGCAGGCGTATCACATAACTTTTGCAATCCGCTAGCAGTCAGCGATGACTTTTAAACGTAACGAAAAATCGTCAAAACCGTAACCAATTGCTTGCTTATCATTGGATGCACTTTTTGGGATGTCACAGCACCACCAATAATCAAGCGGCAACGACTGCAACTGATATACAAGACTGTTATGGGTATTGCAATAACTAATCAATTACGATAATTGCGCATTGCAAGATACGTGATCCCGCCACGGGTCTGGTACCACCGCCTTACCTATTCCTGCCGCAATAGCGTCAGTGCCAGCTACTTTCGTGTTCCGGTTTGGAGGGTAAGGAAGCCGGTAAACTTACGCATGTGGCATTAGACCTCGCCACAAGATAGCAACGCACCATTGATATCTTTGGTTTCTATAGGCGATGGTTGACTCTTTCCATCAGGAGAACCATCTGCTTGTTTGCTATCTTATAATATACACAAAAAAAAAAATTAAAATTACTGAGTAATAGGTACCTATAAGCGACTTTTCTCATGAGGTATTCAGTATTTAGCTAAAGAAAATTGCCGAATAGGCCGAATACTGAATGACAACCAAAACCGAACCGAAGCTCTTGTGACATATCAGCTGTAAATTAGTATGCAGGTTTATAAAATTAACCAACCATATTTGGCAGAATATTATGTTGATAATTTATAGAACTTTTGAACACCCATATATTCTAGCAAATAAATTATTTTTTATCAAACCCGAGCACTCCCGATGACGTAGTCCCTGACTACGCAATCGAGTGTGCTTACCAAGGATAATGTGCGAGGATTTCAGATCTCATCAGAGTGCTAAGTGTGAGCTTTTCTTTTCGAATTCGATCGTGAGCGCGTTTGGAGTTTACTAGGAATTTGTATGTGATTTGTACAGCGCCACCTAGTGGTAAACGTGAGTAACCAGTTTACCACTAGGTGGCGCTGTACCAATCACATACAAATTCGTAGTAAACTCCAAACGCGCTCACGATCGAATGCGAAAAGAAAACTCACACTTAGCACTCAGTTCTCAGAGGAACTATATGAGCGATGATCCTTATAAACCTGTGTCGAATAATTTCACGCTCCACAGTACCTGATGATTGTTAATCGAGCCATTAACACGGAAACCATTGCGGCGGCACTGACAAATTGCAATTAAACATCGTCTAGCGGCTAATTGGTGCTTATCAGTTACGCTGCTCCGAGGCTCTAAGCAACCTGAGCTCTTTTAAAGAAAATATATTGCTATTTTATACTACAAGCAGATGATTCTCGGGATAAAAAAGACAACGATGGCCAATAAGAAATAAATAATTAATTTTAAACGCACACCCCATACAAAAGAAGCCAAAAATATAGTTTAGGAACAATCATTGACCAATCAAGAACCAATAATCAATATGTACACAAAATACAATAACACAACACAGATATATTAAAAGTTAAAACACAATTATACAAAATAATGCTGAGTTACGTTTTTTTTTTATATCAATAGGTGAGGCGGTGGTACCAGACTCAGGCGAGAAATGCAGAACTCTACCACCTAGTAGCCACGATGGTAGAGACTCGCATAGCCAATCGGTCGCCTTTTACGACCTGCCAGGGAGAACGGCAGTTGGTCTATTCTTCAAAGGAGCCCGGATCCAACACTGGGTATGGGTAAAATATAATGGAATCATAGAATAAGCGTTATTTCTCTAAGAATAGAATCTAATAATCTTGCATAACAAAACTATAATACGGGAAATACATGTCAGAACCCAGAACCTTCAAAAAAAAAACGCATACATCAAGATAATCGAGATATAAAAATAGCAGCCATTTTGCTATTTCTGGCATTGCCGGTGTTTATCGACTGAGCCCATGTATTTCGGGGGCGTGACTCATGCGCACTCCATATCGGAGATCGACTACAATGAAACGAGACCGTACTTTATCGTAATACAGAGCTGTCAAACTAACGGGCTCCATTATTGGAAACTATTCTTAGGTTTTTATTTAATAAAGCAGGATTTTGCCCGACATCGTTGTTGTACGAATTAAAATTATTTACTCTGGTAACACAGAGCTTGCACGAAAACAACAATGGCGGGTAAGAAGGGTTGAAAACTCGGACATTCGGTCTCCTGCATCGATCAGTGTAACACACACTGGCCTCCGTTTATAAGTACGATAATATTTGAATAATCCAGAACGTGCATAAGCAATTTAAGGTACATGTATTTGTTAATTTATATTATATTTAAAAGATAGATAGAATTAAAAGATAGAATGTTAAAGTTAGAGTAAATAAGGATTTTGATTACATTAGACAATGTGAAAGAAAATATAAAATTGTAAAAACCGATTACGTTGTTTTAATTAGAAAAGGCAGTTATTAACATTTAATACAAGGGCGGAATCTGGCCATTGCCTATAGGTATTCTCTTATGCACCACTTTAATTGTCAAATGTAGGGTATTGATTACACTATACTAGTTGAGCCGCGCAGCTTCGCCCGCGAGAAGCCTTATGTCATCAATATAATCTTTGACAAGCATGTGTTTATAACATTTCAATATATATATATATATATATATATATATATATATATATATATATATATATATATATATATATATATATATATATTCATCTACTACGATCGTTGACTAATACACTCATTACCAGCAAATAATATGCTTACTTTGGGGCTTAGACTTGTTCCTGTACATTGTCATGCAAATGTTATAAACGCAAAAGTTTGGATGTTGATGTACGAATGTATGTTATTCAATCACGCAAAAACAGCTGAATCGATTTGGATAAAATTTGGCATCCATCTAGATGATAACTTGAAGAAGTACATAGATATCTTTTATCACAGAAAAATAAGTAATTCTCGTGGGAAACACAAAAAAAACTATTACAACGCAACGGGTTTTAGGTGTAGGTAGTATTAAATTCACTTATTATAAACAATAATAATTTTAATCAAAGAGAAAAACTTCTTGAAACAAAAAAGAAATGACACGGCTGGATTTAAACTAGCGACTAAATTCAATCTGGCATTGAAGCCAGGTAACGCTCTTACCGCTGAGCTACGTGTCGGAAGTTAAATGTAGCGAAATTCTTCTCTAGCTTTAAAGTTTGTTTAGTGCGAGATCAGTGTTAAAACACTTGTTCAGAAGAACTTCTAATACCTATCTAAGTTGTAAATAAATGACCCGTAATAATTTGCACGTCATAATATTTACCCATTACGATTTAGCATATCTGGTTATATTTAAACGTGATACACTATCGGTGTTTGTCGACTAAATACGAATATTTTTGTCGAATGACTCATGAACAGTGCATATCGGAGATCAACAACAAAACAACGAAATCGTACATTGTCGCATACAGGGCTGCGCAAATTGCACTGTGACGCAGGCCGCAGATTATAATTATACAGAAATACAGCTTTATACACATTTCATATAGTTGTATAATAACTATTCCCCGTATTAGCCCCCCCTAATCCTTTGAAGAATAGACTACCTGTTTTCTACCAAGCAGTTCGTAAAAGAAGAACGATTGGCTGTACAATACTGTTCATGTCACTACCATAGTGATTTTTAGGTGGTAAAGTTCCGCAACATTTGTTGCGAAACTTTACCACCTAAAAATCACTAACACAAAAGCATGTCTTTTCTATTTAGTAATATTTGAGTTATATTGCAGATGCGTCCTATCTGAAAGTAAGATTTTTGGGGTTGCATAAAGTTTAAGCTAAATATAAAAATATTGATAGGTGCGTCTTTTTTTTTCTGAAGCCTGATATGTATCTAAATTTCGGAAAAAATGTCAGAAACGTCTTTTTTCCTTATGACTGCAGCATTGTCAAGTTCCGGTGTTGGAGGATCCATCTTTGGAGGTTGGAGCCATCTTTTTGTTTGCTATCTTATAAAAAAAAATGTAGACCAGTACTCAAAAATATTTCTTTTTATTCAACTATTCGATCTTTTGAAATTAAATAGAAATATATTCTTTTGAATATCCGTTTTTTCATTGGTTGATAAAGCGGGCTATAACTTGAACAAGCCTGACTACAATTTAGGTTCTGATCACTTATCATTATATCGAGCGACGTCAATGTGGGTTATAAAAGGGTCAAAGACCTGGTAATAAATTAACAATTATAGATGTGTGACACAAGGTATGTCCTCGTGTTGGTACATCCAACCTGCGGTCAAGCCTCCTTCCTTTTTCTGCTTGCACTTCACTGATTGGTATTGTCTCATACCGAGTTAGAACCAACATTTTTGAGTTTACTCACACCACCCAATAGTGTAAGTAAACTCAAAAATGTTAGTCTTTAGTCACCGCAGCACACAAAAACAATGCACCATTAGCACATTTTGTCTGTTTTTATATCATAAGATAGCAAACAAGCAAATTGATCTCCTGAGTGCTAAGTGTGAGTTTTTCTTTTCGCATTCGATCGTGAGCGCGTTTGGAGTTTATTAGGAATTTGTATGTTATTTGTACAGCGCCACCTAGTGGTAAACTGGTTTCTCACGTTTACCACTAGGAGGCGCTGTACAAATCACATACAAATTCCTAGTAAACTCCAAACGCGCTCACGATCGAATGCGAAAAGAAAAACTCACACTTAGCACTCTGATGGAAA
This sequence comes from Apodemia mormo, assembly GCA_036924255.1. Classification (NCBI taxonomy): domain Eukaryota; kingdom Metazoa; phylum Arthropoda; class Insecta; order Lepidoptera; family Riodinidae; genus Apodemia; species Apodemia mormo. The sequence goes on along the minus strand of JAUPFN010000021.1, from coordinate 4,680,120 downwards.
GAGTCAACCAATGGTGCGTTGCTATCTTATGGCGATGTCTAAGCCACATGCATAAGTTTTCCAGCTACCTTACCCTCCAAACTGGAACACGAAAGTGACAAGCATTGACGCTATTGCGGCAGAAAATAAGACGGTGGTAGCATACCCGGGCGAGACAATGCAGAATTCTACCACCTAGCAAAAAGACATGTTGTCTTTATCAGGCCACGATTGTCTTTCACCATCAAATATACATTTTTATTTTATTTTATAGGATAGCAAATAAGCAGAATGTTCACCTAAATATGGAGATATAACTATCGCCTATAGACATTGATATAAAAAATATCAATGCCTATAGATACGGTAATATTTGTTTCTGAGGCGGGTTCGAAATGCTTTATATATTAATTTTACGTGGATAAGTTGCAGAGTTCTACCACCTATAAATACGAGTGTAATAAATATTATTACACTCGTATTTATAGGTACACGTATTTATAGATTATGATTTGTTGTTTTTATTGTGGTAGCAGAAACTATGTCCGGGCTTTTTCAAACTTATAGGCCGCCAGGCAGCTCGTAAGAAGAATCGAGAAGAAACGAGTCACTTTTACTTTGACGCCAATGTGTTTAGTATGTCCAAGCATTTTAAGAAAAATTGGCCTTTCAGGCAACTTGTAAGAAGGAACGCAAGAAAGAAGGTGAAACGTCAAACTCAACAGTACTTCATCAACAGTACGGTTTCGTCGGAACTTTTTAGTTCGTACCACCAAATTATAGAATGAACTCCCTCAGGCTATATTTCCTTAAATATATAACATTGGATCCTTAAAAAGCGAGTTATTGAATTTCTTAAGAGTCGACAGCGCATTTCCTCTTATGCTGTGTATGTCAATGGGCAACGGTGACCGCTTCCCATCAGGCGGCCCGTTTGCTCGTCTGCCAGCTCATCTATACATAGAATAAAATCGTAGGAAAGTCAAAACTGTACATTGAATATTTTTTTAAAAGAATACTTGGGGCGTGATCTACAATCGATATCGAAGCCAAAAATATACTTTTTAGAATTTTTGTCTGTTTGTCTGTTTATCTGTTTGTCTGTATGTATGTCCGGGGTAAACTCAAAAAGTACTGCATGGATTTACTTCAAATTTTGCATGAATTTTACTAACAGGTCGGGTCAACATATAGGTTACATGTTATCACGCTATCACCTACGGGGGAGGTGCTGTGTGGAGTAAGCGAAGTCTGCGCGGACGAAGTCGCTGGCAACAGCTAGTATTATATAGAAAAAATTCAATATCAAAAATTGTTCAAAAGCCCAGACCAATATCCCTCTTATTAGTAAGGGAGCCCAAGAGGGGGTTTTTGTATTTACTCGAGCGCGTCAGATTAACTATTGCGTTCGATAGTATTGCGAACACGATCCGCGATTACCTACTGCATATTATACATATCGTGTATTTTGAGAATATAAAATAAAAAATTGTTTATAAATTGACCGCCTCGTTCGTCGAGAGGTTAGCCACCCTGACTACGCAATCGACGGGGCACGGGTTCGATCCCCGACGGGGACAAGCATTTGTGTGATGAGCATAAATGTTTGTATTTCCGGGTTAATTATTAAATATATTCTAGTATTTATATATGTATTTCTATGTATTCATATCGTTTACTAACACCAATAACACAAGCAAATAATTTGTTTACTTTGAGGTTAGATCAGTCAGTGTAATTTGTGCCGTGAATATTCGTTTATTATTATTTATTTATTTATTTATGGACAATGTTTACCATACAAAACAGATACATTCTAATTTTAAAACAAATCAAAGATTTTGCTAACAAACATATATCTAAAAGAAAAAGTGATGTACATAACTATTGATTCCATTGAAATGAATATCTTTGTATTTACTGAGGCTTGGTACACCTCGTCACTGGCTTTCAGTATCCACTATTTATTTGACGACATTATATTTATTTTCCGTAATGAGACCTAATCGACGTAATCCTTTGAGACCTGGTTCTAAATATAACCGCCCATTTTAGACAAAAAAATGTGAAAACCCTACTGGCCATCCCTGCAATTCCCACTAAATTATGGTATTTTGAGCCAAAAGTGTAAAAAATATAAGCATCGATTTTTCAGTTCAACCATCAATTTTGTTAAAAATGGCAGTATATTAATTTTTTAAAAGCTGTATATTTTGAAAACGATGATGGCATTCAACTCAGTTTTTGAGTCTAAAATATTGCTTATGCTTAAGCTAAATAATCGATAGGTTGAAAAATTTCGATGCAATGTAAAAAAAACATTTTATTTTTAAACATTTTATTTTTAATTTTCTTTATTGATAAATCCCAAACAAATGGATCGATTTTGATTAAATTAACGGTATTTGACGCAGTTTTTAAAGGAGAAAAGCTGATAAGATTTTTAAGTCAATCGGTGAATTAACTTTAAAGTTATTTAAAAAAAAATAAGTAAGTTTGCTAAAAACAACGTACTTAATTTTAATATTTGAAAAGCTATAAGTTTTGAGAATTAGATTCGATTTTGATTTTTGACACGGCATTTGACGTATGTTTTTAGTACTTAAATATCGTAGCATACCAAAAAATGATTGGTTGAAAAATTTTTCGTCAACGATTACTCCCAAACGGATAAACCGATTTTAATGTAATTTATGTAATAGAGGTAGTTTTTTGAGAAATAAAGATGTTTAGTCTTATAGTTTTTGTATTCTTTCGGTAAATAAAGGAGAGTCGACTATATTGTACTGCCATTTAAATCGTACCACCTTAAAATTTTCTACTAAACAATAATATTTTTATACATCGGCTATACTAATAGATGCCTCAGTCGCGCCACTAACCACCAATAATTTCCAAATGTGGCGTCTGCACAACATCGCTGCAGTGCATAGAATATCAAAATTTATCTCTTTTCAGTCTAAATTTGAGTATTGTTTCTTAAGGGTGTTACTAATTGACAAGGTAAGTTGAATGATACGTTTTTTTTTACATTTGAATTGTCATTTGGTGAAGTTTCGTTTGGGTAAAGTGCTTACAAGAAAAAAGTGCAGCTCTGCTAGGAGTCTATGTAGCATTATATCTTAATGTTAACAATTAGCTATAGGGTATCATGGGGTCCCAAAACTAAATAAAGATTTAAAAAAATAAAAGTGAGGTCATTTATAATAATTTATTTTTTCGCTCTAAAGTCAAAGTTCCTTAAATTGTACCGGGTAAAAGTTACTAAATTGTACCGGTACTATTGAACGACCAGTTTTATTTTGTTAATTTTTGGTTATTTTTTTTTTCTCATACTAACTGTGATTTCATCTTTTAGAAAGTGATTTTTGCGTGATCTGGTTTTAATTTTATAACATAAATATAAATGAAAAAAATAGTTGAAATATAAAAATAAAAAGAAAACATCTGCTCAAAAGGCTCTAGAAATAACGTCAATCCTTACAAATATTAATTAGAAGAGCAAGTTATAGTAAAGCAAAAGAAAATATTAAAAAATACAGAAAGTAGAGAAATGAAAAACCAGATAACTACATTTTAAATAAGGCTGTAAAAAAAGGAAAATATTTGTCCCTTCATTCTTCTTTTTTGTTACTTCATTTTAATAAATGAAAGAACAAAAAAGCTGACGAAATGAAAAACATATTTTAAAAAGAGAAATTCTGTTCTTCTTGCAGCAGTGGCTATGATGAAGATATTGTTATAGAATTAGATGATTGCTGAGATGACGAAATCGAAGATATAACTTTGTTAAGGAATAAAGAAAAACTTTTAATTTCTTATTTTGACTGTTTATTTTTGAATTCAGATACCTATTAAAGATTTAATTTTGCTATAGGTAGTTTTTTTAACAACTTTGATAGGAATTAGGTATACTGTACAGGAGGACCTTTGATTTGATATTTTGATTGTTTATTTTAGAATTTAGATAAGTAGTTTTTTATATCATAAGATAGCAAACAAGCAGATGGAACCTCTGATGGAAAGAGTCAACCATTGCCTATAGGCACCAAAGATGTTAATGGTGTGTTGCTATCTTATGGCGAGGTCTAACGCCACACGCATAAGTTTACCAGCTACCTTACCCTCCAAACACGACAGTGACAATCACTGACGCTATTGCGGCAGAAATAAGTAAGGCGGTGGTACCAGACCCGGGCGAGACAATGCAGAAAAAATAAAAGATTTTTGGAGATTGATATACGTATTTTATAACTATAATGAAAACTAAAACGATATTATAGTACTTAAATATATTATAAGCCTTTATTTGATCGCTATTGTTTCATTTATTATAAACAAATATATGTTCGTTAAAATGGTAGGTAGCAATTGTAGCAATGGTACAATTTAAAGGCCAGTGGTACAATTAAAATACCTGGGGTACAATTTAATAGACTCGTCGTTTAATTTGTACCTGTAGAAGATTTTTGCAAAAAATGGATTTTCAGATATAAGTTATAATGATATCTAGATAGTTTTATGGTATGTTACACTCAGATAACCAGAGTATTAATTACTAACTATAATAATTTCTAAGTATTTTTATGATGCAGTTAAGAGACGATTTCTAAAAACTGGTACAATATAGTCGACTCTCCCCTTAATCTGGAAGTTATAAAAAAATAAAAAATACTGTTTCGCCAAACATTTTTATTGGTGTTTTTTCAAAATTACTCAAAATGTCCTGGACCAAATCGGTTTGAATTTTCAGGAAGTCTAAGTTGAGCAGAATCCAATCGTATGCCATCAACTGCATTTTGATCGGTCCAGCCGTTCAAAAGTAGAGATATACATACACACATACACACACACATACATACGTACAGACATACTGACGTCATCGTGAAAATAGTTGGAAAAGGTTCCTAAGACCTCAAAACGTGGACACCTGGTGAAAACTCGATTTTCGAAAATCGGGGCAAAATCAGTAACTTCCTTATCTACATACGTAGTGGGAAGTTAAAAACATTTCTTTTCTTAACAACTAACCAACTTTTCAAAACTACTTACTTATTTTTGTTACGAGTAGGAGCAGAATCGTCTTTGTGATCTAGTGGTCCAGCGTTAGCGTTTACCACATGAGGTCCCGGATTCTATTCCCGGGTCGGGCAATTAAAAAAGTGCTTTTTCAGTTTTCTGATAAAAACAAAGTTGCCCGGAATTGGAAAGTCGCTATTTAGCCTTATTGGAAAGACTATCGCCGACCGGGCGGTCGTCGATAGTCTTGCCACACATTTGTGGGACCAAGTATCATCGGCTAATCGTGATTGCACTTGTTGTACCTCTGCCTACCCCTTCGGGGATACGGGCGTGAAGATACTTTTAGGAGCATTTTCTACGAGACGTAAACTAAAACTGTTTCCCTAAATGTCGAATTACCAAATGGTCCACACAGCTTGTGAAACGCCTCGTTTTTATGGAATATTGCTAATTGTTATTGCTACAAATGACGGATCGTTTAATATGGGAACTCAGTATTATAATGTGCCTCATGAATCATTATAATGTGTTTTACTACGACCGAGTCCTTGGTTATAAATTTAGATCACATAGGTAATTGTCAAACGGAAAACATCTCACACTTGTATAAGTTTCCTATAAGGATGTAAACATGTTATTACCGACAACATTCATTTACTCTATTAATTATTATGTTTATTTACATAAATTAGTCTAACTAGCAATACCCGTGCGAATAATTCGCACTAATTTCAAAATTAAAACCGTCAAATGTCAGCATTGCTGTATTGCGTCAATGTATACCTGTTTAAATAATTAATAAATTTACAGTTGTTGTACAGTACATTATAGTTGTTGATACCGGTAGAGCAAGCGATTATCTATAAAATGATATAGCATTTATTTGAAGTAATTGTGAGGTTTTCTCTAAAAAGTGAGGCAAACATCTTAACCTTAGCGTATTAATATATATAATAATATTATATATATTAATACGCTATGTTTTATATAATAATATAAATAATTCTAACCCCAAAACAAGCAAATCATTCCCTTATGTTACCACAGCGGCGTGCACAGGATTATGACGCTGGGTATGCACTATGCGGAGGGGTACTCGGTCACAAATAGTTTCTTTTATAGATTTTTAGCATAGCCACAGCCACGCTACGGATCTCTAAGTCAAAAACCATGACAACAGAACAAGTCTTAGATGTACTACTATTCATGTTCATCTTCTACGGCAACAATATCCCGAATCAGAGAGCCCGTTATACGTTTATAACTTTTAACATGAAACTTCCGAGTTACATTTTTTTTGCTGGTTTAATTGTAACTCGGGTACACACCTTTAGACAAAATTTGAATCTTTTCACTGAATGACAATTATGAGAACTTGTTATTTTTAATTTTTAATAAACACACATTTTCAACACAAACTTCACAACCAAATAACATTTTAAAAAATCTACAATTAATGCACTAGTAAAAGCAAATCACTACAATTATTATAGAAACTCAGTAACAAACTTAAATGTACAATTTTTCAAATTTTAAAATGAAAAATCTTCTAAGAAAACTAATAGTAAATATATGATGCAAACAAAATAATAAACAATGCTTATCTCACGAAAAAAGCAAATAGCTTCGTAAAACACAAATACATTTCTCGTATTTAAATAAATAAAACCTTACTAAACAAAAATCCATAATGTGCAACCGTGATTTATTAGATTTCCATCTATTAATTTTAGTCAGATGATACGCATTAGCAACATTTTACGATACGCAACGATTACTCTCGATAATTGCCGAACAGTACGGACTGCCGCAGTAGATTACGTCATCGCTGCTTACGAAATCAAGAGTCAATCTATCTATTAAAAAAACGAATCAAAATCCGTTGCGTAGTTTTAAAGATTTAAGCATACATAGGGACATAGGGAAATGGGGACATAGGGACAGACAGAGAAAGCGACTTTGTTTTATACTATGTAGTGATTAATTAAGGTCATGAATGGCAGGTAAAGCACCGCTTTATTGCATGTAGAGACTGCACGCCACTGTGTTACCATAAGATACGATACCAGTACATTAAAATACATACTATAAAACGAGTATATCTTCACGTCAATATTTCCGAAGGAGTGGGCAAAAGTATAACAAGTGCACCCACTATTAGCCAAAGATATTTTGTCCCACAAATGTGATAGGTGGCAAAGCTCCGCCAACCGAACACTTTCCAACCTCATTGTTTTTGTCAGAAAACTGAAAAAACACATTTTTTAGTTGCTCGACCTAGGAATTGAACCCGGGACCTCATATTTTTTTAGTGTCAAATTGTATAAAGCTGCGGTGCATCATATTCCGTGAGTCGTGACGATAGACGCAAGTGTGGCCCTGGTCCCCAGTATTAGAAAGTTACCCTACCCTGGAGTAATACAGACAACTTTTACCCGACTGAGCCAGAGGGGAGCTAGTAGCTAGTCTTCTAATATAATCTTATAAAGAGGTAAGATTTGTTTTGTAATGGATACACGCTCAAACTACTGGAACGACTTAGAAAATTCAATTCACCAACATAGAACTACCTCCATTATCACTGAGTAACAAATTATACTTTTTTTACCCGACTGAGCAAATTTATGTATGTGGGTAACGTCAATGAAGTCGCAAAAACGGGAACATCTAGTATGGTCATACGAGTATAGTGCGGTCGGATCTTTAGGCATTTTATCGACAAACATGGCGTTTCTAGTTTTTCAAATTCTGCGACATTTAACATAATTATCACTTAACGCGGAAAAGCAATTTTCCACCGAGCACACTAGACGATTGTTAACGCACAATGTACTATTCTTCATTTTCTTCACGACGTCACGACACAATGCGAGACGGTGCCATGAAAACTGCGAGAACATCGCTAACAATGGCCGACGCTAATTTCTTCATGTTTTTGTCGACCGTGATCATGTTAGACACAGAACGATACGTGTTATGAGAATTAAAGATAGTGTATCTTATATATACCATAGTTTAAGTTCTGCAGAAGATTTTTTCATCATGGAATAGCAAACGCTTGAAATCGGGATAGCTGCTAAATCACAAAGATATGTAGATACATAGATAATCTTATTTATACAACTTTTTGTTTTGACGATAGTAGTAAATACTTTCCTTTTTGTTGCATTGATACAACAGTTTGTTTAAAATTTTGCGTCTTGCCTATCCGACACATTTCTAACTTGCTTAGTTGGTCATAAATAAGATAGTGTTAACTTTATAGCAGAAAAGAAAAAAGATTTAGAAATAACAAAAATTTACAAGTTTGATGACTTGCCAAGTACGATTATGTTTCTTTTTTAAATGTACTTGCTACTAACTGCAGCTGCTCGCTGCAGTTAGTAGCAAGCCCACTGGATTATAAAAGCTTTTGGCAAATCCCGCGGGTTTACTCAATTTTTCTGTGAAAATAGCCTACGCGCTATTTCAGGTCACCTGTATGCCAAATTTCATTCAAATCCGTTCAGTAGTTTTTACATGATTGTCGATTGAGGAACAAATATCCAAACTTTCCCGTTTATAATATCAATATCTGGTTGACCGAGCTTTGCTCGGTTTTTTACATACCCATATCTTGGGAACCGAGCTTTTCTTGGACCTGGAACCTTGATAAAATCGATTCCTATAGAATAATTTTTTTTCCTGTACCTGGTTGACCGAGCTTTGCTCGGTTTTTCACATACCCATATCATGGGAACTGAGCTTTTCTTGGACCTGGATAAATCGATTCCTTGACCCGAAAAATTTTTCATGAAAATCGTTGGAGCCGATTCCGAGATTCCAATTATATATATATATATATATATATATATATATATATACACAAGAATTGCTCTATTGAAGAATTGATATTTAAAGGTATTAGATAAGTAAATATAGATTAAAAAGTGTCCGTTGATTTCTAATATGGGCTTATTGTACATTAATTTGATACTTGAGGACTTATAGGCCGATCTCATCAATCTCCTTTCATAACATCATGCCGATTGCCTTAAAAATTCATCAAATTCCTCCAGATGTATTTTGACGCTTAAAAGACTAAAAATGGGAGATGGCTAAGACATCCTCTTAATAAAAAATATATATGTCAGAAATTTATTGTGAGGTACTTGAAGTCAAAATCGATGAACAGGACTCATCTCAGAAGAGCTTTCCAGATTCAGTTTAAAACGAGTCCAACATAAGACTAGGAATATTTTCTATAAACTTATTGGTAACGAAAAATAATCTTTGCAAGGATTCGAGTATTCCTTTTAAAATAAACTACACTCAAGAAGACAATTTTATCCCGGATTCAAGATCCCCGAGCCGTTTTTTTAAAGATATTCTTGAAAATTTAAAAGTAGCCAGTCGGATCAGGTGACGGTGCATTCTTCCATTTTGTCCGACAGTCAGTAAAAGACGAACGAGTCGCTATAAGTGTTACTACCATCGTGACTTCTAGATCTCGCCTGAGATAGCAGCGCATCACTAATATATTTCAGCGCGGATTTGATGGGGGAGGGTCGAGTGGGTAATGGGTGCAATCCGCCCACCCCGAGATACGTCTAATCCTTCAAATTATTAGTCGTCAGAGATTCTTTTTATATGTCATTATTCTAGAATAGTGCAACAACAACATCTTCACGCCAGATCCCTTACAGTGTAGGCAGAGAGAACCGAGTGACATACATCATGATCCATACAGACTTGTCTCGCTTCTTGAATAGTAAGCAGGTGAAATAAGCTAAGATTGCCTCTCCCCGCCCCCCTGAACCAAATCCTGGATCCGCGACATGTTTGGTACACATAGGCGACAGTTGTTCCTTTCATCAGGTGGACCATATGCTCGTTTGCTATCCTTCATATTATTACGAATAATCTAGAAACGTATAGAGTTGGAACGCTGGAGAGATCTATAAATAAAAGAAAGAGATAGCTACTCCTATTGACAAACAATTGTTGATCTAAGCTATACCATAATGAACTTTGTGGTATAGAGCATAAGGTTGAAAGTTGCGTGTACTAGGATTAATGAGTCATTGATGAGTCACTTGTTTATCATAAGTTGATTACAATAATCAACATTATTGTAATCAACCTATGATTTAATATAAGTGGTGTTTTCATAAGAGAACATAACAATATTAATATTACAAAGAGAAAACATTTGCATTTTTGACTGGTTTTTTAATAATCAATTATTACTATATTAGTAAATTACTGTTTTATTAGAGTTTAATGTACTAATTAGTACATAGAGTTCTTTGATTTCATTATATTGTAAAGTTCTAGCGCTAAGGAGCGACTGTTTCGCTATCTGCAAAGCGACACAAGAGCCTTCTAATTGCGGCAATTTGCCGGCGTATGAGAACAGACTAACAATAGAATATCTAGCAGTAATTTATTAGGACTGGGCATCTTAAGATCCTTCGAGAACAGTTATAGGGTTACCATATTTTCAAATAGTAACGAAAAAATCCTATCTGTTCCTTTGTTCAATATTAAATCAACGATTTCATTTATATATTTTTACAGATTTTATTTCCCTCTATTGGTCTACCCTTCTTCTTAGATTATACTAGCTGCAGCGTGGATTCCGCTGCATTATAAAAGGTTTTGGCGAATCCCGCGGGATCACCTAATTTCTCCGAGATAAAAATGTGCTATTCCAGGTCATCATCTACCTGTGTGCCAAATTTCATTCGAATCTGTTCAGTAGTTTTTGCGAGATTGTTTTTTTTTTTAATTTATATCATAAGATAGCAAACAAACAATGGGTCTCTAGATGGAAAGAGTCAACCATCGCCTATAGATACCAAAAGTGTTAATGATGCGTTGCTATCTTGTGGAGAGGTCTAATGCCACATGCATAAGTTTACCGGCTACCTTACCCTCTAAACCGGAACACGGTAGTGACAAGCACTGACGCTATTGCAGCAGGAATAGGTAAGGTTGTGGTAACAGACCCGAGCGAGACAATGCAGAATTATACCTCCTAGTAACCACGATAGTAGTGGCTCGTAAATCCAATCGGTCGCCTCCTACGACCTGCCTGGCAGAACGGCAGTTGGCCTATTCTTCGAATGAGGCCGGGACCAGCACGGGAAAAAATGTAATTGGGGATTATGTAACAAACATCCATCCATCCAAACATCCAATCTTTCACATTTATAATATTAATATAGATTTTCTCCTCAAGCCAGACTGTTTGTAAAACTCGAACGATTGATCGTCAAAACTGTGTACTAGGTGGTAGAATTCTGCAAGCGCTTGCCTAGATTTGGTGCCACGGTATTACCTGTATTTGTCGTTTTCCGAAATAAATGGTAAGGTAGCCGCTACACTCAAACAAGTGGCCTATTAACCTAACACATAGACGGCAACACATCATTAACATCTTTCTTATCTACGGTTACATGTATAACAATGGTTATCCTTTTCCATACATCCATCGTAGGTAACGCCATCTGTTGGTTTACTGTCATCACTTTATTAACATATTTAAAACTATCTGACCCGGCAAACCATCTGGTTGAGCCATCTGTCAATTTTGTTAGAAGTCTGAATTGAGACATTCTTTAGGAATACGGCCAATGTCTGCATTATTTCTTACTAGCTGACCCGGCAAACGTTGTTCTGTCTTTTAAACTACTCTTATTTTTTTCTATATTTTCTCACTTTTTAACCCTTCCCTGGACTTCCACAATTAATTCAAAACCAAAATTAGCCAAACCGTTCTCGAGTTTTAGCGAGACTAACGAAGAGCAATTGATTTTTATACATACATATAGATAATTGCTTCATTAGTCAAGTGGTTAGCTTATTTGACTCAGAGCACGCGGTGTTTGGTTTAATTCTTGTTCATTAATGATGTTCACTCGGTAAACACAAAGAACATAATTTAAACGCAGTAAGACGTAAAAACCGATCCAATCTTTCGTATCTCTGAAACCCTGAATCAAATCTACACCAACATATTTTTTATATCATAAGATAGTAAACAAGCAGATGTTCCACCCTGATGAAAAGAGTCAATCACCGCTTACTGAAACCAAAAATGTTAACGGTGCATTGCTATCCCTGTGGCTTGATGGTAATGCAACATGCGTAACTTTACTGGCCATTTTACCCTCTAAACTGAAACACGACTTTGACGAGCATTGACGCTACTGTGGCAGGAATAAGTTAGGCAGTGGTATTGAATCCGGGCGAAACGTTACAGAACTCTACCACCAGTCACGATGGTAGTGACATTTTTGACCAATCGTTCGCCTGTTATGAACAGCCTATCATAACAGTAAAAAGTCTATTCTTCAAAGGAACCCAGACCAACACAGAAACAAATTGGAAGTATACCCAATCCCAAAAAAGAAAAAAATTCCAAATCATTCCAAGTGTCTTTGAGGAATCGAGCAACATACACAAAAGAAAAACTCCGACGAATCGAGATTCTTATCCTTCTTTAAAGTCGGTTATAAATGAATCTTGTGCATTCACCACGTCTCCATAGAATAAGTAACTCTTTTATAGAGCAATGTACTTATACGCAAAATTATACAAGACCATTAAACTTTAAAAAATATTAAGATTGTATATAAATTGTACAATAAAAAAGACAAGCTCACTTTCTTCCGCCGGATATGAGACTATCCGGCGGAATGTGTAGCCGCGTTTCCAATCCGGTAGTAGCAGCAAAGTTGTTGACCTTTGAAAAGTGTCCGTTTTGTTTATTTTTACATTTTTGATTGGATTTAATTCGAACACTACTTATATATCAGTAATACTATTTGCAGGTATAACTTTTTTACGACCGGGTTTTAAAGTTTTCCGGCTACCTTATCTTCCAAACCCGAACAGGACAGCGACAAGCCCCAATGCTATTGCGGCAGGAATAGATAAAAATAAAATAATAAAATAAATATCACTTGACAAATTACACAAATTGATCTAACCTCAAAGTAAGCAAATTATATGCTTGTAGTATGGGTGTCAGTCAACGATACTAATACATAGAAATACATATATAAATACTCTAATATATATAGTAAACACCCAAACCCAGAAATACAAACATCTGTGCTTATCACACAAATGCCTCTCCCAGCCGGGAATCGAACCCGGACCCCATTGATTGTGTAGTCCGGGTCTCTAACCACTCGACCAATGGGGCGGTCATAAGGTCAGATAAAGCGGTGGTACCAAAAAAAGGTCGAGACTTTGCAGAACTTTACTACCCAGTAAATAGTCAAGATTTTAGTAAGTAGTTAGTCTTTTCTCACATTTGAAGAGATGTCAAAGGCAGTTGAATTTTTTTTAAAAAGGAGGCTCGGTCCAAGTACACAAAGGCCTACCTATACACATACATACAGTAAAAAAACATAACCCCCAGTCTAGCACAGTAGAGTAACAAATCAATAAGAATCATGAATGGGTCATGCGGGCGAAGCCGCCGGCATTAGCTAGCAAGTATAGTGGGAAAGTTGGCAGCTAATTGTTAAAACGAATATACCGTGAACAATCATCGGAGGGTGAATAATTAATTACACAGATAAAAGAGAAACTTTATACCTTTTGTAGTTGCAAGTGAAAATTCATCCATATCCATACAAGTGTTATAAAAACGAAAGTCTGTTTCGCTGTTACGCTTTTACGGCTAAGCTACAGAACTGATTTTGATGAAATTTGATATGGAGATAGTTGAAGATTTAGGGTCAAACAGATACTAATTATTTTTCAAAAATCAACCCCTAAGAAGCTGAAATAGGGGATGAAACTTTGTATGACTAACTTAACTTAATTGACGACATGTTACTCGCGGGCGTTAATTTGTATATAAAAGTTTTAAAATAAAAATTATAAAGTTTATATAGAGTTTTTTTGTATCTTGTTACTAGGCTAGGTCTACAACTGATAGGTAGATTTGAATTTTCGAAACTGACCGAAAGGTGTCGTGATAAAACTAAGCTTAGGAAGACAAGACTATAAGAAGAAAGTAGAAACCTGTATTGCTCCGGGCCCCTTTTTAAGAATAAAACAACCTTTGTGCTAGGCAACACTAAAAATGAGTCAAGTTTTAATATGGTGCTTCAATCGTGGTTACTAAATGTTACACAGGTTTTGCAACCACAAGCAAACGCATTGCATATTTTTACGTAGCGTCAGTGCTTGTCACTGTCATGTTTTATTTCAAATGTCACAGCAACAATAAATAAAAGACAAGCCCACTGAGTTTTTTCCACCAGTTCCGATCCGGTAGTAGTTTTTAAAATGTCGACTCGACAAAAGTGCCTGTAAAAGTTTATTTAAATAAATATTTTTTTTGGTTTTTAATTTTGATTTTAGCAACTTTAATATTTGTGTTTTTGAAGTGAAAACTTCTTTAGGCGCGTTGAGCGTTTTGGTAGAGGGTAAAATCCTCGGTTCGCGTCACCGACATGCTAATGATAATAGTATATCTATAGCTATGGAGAGCCAGACTAGCGCACGCGCAGTAGCCTGTGTACACGTATACACTAATACATCGACTATTTCTGACTGTATTTTATTATTTAACCCATCATATGTAACTAATAAATAAAACATAAAAAATTTCATATAATTTTTGCATATAGTTTTAATTACTCTCAACTTAATAGTTCCGTTTTCACTTCTATCGGCAGTCCCACGACTGCTACTGTTTTTTTTTATTGATTATATAATATAAACACTTGTACTGTTTCACAAATGTAATTTAAATTTTTATTTAATACACAATCACTTTTAAACTTACAGCCAACCAACCGGTTTCGCCTAAAAAAAAGCATCATCAGGGCTTTTACATTAAATTTTTTACATTATACTATTGTAAAACTTAAATATTATACATACACAAAGACTAAAACTTTTAAAATTTAATGTGAAAGCCCTGATGATGCTTTTTTTTAGGCGAAACCGGTTGGTTGGCTGTAAGTTTAAAAGTGATTGTGTATTAAATAAAAATTTAAATTACATTTGTGAAACAGTACAAGTGTTTATATTATATAATCAATAAAAAAACACAAATATTAAAGTTGCTAAAATCAAAATTAAAAACCAAAAAAAATATTTATTTAAATATACTTTTACAGGTTAATAAGTTAATAAAACTTTTTTTAGTCTTTGTGTATGAATAATACCTAAGTTTTACAATAGTATAATGTAAAAAGGTTAATGTGAAAGCCCTCATGATGCTTTTTTTAGGCGAAACCGTTTGGCTGTAAGTTTAAAAGTGATTGTGTAATAAACAAAAACTTAAATTACATTTGTGAAACAGTACAAGTGTTTATATTATAATAATAATCAATATGATGCAGTTTCACCAAGTGCCGACGATGGAAAGTATAAATTATGTGTTTTTTTTTTATATTATAAGACAGCAAATAAGCAGATAGCTCTCCTGATAGAAAGAGACAGTCATAACCTACAGACGTTAAAGATGTTAATTGTGTGTTGCTTTCCATGACCACCTTAGTCTCCAAACCGGAATACGTCAGCGACAAGTTGCTATTGCGGCAGAAATAGCTACTAAGGTACCAGACCCGGGCGAGACGAACAGAACTATACCACCTAGTAGTCACGATGGATATGACACGTTCAGCCTATATTGGGCACACCGGAAATTAACTAGCGTGATGATATTTACATTTTCAAAATGCGTCATTATGCTTAAAAGGCAAACGGTCAATTTTAAAGGGTCCCTTATAGACCGTGGTCCCACGAACAAACTTTTTTTTGATTAATAACAAGCTGAATTTTTGTGTACAGCTTCGATTTGAAGAGAAAACCATCTTTTCAATGTTCGAAAAATCTCGAATCGGGTAACTAATAAATTTATGGGGCTTTGAAAATTTTGATTCGGTGAAGGAAAAATATTTATTTATAACAATAATTATTTTTCGACTTTAATCGCTTGATTATATTATGAGAAGGAAACACGATGAAAATTTTGTACTACACATTCAATGGTTTTTCTGACGAGTCCATCACTCTAAAGATTCGGAATTATGAGATTTTTAAATTGATATTAATCAATTTAAAACTAACCTAATTTTCTTACAACAGCTTGTTGATTATTATTGTATTTCAAGAGTAGCATGGTAAACTGGAAACTTTTCTTAGTCAGACACTCTAAAGTTTTCTTTTTTAATCTATCTTTATTAGTTACTCGTTTTGAGATTTTTCGAGGATAGAAAAGATGGTTGTCTCGACAAAACGTAGCTGTTCACAGAAATTCAGCTTGTTATTAATCAAAAAAAGTTTGTTCGTGAGACCACAGTCTATAATGAACACGAGGCAATAAAAATGTAAAGTTAAGGCAGGCGAAGAGAATAGCAAGTAGTATACATCACACCGCACGTGATTGCCTTAACAGTTTAGTGGTCTAGTGACCCTGGCAGCCAATTAAAGCGCATTCTATTCCTAACGTTGACAGTCATTTTATGGAATTAAAAAAAATAATAATAACGTATTCCATGCGTAATGTCGTTGTTTGACTAATACAACCATGGAACAGAAAACAAGCGGAATTGGCAAGTACAAACATTTGTATCAGGACCGCGATCGCCATACTCACACATAAAATAAGCATTATTGCATATAAACTACTAATGCAAACATGGTTTCATCGGTCATTTTCATTTTAAACAACAATAATCCGAAACACACAAACAGAACATTTAAAAATATACCAAACTGGGTTACAATAAATTTTATTTTGCTACAAAAAAAAGAGTATTTACGTCCTTTTGTAGTCTATTCATCATAGACTACAAAAGATAGACTCATCTATTTGAACAATAGTGAAACTATAATCTTAAATAGTTTCGCTCTTCTACAATAGATGGCAGTATTGATTTTTCCGTAGTTTTCAGTTGGTTATATTTGAGTTGAGAACTTTCTAGAACAATATATGTAATGACTGTCATTACGTATATCTTTCTAGAAAAAATAGGTCAACCTAAAATGAACTTTATATGTAAGGTGTACGGCTGATTTTAGCTTGACTTTCTATTATATCATTAGAGATTATATTAAATCAGGAATTTTATTAAAATAAAATGAAAATTGTACTTTCGGATGATATGAAATATGTCCATTTTTAATCATCTGTATTCTACTATCATTTCTGCATTCAAGGATGGCACAATACGGCATAATTCAGTGTATAATAGATTTTCGCACGACGACTATCTCCTAAAGATATGGTAAGTATCACTCAGGCAATTTAGAGTAACAGCGCATAATAGTGATGCACGCGGCACGCCCCTCTTCACTTCCACTTGTTTTTTTTGTTTCATGAATACAACCATATATGTATACCTATGCATTTCTTTTCGGAATGACTGAATCGCTGGCGAACGACTGGCTATGCTAGTCACTACCACCGTGTACCGTACCGTCTCGCCCGGGTCTGGTACCATGCCTATTCCTGCCGCAATAGCGTCAGTGCTTGTCTCTGTCGTGTTCCGGTTTGGAGGGTGATGTAGCCGGTAAAGAACACGGGCAAGACTTCATACATCGTTTTTTTAGTTATTACCTTAAAGGTTATATTCCTTAATATATTCGACATTCTTTATCGTCGGCACTTGGTGAAACTTCATATTCATACAATATTTTATATCGATAACACTTGTACTATATCACAATAAACTTTTATATATATTATCCAACCGGTTTCGCTTCTATAAGCATCATCAGGGCAATTACAAGTTTAAACTAAAAACAAAACAACATCTAACCGTTCTGATTTAACATTTTACACGCTGTCATACTATAAAATGTTAAATCAGAACGGTTAGATGTTTATTTGTTTTTAGTTTAAACTTGTAATTGCCCTGATGATGCTTATATAAGCGAAACCGGTCGGACAATATATATAAAAGTTTATTGTGAAACAGTACAAGTGTTATCGATATAAAATATTGTATATTCCTTAAGATTCTATATCAACTCCTTAACTTATCCGCATTTAATAAATATTTTTTTTAACTTGGGGAATAGTAGCTAAATAAAGTTGAAATTTATGTAAGGTTAACGTAAACAATCAGTTCTCTTCTTAGTAGTCAGTGGTTAGGTATTTATCTTGTCAATGGGTCTTCTGTACAACTGCTAATCTCAGAAATCTTAGAAAGTTAGATTGACAGAATTCTGAGCTAAGATTTTGCAAAAACGCTTTATAGGTACTTTTAAAAACAAAAAATAAATTAGCATTAACTATTCTTTAATACAAAAACAGGGAGAATTTTTATTTGATACTTAGAAGGAAAATTATGATATATAAACTTATTACTGTTTTATATTATAATCTCAATTATTTTTAAATGATTGTTACTAGCGATATATTTTACTTAATTGATTTAAAAATCGTAAAAAATTATTCTAGTTTATCTAATATTCGTCACTCCAAAATACGCGCAAGGGTTGTACAAAATTAAAACGGCCTGTGTTCTTTATGCCTGTGGCATTGGACCTCGCCACAAGATAGCAACGTACCATTAACATCTTTGTTGTCTATAGGTGATGTTTGACTCTTTCTATTGGGAACCCATTTGCTTGTATGATACCTTATAAAAAATAGTGGAAAAAAAATCCTGCCCTATTTGCGATATTCGAGAAACTTGACTTTTCAACCAACGTAAAAACGAAGGGGGTTCTATATTCAATGCGAATATTTTTTTGTTACGCATAACTTTTCACAGAGTAGTGCGATTTTCATATTTATTTTTTTATTGGAATAGGTATATCCCGAGGGTGGTCCCATTTAATTCAAAAATAATAATAATAAGGGTACGTAAACGACGGATGATCGATTGTTCATTCACTGATTTTAATGTATGTATATAATCACTCTGTATAAAGTTATGCGTGGTGCATAAGTTTATACAGAGTGATTTTAATTGATAGAATTACAGACCACACAAATAAAAATAGACAAGGTTTGGGCTCCAATGCGTAGCCGGTCATACGGGCAAATGTATGTATATTTTTTTAATATATAATCAAAAAATAAACAGTGTATTACATTTTTTGAAATTTCGCCTCTTAACTTTGGTTCGTACATCGAATCTAAAGCCCAAGTTGCCTCAAAAAAGCTTGGTTTTCTGGCGAAGGTGAAGCAGTATTTCAACCCGGGACACGTTGCTCAACCTATATCATTTCGCCAAACTGCATTACAGTTTGTTGGCGAAGCGCTCTATATGTAACTACACTATATCTCAAAATAATTAGCTTACTTTGGGGTTACATCAGTAATTGTAATTTATCCCATGAATATTTATATTTATTTATCTCTATCTAGTAAGTACACCATGAAAATTATTTAGTTTTAAGGTCATAAATTTAATTATTCTTATTAATTAAAATCCTTACCTAAAAATTTTAAGGTATTTTAAGGTTCCGTATCTGAAAGGTAAAAACGGGGCCCTATTACTAAGCCTTTGCTGTCCGTCTGTCTGTCTGTCTGTCTGTCACCAGGCTGTATCACATAAGCCGTGATAGCTAGAAAGCTGAAATTTTCATAAATTATGTATTTTCATTGCCGCTTTAACAACAAATATTAAAAATAAAAAATGAACACATTAAGGGGTACCCCATACAACAAACGTAATTTTTAAGCAATTTCTTTATTCGATCTCCCGTATTGGTCCCGGGCTCCATTGCAGTATAGACCAACTGCCGTTCTGCCAAGCAAGTCGTAAAAGGCGACCGATTGGCTATACGAGTCACTACCATCGTGGCTACTAGATGGTAGAGTTCTGCATTGTCTCGCCCGGGTCAGGTACCACCGCCTTACTTATTCCTGCCGCAATAGCGTCAGTGGTTATCACTGTCGTGTTCTGGTTCGGCGGGTAAGGTAGCCGGTAAACTTATGCATGTGGTATTAGACCTCGACACAAGATAGCAACGCACCATTAACATCTTCGGTGTCTATAGGCGATGGTTGACTCTTTCCATCAGGAGATCCATCTGCTTGTTTGCAATCTTATAATATATAAATAAAAGATCTTAATAAACAGGTAGAAACTTGAATAGGGATGGTACCAGTGGCGTAACTATACCATCTTGGGCCCGTGGCAAATTCTTTTGATGGGGTCCTATCACTACAAATCGTAAGTTGTACTAAGTTTAATTTTAATAAATTTGAGATTTTCAGAGTACTCAATCAAATACACGTACAATGTAAAAAAATATTTTTGAACTCGCGGCCTCTTGGGCCCCTCTTGGGTTGGGGGCCCGTGGCATTTGGCAGCCCTGACACCCTATTGTTGCGCCACTGGATGGTACGGAATAATTCGCGCGCGTGTTCGATTCGCATTTGGCCGGTTTTTTTTAAATCAAATTGCTATAATTAAACATTCTTAACTTGTAGTTAAAAACAATATTTGATACCATAGTATATAGAAATTTTCAATATAAACTAGCTAAATTTCTAATACATGTCGAACGCTTGGAGATAAAAAATAGAAACACGCCTCATTGTGCTATTTTATCATGTCGAATACAAAGCTAAGGCTTAAGGAGGCTCTGGAGTGATTTTATTTCATCGGTAAGTATTATAACTCTGTATTTCTGTGTGTAAATGCAAGCGACATTGATATCCTAAGAAATTGCCTTAAAAGGCGTATCCAGTTTCATCCGTGGATAGAATATACCCCGAGGGTTGTTTCATATAATTAATAAAAAATAACACCCAAAATGGTACGAAAACAGAAGATGATTATTCACTTACTGATTTTATTGTATGACTTCGCATAACTTTTTTTAGGTATAAGTGTTTGTTAAAAATATATTACCTATATTATGTACTAGCTGTTGCCAGCGACTTCGTCCGCGCGAAATTCGTTTACTCCGCACTGACATTTTAAAAACTATATTTTTGGCATCGATATCGGTTGTAGATCAAGCCCCAAGTATTCTTTTAAAAAATATTCAATGTACAGATTTGACTTTCCTACCATTTTATTATATGTATAGATATTATTATTTATGTAAACTTAAACAAATGCTAATTTTTTGTTAAAAATATATTACCTAACTATATTATGTCTCTATATTATTATTTAGGTAAACTCAAACAAATGTTAATTTCAACAGTATTGTTAGTGACGTGACGCCGAAAAATCAACACCGTACATTTAATATGGCAGATAGTTGAAGTTAACCAGACGTACACCGCATCTATTTATATACGGAGTTTGAGGAACCGACCTACCGCCAGATGAGTCTCAGATAAACCCCACTAGATGCCGCAGACTGTCGATTAGTACCGCGCATGTATTTAGTAGTATGTAGAATACTACTAAATACATGCCCGTTGCACGTTTTCCCCGTGTTGGTCCCGGGCTCCTTTGAAGAATAGGCCAACTGCCGTTCTGCCAGGCAGGTTGTAAAAGGCGACTGAGTGGCTATTTGCGTCACTACCATCGTGAATACTAGGTGGTAGAGTTCTGCATCGGCTCGACCGGGTCTGGTACCACCGCCTTACCTATTCCTGCCGCAATAGCGTCAGTGCTGGTCACTGTCGTGTTCCGGTTTGGAGGGTAAGGTAGCCGGTAAACTTATGCATGTGGCATTAAACCTCGCCACAAGATAGCAACGCACCATTAACATCTTTGGTGTCTATAGGCGATGGTTGACTCTTTCCATCAGGAGACCCATCTGCTTGTTTGCTATCTTATGATATTAAAAAAAATAGCAAATATATTATGCAAAGTTCAAAATAAAGATTGGAAAATCTAAAAGTGCACGCCTCATAACGCTGGTTTAATTTAAAAAATAATCGACATTAAATTAGATAGTAATTTATATTATAATATTATAAATGCGAAAGTTTGGATGGTTGGATAGTCAATCACGCAAAAACTACAGCGGATTTGGATGAAATTAGGCACACAGGTAGATTATGATCTGGGATAGCACATACGCTACATATTTATCTCGGAAAATGTGGTATTACCGCGGGATTCACCAAGAATGTTTATTATGCAGAGGGCTGCACGCTGCAGCTAGTGATAATATAGACATAATCTATACATATAATAAAATCGTAGGAAAGTCAAAACTGTACATTGAATATTTTTTTAAAAGAATACATAGGGCGTGAACTACAATCGATGTATGTCTGTTTGACTGTATGTGTGTATTTCCGGGGTAAACTCAAAAACTACTGCATGGATTTACTTCAAACTTTGCATGAATATTACTAACAGGTCGGGTCAACATATAGGCTACATATTATCACGCTACCATCTAAGGGGGAGGAGCTGTGCGGAGTAAACGAAATCCGCGCGGACGAAGTCGTGGGCAACAGCTAGTATGTAATATGTACACTATTTTCTTTATGACTGAAGGCTTCGATAACACGAACTTAAGAGTATTTATTTTTAAGTCTATGATCGAATTTCGACCATAGGCCGATCGTATGTAGAACTAAGCATAGATCAATAAAGGACAAATTGTAACCGTATGTGACGTTAGATGCCTCAGATAAATTTGCCGCAGAAACTTTATGCGTATAATGTCAATTACAGTGTTCCGGCCGCATGGTTAGGACAAAACCATTGGTGAATGAGCTTACAATTCGTATTCAGAGCGGCAAAATTATCTGATAAGAACACATAGACATTTTTAACAAAAATAATATAACTTTTTATATAAATTATAACATGGTAGACAGGCTTTTCTGATGGAAGTTAAACATCGCCATTAGACACCAAAGATGTTAATGGTGCGTTACTTTTCGTGTGGCAAGGTGTTATACCATTGCATTAGTTTACTAGCTATATTACCCTCCAAGCTGGAATGTGTATGGCGATAGTATCAAATACCCCAACATGATTTATTTATTTATTGTAAGTCAAAATCAAGCAGTTTAATCAAATTCTCCTTTCCGATTTTTTTAGGTTACTGGTGATTTAAAAACACAGAGCAGCTACATTAATAAGACACAGAATACTAGCTATTTTGTGGATAAGATCAGACAGAAGAGACTAATCAATCGTGTACAATGACATCAAAATGCGTCTTGCAATTTCTGCGTCATACTAACAAAAATCCATCAATCCTAACTTTCGTGTCTGTAATAATAGTAGACTTTACAAGGTTTGTGAAATCGACTTACCGCAAGATTGTCGACAGAATTGTACCCGCAGATCACGTATCCCATCACTCTGTTAGGCATTTCTATCACAATTGACACACTACCACATCACTCAACTATGCCATAAACACAAAACTATATTTTCAATCACTAAACTGTGTTTTTTATCACTTAACTGATATAATAACTTTATTTAGATTACATTGACATAGCTTAAGCATAAATATTAAGATACGCTAAGCTAAGAAAACTATACTTCTCTATAAATTTTTAAAATAAAGCTCCATAATATACCAAAATACAGACCTAGAACACTCTCATTATGGCAGATCGTAACGCCTATGCCATAAAAAACACTCTTGCTTGACACAATCTAAAGGTCTATCCAGGTCACTATCTATGGTACATGAAAACCTAATTCAGACATCCATTGCTGCTTTTAAAAACACGACGCAACAATCCGCAGAGTTGGGTGCGTAATTTACACAATACATTTGTTATGAAACATCCGCAGTAAGACGCGTTTCTTCAGCCACGGCCCGTGAGAGACTGATTACAGATGAACCACCAGCCATTTGTGTTGAAATAATTGCCTTTGATTCTTATTCCCTTTAAATAAAGTTCAAATGTCAATGTACTAATAGTTAAATTACACGGTACTAGATAATCCCTTGTGCGTTATGAACTGTTTACACCACGCCACCAGCAAGATAACGTCTAAGAGTTGAGACAGTTACGAAAAACACATTCCATTAGTAAAACAGCTATACCCAACCATTTATACCCGGTTCCTATATTAGTAAAACGACTCATTTTATTTAAGAGTAGTAAAATTTCTACGAGGCGTAAGCTGTTCCTATAAATGTCAAATTACCTAATACCCTAACAACTTGTGGATTTCAACGTTATAAATTTATTGGTTTCAAATGGTTTCTGTTACAACAGACATATCATTGATTATAGGAACTCGGAATTAAGAAATTTTGACATTTAAATTACTTACTTAAAGATGTGACACCACTTTTATACCGACCACCCAAAAAGGAGGAGGTTCTTAATTTGTATGTTTATATATTTTCTATGTATATTTGGGCATAACTCCGCCATATACAGATGGATTTGTAAAATAAATAAATATTCACGGGACAAATTACACTGACTGATCTAACCCCAATTTAAGCAAATCATTTGCTTGTGTTATGGGTGTTAGTCAACGATACTAATACATAGAAATACATATATAAATACTGGAATATATTTCATAAACACCCAAACCTGGAAATACAGACATTTATGCTCATCACACAAATGCTTGTTCCCGTCGGGGATCGAACGCGAGCCCCGTCGATTGCGTAGTCAGGGTCGCTAAACACTCGTCCAAGGGGGCGGCAAATATATTTTTTTTGTTTAAAGAGCATATTTACGATTTGGTCCCATATAGATGTGATTCAGAGTTCCAAAGATATAGAAGGCTACAAATCGGTTATTGCAGTCTTACTTGTAATAAATTAATATGATGCTGCACCGCGCAGCCCGCTGCATTATAAAATATTTTGGTGAATTTCGCGGGAACACCTGATTTATCCGGGATAAAAAGCCTATATGGTATATCAGGATCACCTTCATATGTACCAAATTTCATCCAAATCGATCCAGCCGTTTTTGTGTGATTGAGTAACAAACATCCATCCATCCGAACATCCAAACTATCCTTTTTAAAATATTAACAGCTACTATATAAACTAATAAAATTGGAGTGTCTGTAATTTTAAATAACCGCTATTTACTAATTACATATTAAATATATACACGGTACATGTAGGAGAATAACATTTTAAGATATGGATATACACACGGTACATGTATGAAAATAACATTCTTAAGATATGAATAATTACCCATTAACCCATTACCCATACCCATTAATTACCCATACCCATTAACCCAGTACATGTACGAAAATAACAAAACACACATCTAGTAGACTACATATGTAGTCTCACTCTTACAACAAATACTTCAGAAATGGTATACAAACGTCGACGGGTTTATGTAGGTTGCTTATGTACCAAAATGGCCAGCGACTTTGCGACTTTGAATGATTTCCCACCACCACTTTAATTTGCTCTTATTGCCAAAATCAGAGCAAGTTAAATTACCATAATAATTTATCACACAACTTATTGTTATTGATCTCCGCGAAGTAACGCCTGAATCTATAATAGTACAATCTAAATAGGCCGTTAACAACACGGCTATTACAGCGCTGTAGCGTAAGTATCTGAATTTGTTTACGAGATAATTTAATTTAATTGCCATGTTTTAAGTGAATCTATATACATAAAAATCAATTGCTGTTCGTTAGTCTCGCTAAAACTCGAGAACGGCTGAACCGATTTGGCTAATTTGGGTTTTGAATTAATTGTTGAATTCCAGGGAAGGTTTAAAAGGTGAGAAAATATAGAAAAAAATAAGAGTAGTTAAAAAGACAGAAAACGTTTGCCGAGTCAGCTACTTAATGTATAAACATAACACAGATATATAATTGAACTTTGAAAAATTAAACCAATGAATATGTCTAAAACCACTGAACCGATTTAGATGAAACTTGGTTAGAAATATACTTGATAGACAAAAACAATGATCTCGATATAGCTTTTAGTTACCGGGAAATTCATGGTCAAACATACAAACATACACTTACAAAAGTCGGAAGGTATATAAATAACGTGTTTGGACGTAGAAATAGATCATCATACTCAAATATTATCCAAATCCAACAATATTATATACATAACTAGCTGACCCGGCAAACGTTCTGCCAACTTTGTGTCTTTTTTTCCGTTTTTTTCTACAATTTTTCACCTTTTAAACCTAATCTGAAACTTCATGAATATTTTAAAAACAAAATTCTCGTTCTCGAGTTTTAGCGAGACTAACAAACAGCAATTGATTTTTATATATATAGACTAGCTGACCCGGCAAACGTTGTTCTGCCATTTTACTTCCCCTTTTTTTCTATATTTTTTCACCTTTTAAACCTTCCCTGGACTTCTACAATTAATTCAAAACCAAAATTAGCCAAATCGGTCCAGCCGTTCTCGAGTTTTAGCGAGACTAAGGAACAGCAATTGATTTTTATATATATAGACTAGCTGACCCGGCAAACGTTGTTCTGCCTTCTTAACTTCCCCTTTTTTTCAATATTTTTTCACCTTTTAAACCTTCCCTGGACTTCTACAATTAATTCAAAACCAAAATTAGCCAAATCGGCTCAGCCGTTCTCGAGTTTTAGCGAGACTAACGAACAGCAATTGATTTTTACATATATAGATGTCAAATTTAATAACGTACTCTTTTCGTCGGTTGAAAATTATTAAATAATACACTGAATAAAATAAGGCTAATCAGTTACATTGAAAACCTATAAAGACTAAAAAACGTGCAAAAAATTTGGTCATTACTCTGCCTACTATGCAAGCGAATCGGCTTAATTAAATTAAGTGGTATTTATTAATAAGATCAGTAAATCAGATCAACGCGTATCAATTTTGCAACAGCCGAAACTTATCAATGAAGATGACCAGGTTTCGGGGCGTCGAGGGTTATCGCAGTAGCCGCAATAACGCTGTATCTGAATGCGATATACAGACCGAATATCAGAATATAGTTAATACTAGAGATGGGCCGAACGTGGTCTAAACCGAATTCAAATTTCAGCCGCACAAATGTTTTCTCTTCATAATATTGTGTAGATTTCCGTCAAAATAGTGCAAATGCGTTCTTTTCCTAGTGCTGAACGTTCGGCATTTAAACCGAATTTCGGCCAAATCTCAAAGTTCGGCTCAAGCTGCCGAAATTCGGTTAAATAGATTGTAAAATGAATTTCGGCCCATCCCTAGTTAATACGATGTTATCATGACTTTTACTAAGGTTACATTCAATTAAAAAATATTTAAATACTAGCTGTTGTCAGCGACTTCGTTTACTCCGCACAGCATCTGGCCGCTAAGTGATGGCGTGATAATATGTAGCCTATATGTTGACCCGACCTGTTAGTAATATTCATGCAAAATTTGAAGTAAATCCGTGCAGTACTTTTTGAGTTTACCCCGGACATACATACAGACAAACAGACAAAAATTCTAAAAACTACATTTTCGGCTTCGATATCGATTGTAGATCACGCCCCAAGCATTCTTTTAAAAAAATATTCAATGTACAGTTTTGACTTTCCTACGATTTTATTATATGTATAGATTTGGTTCAAACGGATCACAAATATTCAGAAACCGTGAGTATTAATTATTCAAACGAATACTATTTATTCGTACAATAATAAGATGTTTATATCGTCATCACGCCCTTGCGGGCCAAGCAGAGTAAACCGAAAGTCTGTAGGTTTTACAGTTTACTACACTTCATCGGCTTGTTGGTTAACGAGATGAATGGTGATCTTCATCTTTTTTTTATATCATAAGATATCAAACAAGCAGATAGGTCTCCTGATGGAAAGAGACAACCATCGCCTATAGATACCAAAGATGTTAATGGTGCGTTGATTTTGCAGGAATAGGTAAGGCGGTGGTACCAGACCCGGGCGAGACAATGCAGAACTCTACCACGTAGTATAGCCACCATCGCCGCATTTTACCGACGTGATAACGATTATCGACTATTTCTATCGATAGCCGGAGTCGACGACTTTACGTGCTCATCCGGAGCAAGGGAAGTGGGACACACCGCCCGCCAGACTGTGAGCTGCTACTAAGATTTAGGATTTTCGAGAAATACCTCGAAGAAAATCCTCCATAACACTTTAGCCCGACCGGACCCGGAGATCGAACCTCATGATATCTGTATCAAATAGAAACTAGCCAGTTTTTTAGAACGGAAACTTGTCAATCAATACGACTTTTCCAAATCCGGCGAATTGTCACAACAGCGCCAATAAAACTGTATTATACTCGAGTTATTTACGACTCGAATACCAAATTACAGTAAATATATTTATTGTGTGTATCTAGAACAATACCGGAATACATTTGACGACAAACTATAAAACTAATGTCACAGTATAAGTTTGAAGCAGTAACTCAAGCTGCTAAAATTAATTATATCTGAACTTTTTCGAAGGTTCGAAATGAGCTATATATTAATATGTAAAAGGAAAACTTTGTACCTTTTTTTTAAGACAATTGCGCGAACAGTGAAGTATGAAATTCGGCACAGTTAAAGTTTACATTGCGGAGGATTACATGAACCTAATATTTTTAAATAACATGCATTAGAAATACAATATAATAATGAAAATAAATGTTACACACCTTACATTCATGTGACATACGTGATAATCAGTGGCGTAGCTAGGCCACTACCACGGCCTCACACCTAAAGGGGCCTTGCACTACCTGATTTAAAATCTTTGTTTATTTTTAAATTAAATAAAAACCTGAAAAATATTTGCCTCACTCTTCTGTATCTGAAAAACAACTCCTAGATCCTAAGTTAACGCGTTATAAAGACACCATAACTTTTCGCTTATTTCAAATTTGGCGCGTGTTTTTGGGTAGCTTTTGGAAACGAACGGAGAGGGGCCTCGCCGATGCGACTTTGCCCACGTATATATTAGTCCACGCTACGCCACTGGTGATAATATAAACATATATACTATTTTCTTTATAACTGAAGTATGTTGTTATCATTAAAAGAGGTATTATTCTTTATTTATTCTATGGTCGAATTTCGTTCGCTGGTGAAGATAAATATGCTCGATAATTATCAAACAGATATAAGCCTACCAATTTTGAATTTGGTATTTGTTCAAATAATTAATTTGCCGTAAGGCGCCGGAGGTGTCAGAGGAGAGGGCGTCGCAAGCGTCGCGAGGTGATACCGACACTCGCCTTTTTGCATTCATAGCTGACGGTTGATCATTTATGTTATTTTTTTAATTTTGTACACTTTTTATTTATGTCCCATAGGAACGAAGCCTAAAATTGGTCCTTCGAGCCGGATCATCAAATTTTACGTTAGAAACTAGTAGTTTAGTAAATAAATTATACACATTTTATAATCAAGGTAATCTTTTATTTATTTTTCGTTCATAACTTCGACACTAAGAATTGCTAAGCAAAACACGAGATGACCAACTATGTGGTTGGTCTCTTCGTATTAGTATTAGTATGTACTAATTATTAAAATTAACAAGTGGAGTATCACCATCATCAGCCTTAGCTGGATGCAATTGTGTTTATCTGGAGTTTAAATTCATAACAAATAAACCAGCAGCAAATATCATATTTGTCAAAGATAACTATTGTTACGAGCTTATGGTTCGTTATTGTATAATAAACCACAATTTATATTAAACTAGCTGTGCCCGCGACTTCGTTCGCGTGGAAAAAATTCTAAAATATCCTATGTCCTTCTCCTGGCTCTAAACTACCTCCCTGCCAATTTTCAGCTAAATCGGTTCAGCCGTTCTTGAGTTATAAGTGGAGTAACTAACACGACTTTCTTTTATATATATAAGACTGTATTTATTTACCACGCAAATTAACGATACACCACAATAAGACACGTATAATATACGCACCGACCAACACGAATATCACCGTCACTATATTCGCACTGGAACTAACCGACTAATCCAAATCGCTAAAAGCCAAAACACTAACATACGGTTAGTGTTTTGGCTTTTAGCGATTTGGATTAATCGTTGTATCACTTTTATCGTACTGTACTACATCGCTCAAATTATCACTTCAAATTGCTTTCCAAAACTGATTAGAATTCGCCGACACGACACATCCATCCATCCAAACATTCAAAATTTCGCATTTATAATATTAACATTGAATAACAAATGAACAAATAAGTAAGAATGAAAGAAAAATCAGGAGTAAAACCTGCAGCTTACCATCAAACGCGTCAGATATGTCATCTAATATTACTGCCGAAGGCGACGGCTTATGTTCTGTGACAACTGTATATAGGTCACAACCTCGATACATGGACACGACATTCGCTCGCCTCTAATTCAATATATGCTGTGATGCTGATTTTCACTAGGTGACCGCCCCAGGTTTGTTCACGAGTAGATGAACATGTCACACAAAATAAATTTTCATAAAGCTATCCAGCACCTTATCCCTAACGATATTTTCAAGGTTTAAATTTTTGAAAACATAACTGAATTCAAAAAATTAAACCAATTTCAAATATTTTTTGTATATCATAAGATAGCAAACAAGTAAATGGGTCTCCTGATGGAAAGACTCAACCATCAACTATAGATACCAAAGATGTTAATGGTGCGTTGTTACTTTGTGGCGAGGTATAATGTCACGTGCATAGGTTTATCGGCTACCTTACCCTCTGAAACGGAACACGACAGTGACAAGCACTGACGCTATTGCGGTAGGAATAGGCAAGACAATGCAGAACTCTACCACCTAGTAGCCACGATGTAGTTGAATAGCCAATCGGTTGCCTTTGACGACCTGTACGGCAGAACGGCAGCTGGCCTTATATATATACAATACATACATGAGTAAATAATAGGTCTTTACCTATGACATTGCCGTTTTTCATTTCATTTTCTATTAATCAATTATTTGGATAACTTGGCGGGAAAAAAATTCAACACCCGAGTGGCAGTACAAAATGCCTTTGAATTTGTTGCTTCCCGTCCAGCTCATTTCTACAAGAAGGGCATCAATACGCTACCAATGCGTTGGAATAGATGCATTGATTGCATGGGTGATTACTTTCATTAATAGAAATAAAAAATATAGAAAAAATACGCTTCATTTATTTTATGAAAAACGAATATTTCTTAGGTAAAGACCTATTATTAAAAACAAAATATCTGTCAACAAACCCATGAGTAGGTATACCTGATGTAATACAAAAATATATTAAATATGGCTTTTAGTTCTCTATAAATTCTTCGTGGACAAACATATAAACATACAAACATTTATACACTTACGAAATTCATAACACTTGCTTGAACGCTTAAGTAGATCATCATACTCAAATATTATCCAACGCAACAATACAACAATATTACATATGCACATACATGTCAAATTGATAACCTCCGCTTTTTCGTCGGACATGAACGGTGAAATTTGGCAAGAAGATATCTTGCCACATTTCATCGTCATCAGTATAAAAAATTGTATCCCCAGTTTCAGCACCCCAGAGTTTGATTTAAAAAGCTTAATTTGACAACGTGTTTTTATCGACGCCCTTCCCTTATATCATCAAATCGGTTTGCCCGCTATACGTGTCACTAGCCTAATAGCCACGACGGTAGTGACTCACTACTGTCGTGGGTACTAGGTGGTAGAGCTCTGCATTTTCTGCTCGCGTCTGGTATCACCGCTTTACCTATTCCCGCCGCAATAGCGTCAGTACTTGTCACTATCGTGTTCCGGTTTAGAGGGTAAAGTAGCCGATAATAAATAAAAAATGATGTGGTGTCGCGGGACACCAGGTAGGAACGAACTTCCTTCGGCTAAACGGCACTACTCGCTTGTGTACGCGACTGTCGCGCCTGCGCACGTCTCATTTAACGCTTTTATTCCACGCATTTTTCTTACGGTTTTACTATCACATTTTTTTCAGTTCGGTCGCGCAGCAAAATCCCTATCCCCTCCAAGCCTGCCGTAAGGAACTTCGTTCCAAAACTTCGTTCCAATAAGTTTATCGGCATTAGACCTCGCCACAAGATAGCAACGCACCAATAACATCTTTGGTGTCTATAGACGATGGTTGACTAATTCCATGAGGAGACCCATCTTCTTGTTTGCTATCTTATCTATACATACAATAAAATCGTAGGAAAGTCAAAACTTTACAATGAATATTTTTTTTAAAGAATACTTGGGGTGTGATCATTGATATGAAAAGCCCTATATCAATGGGTGTGATCTACAATCGATATCAAAGCCAAAAATATAGTTTTTAGAATTTTTGTCTGTTTATCTGTTTGTCTGTATGTATGTCCGGGGTAAACTCAAAAAGTAGTGCATGGATTTACTTCAAATTTTGCATGAATATTACTAATAGGTCGGGTCAACATATAGGCTACATATTATCACGCTATCACCTACGGGGAGGAGCTGTGCGGAGTAAACGAAAACCGCGCGGACGAAGTCGTGGGCAACCGCTAGTGATATATAAAAAATGTATAAACGGTTGACTTTGCAAGCCATCTATTAAACTTCCCGCTTAATTAAGGCAATTTAAACTCAAAAGAGTAAAAACTAGAAGCAGCGATTTTTTCAATTCAAATATCTACATTGCTAAAATTGGCAGTAGGTATATTGATTTTTGAAAAGCTGTAAAATTTTGGAAACGATGATCGATTTTAATCTTTCAAATAGCATTCATTTCAATTTTTGAGATCTTGAATATTACTTTAGTTAAATAGTTAAATAATCGAGTTACTTTAGTTAAAAAATAGTTGTTAAATTTCGAAGCGAAGTCAAAAAACATTTTTTTGCTACCCCAACATTTGCTATGCCTAACAAAATAGTGTCTTCTGGTCGCTAGTGTGTTGCGATTTGGAAAGTAAGGTAACTGGTAAATTTATGCATCCGGCATTAAGACCTCGCCACAAATATATATATATATATATATATATATATATATATATATATATATATATATATATATATATATATATATATATATATATATATATATATATATATATATATATATATATATATATATATATATATATATATATATATATATATATATATATATATATATATATATATATATATATATATATATATATATATATATATTATTGTACACAACTTATAAGATTTTACAGAGAAAAAAAAATATAACTAAAAACGTACAAAAGGTAGACTTATCTCTAAGGTAATAAAGATTTCTTCCAGCCTACCCAGCTTATGAAGCGATTATAAAGAAACAGCAGATATTGTGCACAATCAACCTTAGAGTTAAAATACACATGAGATAAGCAAAACAAAAAAAAATGAGAATGACTTACGAAACTATGAAATAAAAAATAACAAAAATAAAAATTATACACAGAAATAACTAAATTTTAAAAGAAAAAGACAGGTAGTTATTATAACAAGAGGCCATCCAAAAATTACGTCACACGTTAAGGGGGAGGGAAGGGGTCGACGAAGTGAGACATTGTGTGACAAGGGGAACAAGGGGTCACAAATTTTGTGACATCACAAATATAATATTTTATATCTAAGGATTACAACGGTAAATTCAAAAAGCCACCTGTATAGATAAAAAATAATCAAATGAGATCGTTGTTCCAATGTAAAATTGTAAATATGTGACATCACACTAGATAGGGGGGAGTCTCACAAATGTGACCAGCTGTGACAAGGACGGGGGAGGGGTAAAAAAATCATGAAATTCGTGTGACGTAATTTATGGATGGTCCCTAATATAATAATAGGCGATGGTCCTCTTTCCACCAGGCAAGTCCTTTCCTGGTAGAAAAGCATCTGCTTGTTTACTATCTTATGATGTATAAAAAAGTTTCTTATATGACGGTCAAGTGAACCCATAAGTTTAGCCAATATAAAAATATTTTAACGCTGGAAAATATGTTTTTAGTTCATAAATACGTTTTTTTTATATCATAAGATAGCAAACAAGCAGATGGGTCTCCTGATGGAAAGAGTCAAGCATCGCCTATAGACACCAAAGATGTTAATGGTACGTTGCTATCTTGTGGCGAGGTCTAATGCCACATGTATAAGTTTACCGCCTACCTTACCCTCCAAACCGGAACACGACAGTGACTAGAACTGACGCTATTGCGACAGGAATAGATAAGGTACCAGACCCGGTCGAGCCGATGCAGAACTCTACCACCTAGTAGTCACGTTGGTAGTAATGCGCATAGCCACTCGGTCGCCTTTTGCGACCTGCTTGGCAGAACGACAGTTGGCCTATTCTTCAAAGGAGCCCGGGGCCAACACATTTTCACGAGATTGATTTACCGAAAGTTAACGCAAACAAAGTCGCAGACAAACGATAGTATTAGTACAAATTCTCGCCTTTTTCCGCAATCGAAACGCCAATTCTCGAAATAACAGCGGACGTGCGATATTTTTTCGACGGAAATCGTTTCCCATTGACAATTAAGTACCATCTCCGGTCGTAACAATGGATTTATATTATGTAACAGTCACGACGGTAGCTTTCTAAGCAGCCTCGTGATTTACTATTATTCACCGTACAATACATTAAATATCGGCGTCACGACGCGACTAAATCTATTGTATTTTAAATAAACTAAGACATTAATGCATTGACGAATACGCGACCGTGGATCACTTGTATAGTTTTTGGGGTTCCGTACCCATAAAAGTGACAAATCAAACCCTATTAATATGCCTCCGCTTTTGAAGGGAAATAGAATAGCTGAATTTTTTACAGAATGTGTATTATTATGGCCGCTATTCGTATTACCTACAACAAATAGTAATATAGTTCCTAACGACGAAGTTTACGACTCGCACTTAGCCGTTTTATTTTTTACACTTAAATTTACGTTTCTATTACGCAATCAAAAGTAATAAGCTAAAAGTTAAGTCATAAAAAAACTGTAGGTATGTACCACAGACCACACAAATACTAATAGACACGATGTTAAGCGCAAAATGCATAGCCACTCATATGACGAAATGTATGTAAACGCTTGTAGAATATAGATATATTATAGATATCGTAAAAAAATAGGAATATGCCATATTGTGCTATTTTATCGCGTCGAATAAATAGCATAGGCTTAAAGAACACCTCTGGAGTGATGTTATTTCATCAGTAAGTACCTACAACAACTCTGTATTTCTATATGTAAATGCAAGCGACACTGACAACCTAAGAAATTGCCTTGAAAGGCGTATCCAGTTTAATCCGTGCTATGTACATTGTACACACTTAAAATCAATAATACAAGAAAGAAAACAAATGCTTGTAATGCTTTTATTATCATCGCAATTGATATACTTCAATGGAACCCAACTCAGGCTTTTTGGTGCTACTTATGTGTGTATAATGCGTGTGTTACACTCACGGACAATTTTTTTTATCAATACGACCAATAGATTTTAATGCTGCAGCCGCACTTTCGTCTATGGTCACAAACTTCGTGAAATGACACGATACATGCAGATGTGACCGGCTATTATCGGCTTTTCACGCAAACATACGGACTGCGTGTACGTTATCGCATGAGTGTCGATACGTTTAGGGGTTTTAGCGCGCTAACATATCGCATTGCGTGGTTAGACTAGGGTTGTTCAGTTCAGTTCAGCCGTTGTTTTCTATCAGTTCAGACTTATGCGGGTGGGTGTATAAAATTGAGTGGAACGATAAGATGGTTAGCTTGGCCTATCATAAGGGATTCTAAAAATGATGGATCTGAAAAAACTTTAAATTATTGTGACATAATGTATGTTTTCCTTCAAAATATTTACGCGCCAACGAAATTACCAAAATAACTCAAAGAAATCATAGCACAATACGGTAAGTTAGTATTAAGTGCGTATGGTTAGTATATATATACAAGTACTTATAATACAATATAGGTAGACATATGAAGAAGTAATGGTAATAAATTGTTTATCATGATACAGCTTCAGCTATTTTTAAACATATTTTTTAAGTTTTTTTAAATGTTGATTTTTAATATACAACAACGACGATAATTTGCTATGCTATACAGCCTAAAGCATATTTGGATGGTGATATACTGTAAGTAGCTGTACTAAATTCCTTTTTTATTATATTTAATATTATTAAAATAAACTATTTTATGATAGAGCGTTATAGACTATAAACTATATTTTTCTAGCGCGCTACGTTATAGACTAAATTATAACGTGTAACTGGAACACTGATCGCGCGAGCCGGCCGAGACAACGCGTGAGTCATTACAACGTCATACAGCGAGCAACGACCGAGCGCTATAACGCTATAAACCATGTTATAATGTCTAACGTCTATGGTCTAGCATGTTACTCGTTAGATCGCGTACTTCGTAGCTTCGTAGGTTATAATGTTATAACTACGGCCTACGCTAGCCGCTAGGTATATACTCGTAGCTTGGCGTTTTGACATATCACCGAATGCGAATCTAAATAGCGTACGCTATACGTTAAATACATAGCGCGCTATAATTTAACGCTATGCGCTATGCGTTACATTATACAACTAGTATCTTGTAATCACCGTCCAAATGCACTTTAGGTTGTACTAAGTCCCTGTTTGAATCTTTTATACAGTCATTGGTTTTTACTTAGCTGCATAGTAGAATTATTTTTTTTTACTTAGGCTGCATATTAGTTCTTCGTAGCTATGTAAATAATTTATTTTAAACATGAGTATAATAACTGAAAATCCCTTAGCCCTAAACATACATTTTCATTTGATATTCTATTTTACTATTGTGGTGTATTAATGGTGATTTAGAGATAATGTCAGTCGTTCTATTTTGTAAACAGTGACAAAATAGAGCCACTGACATTATCCCTAAAATTGTAACTGGTCTCATTACAGATGCATGTTATGCAAATGTAAATCTATTGTCTTGAATATAAACAGAATATTTCTTCGCTAGGACAAATATTTTAGTTTTTCCTTGATTTATTCACTAAACACTAATTTTATTCTAAATTTGAAGCTTCTATGTCTGCTAGAAGTTCCTTGGACTTTTGATGGTCGGTCAGCCAGTGACAAAATTAAGAAACTCTGACTAATTCTGTTTTTTAAACTACTGATTCAAAGTGTATGGAATTTGAAATATACCGTGTTTATACAATGCCTCCTTGGTTACTGAACATTTATGCTTCTAGTTTCATCCACAACGAAGTTGTAGGCGGTTCGAAAATGGCCTGAACTGCTTCGAGAAAAGGATGGTACGGCTATGCCGCTTTTCTGCTCGATCGCTCGACTTGGCGGAGGCACTACCGTGTGCCCAGATTAAATTTTGTACTCAATCGGTACATTAACCTGGGAGTTATTTTAAAAAATATACTCGTACGAATTGCCTAGCAAAAAAGCAGATATGGGCGAACTAACACAAATAATAGTCTCACTTGCGTTCCACTGGTCAATATCATTGTAGAAGACACACAAGGGGACGTAATTATCAATTAGTGCCAAGCACTTAAGCGTGGAATTTCTGAATCATGGCCGAATGAAAACTTCCGGCCCAATTACAGTATACAGGGGAATGCTATCCCATTTAAAACGTTGTCGCACCTCAATTTAAATAAAATTACTCTCTATATATATATTATTCTATACTAATAAAAGTACTAGGTGGAGGGGTCTGAATTATCTCGCCCGGGTCTAGTATCACTGCTTAATCTATTCCTGCGGCTATAGCGTCTATGTTTGTCACTATCGTGGTCTGGTTTGGAGGGTAAGGTAGCCGATAAACTTATGCATTATTATGACATTACACCTCGCCACAAGATAGCAACGCAACATTAACATCTTTGGTGTCCATAGGCTATGTTTGACTCTTACTATCAGGAGAATCCGGTAAATTTATGCAAATGACATTTAGACCCGCCACAGGCATAGCAACGCACTATTAACATCTTTGGTGTCTATAGACGATTATCTCTTTCCATCAGGAGAGCCATCTGCTTGTTTACTATCTTATAAAAAATAGCAATTTGAAAAATTTAACTTTATTTAAAGTCGGTTATTTTTTTAAATTACTAGATATTATTATTAAAAATCAATATTTATCGATTATACTCATATCTCAAAAACTACTGAACCGATTTTGATTAAATCTGGACTGTTCCCTAAGTTGGTATATACCTGATTTAAAACCAAAAAATACCTCGATATAGCTTTTAGTTTCCGTCACTTTCAAGTCACTTTGACAATACACACTAACCACATCACTAGGTTTATTTGGACATATCGATTGTCTTTTGTTTTTTATTGCCCTGATCACTGGATTCCACGATCCCGACAATTTAAACCCGTCTTCCCGGTTAAAATTCAGATGTTATTTGATTTCATTAGCTTCTTTCACTAGCCGTGAGTCATTAGCTTTCACTAGTAAATCCAAAATATCGGGAAAACAATACATCACATAATCGCGGTAAGATCCCATTAATTATTAATAATTCAGTTCAAAAAAGCAGCGAAAGCTTAAAAGTATAAATTTCGAAGCTATATCGAAAAGCACTTCTTTTAAAAAATTTTCGTTAACGATTACTCCCAAACGGATAAACCGATTTTGATGCAATTTATGTATTAGACGTAGTTTTTTGAGGAACAGGAAGCTTATTAGTTTTTGTACTCAATCGGTGCATAAATTTAAAGAACTGGAAGTTATATTAAAAAGATACTGTTTCGCCAAAAATTTTTTTTAAGTTTTTCAAAAATTCTCAAAATCTCCTGGATTGAAACGGGTCAAATTATCAGGAAGTCTAAGTTGAGCGCAATCCAATCGAATGCCATCACCCGCGTTTCGATCGGTACAGCCGTTCAAAAGTTATGAGATGTTTACATACACACATACATACACAAACATACAGACATACTAACGTCATCGTGAAAAGAGTCGGAAAAGGTTCCTAGGACCTCAAAACGTGGGCATCTGGTGAAAACTCGATTTTCGAAAATTGGGGTAAAATCAGTATATTCCTTATCTACATATGTAGTGGGAAGTTAAAAAGTAAAGCAATTGATCTATTTTTCATAAAGGAATGTTTTTACGAAACTTCTGATTGGTTGCTATCCACTGTTATAAGGAGAATATGTGAAGGTGTACTACCATATAACCGGTGGGAGGGATGCGCTGTGCTGCACTCCCGGCTGCATGGATAACAACTAACACCATCTTGCTTGTTTCTCCCGTGAAACAGCCTTGCTATGTTTCGGAGAGAAAGGCAAGACAGGCAGTGTTACTGGCTCCGAGATTTAACATCTTATGTCTCAGGATAGACAACACAAACGAGTTACCTGGCCCAGTTCCAGGTAAACTCGTTTATGTTCATTGGCGACGTCGATTTACCATCAGGTGGCATGTCTGTCAGTTTGCCTATCCAAGTAAAACAAAAAAGCCATAAATGGCAAGTATGATGATAACATTTGTAGTCCTAGACGAATAAATTGGCATTAATTAAAAAAGTTACATGCAGACTCCCGCCATTATCCCGTTCCACTCGTATTCAACATTAATTGAGCGAATAAATAATGCAAATTATCTGTATTGTCTGTTGTCGCAAAAAAAAAAACCCTGACTACGCGATCGACGAGGCTCGGGTTCGATCCCCGACGGGGACAAGCATTTGTGTGATGAGCATAAATGTTTGTATTTCCGGGTTTGGGTGTTTATTATATATATATTCTAGTATTTATATATGTATTTTCTATGTATTAGTATCATTGACTAACACCCATAACACAAGCAAATAATTTGCTTACTTTGGGGTTAGATCAGTAAGTGTAATTTGTCCCGTGAATATTTATTATTATTTATTTATTTACTTATGTAGGCACGTAAGAAGTTATACTTTGGCGTAACAAAATAAACATCTTTCGAAAAATGTTATCCTTCGCCATATCCTATGTTTGTAGAGAAAACGACACTAATAATAGGCAAAAAGGTATTTAATAAATACATTGAAAGAAAGTTTTATTATAACGCATTATCTAGTTAAATAAATTTTATTTAAACATCATAAAATAATTAATTATTTGTACATAATTAAAAAAACTAAATGTTAACAAGCTAATTTCATGATGTCGGTTTGTCGTGACGGTATGCGCACGCGTCGTAAAAATACACTCTTATTATTTTTCTCTAAAGCGCTTAAAGAAGTAAAAGTGTGTGGTTGTATGTAAACATCACATAACTTTTGAACGGCTTGATCAAGGAGTAATTCCCTTTATCTACTCATGTGGCTTGATCGATCGAAAAATGGTTCATGGCATTCGATTGGGCTCTAACAGATTTGGCCCAATGAAATATGTGAAATTTTCAAAAATCCTCAAAAACTTTTGGAAAACAATGTTTTTTTTATTGTTATAACAATGTTAACCTTTAACTTAATGTACCGATCGATTACACAATCCAAACAGTACTTTTCCTTAAAACACCAAGTTCAATGTCGCAAATTGCATCAAAATCGGTTTATTCGTTCGGGAGTTATCGTTGAAGAAAAATTTTGAAAAACATTTTTAACGTAACTTCGAGATTTTTCAACCAATAAATTTTTGTCGAGAAAATCGAGTCAAGTTCTAAAGCTTTTCAAATATTAAAATAGGTATATTGCTTAAAACAACCTTGCTTGACAATTTTAAAATAACTTTTAGGCTGATAAATTTATTGATTTAAAAATGCTTCGACCTATCGAATATTTACCTGTTTTAGGTATATAGGTACTTTAGATCTCAAAAATTACGTGAAATGCCACTCGAAAGGTCAAAATTAATCATCTTTTCCAAAATATACAGATTTTCAAAAATCATATGGATTTTCACAATCATATTGGCTGTCACTTTTAACAAACTTTATGAACTGAAAAAATCTATGCTTATAGTTTTTACTCTTTTGAGTTTAAAATACTTTAACTCAGCGGGAAGTCTCCGGGATGGACTACGTGGTCAACCGGTTTAATTTTTTTAAATAATTTTCCTGGGTACAAAAACATATGTTCTGTCAAGGCCACATTGAAAGTATATTCGTGGGGTTCATACTACCTACAAAAAATTGGCTATGCGCTGATGTCTTAGCCTCATGCTTATTATGACAGTTCGAAACAACCCTAAGCTCATGACAGACACTTCCATGACTCTTAAGTCT
This sequence comes from Apodemia mormo, assembly GCA_036924255.1. Taxonomy (NCBI): domain Eukaryota; kingdom Metazoa; phylum Arthropoda; class Insecta; order Lepidoptera; family Riodinidae; genus Apodemia; species Apodemia mormo. Next base: position 4,639,114 of record JAUPFN010000021.1, on the reverse strand, counting down.
TAGATATTGAGATTGGAAGTTTGCGGTATTTAGTGACCGTGTTGCTCAATAAGTACAATTAGTGTTCAAATCAGCAAAATTTTGTGGTAAACCCTTAAAAGTAATAAAATGAATTTTGCTGACGTTATCAACATCCAGAGCGCGAGCGCATCGTGAGCGCGTTTCGAGTTTACTAGGAATTTGTATGTGATTTGTACAGCGCCACCTAGTGGTACACTGGTTTCTCACGTTTACCACTAGGTGGCGCTGTACAAATCACATACAAATTCCTAGTAAACTCCAAACGCGCTCACGATCGAATGCGAAAAGAAAAACTCACACTTAGCACTCAGATATACAAAACAACGTTTGTTTACAGCAAAATATTTGTTACTCGTCCACACTTCATAGATTAAAGAGACGACACTTGATTTTTTTTTGTTTCTTTATGACGATACCTAGAGTAGCTTATTTATAAGTTTCGACTACTGTAATAAATATTTTCATTTTTTGTTGTTTCTTTATGACGATACCTAGAGTAGCTTATTTATAAGTTTCGACTACTGTAATAAATATTTTCATTTTTTGTTGTTTCTTTATGACGATACCTAGAGTAGCTTATTTATAAGTTTCGACTACTGTAATAAATATTTTCATTTTTTGTTGCACTTTATACAACAATTTGTTTAAAATTTTGCGTCTTACCTAACCGACATTTTTCTAATTTGTTTGGTTGGCCATAATTAAAAGTGTGAATGGCAGAAACGAAAAGCCTTTGCTTGATTTAGAAATAAGAGAAAGCGAACAGGTTTAATTAGACCTTTTTAAATTTAGCAGTTTAGGCTGATCTTATCAATTTCGCATTAATGTATTAATGCAAACATGCATTTCGCATTCCAATTGCGCTACAAGGATAACAACGCACCATTAAAATCTCTGAAGTCTCTATGACAACGTAATTTTTCTATCAAATTTATCCGCTTGTTTGCTATCTTGTGATATAACAAAAAAAAATAAACATCAATTAATTTTTATTTATATCATAAGATAGCAAACAAGCAGATGGGTCTCCTGATGGAAAGAGTCAACCATCGCCTATAGACACCAAACGTGTTAATGGTGCGTTGCTATCTTGTGGCGAGGTCTAATGCCACATGCATAAGTTTACCGGCTACCTTACCCTCCAAACCGGAACACGACAGCGACAAGCACTGACGCTATTGCGGCAATAGGTAAGGCGGTGGTACCAGACCCGGGCGAGAAAAAAACTCTACCACCTAGTAGCCACGATGGTAGTGACTCGATAACCAATCGGTCGCCTTTTACGACCTGCCTGGCAGAACGGCAGTTGGCCTATTCTTTAAAGGAGGCCGGGACCAACACGGCGAAAAAAAAAAGAATTTAGTATCAAAGTAAACTAAATCAAATTATTTTTACACGTTATATTTTTTGTACTGACAAATCCACCGATAAAGTTACCAAAAAAGATGCATGCATTTGATATTACCATCCCACTACACGGATAGCAACATCCAATAAAAATCTTTGGTGGCTACAGGCCATCGTTATTGTTGTTGTCTCTTACTGACTTTCTTGTTGTCGAGCAAAAAAAGATGGCTTTCCATCAGGCGAGCGATTTGATCATCTATACATATAATAAAATCGTAGGGAAGTCAAAACTGTACATGGAATATTTGGGGCATGATCTATAATCGATATCGAAGTCAAAAATATAGTTTTTAGAATTTTTGTCTGTTTGTCTGTTTGTCCGTTTGTCCGTTTCTCCGTTTGTCCGGTTTGTCTGTTTGTCTGTTTGTCTGTTAGACAAACAGACGTGTATGTATGTCCGGGGTAAACTCAAAAAGTACTGCATGAATTTACTTCAAATTTTGCATGAATATTACTAACAGGTCCCGACCTGTTACCGCGACTTCGTCCGCGCGGACTTCGTTTACTCCGCACAAGCTCTCCCCCGTAGGTGATAGCGTGATAATATGTAGCCTATATGTTGACCCGACCTGTTAGTAATATTCATGCAAAATTTGAAGTAAATCCATGTAGTACTTTTTGAGTTTACCCCGGACATACATACAGACAAACAGACAAAAATTCTAAAAACTATATTTTTGGCTTCGATATCGATTGTAGATAACGCCCAAAGCATTCTTTTAAAAAAATGTACAGTTTTGACTTTCCTACGATTTTATTATATGTGTAGATTATTGTTATACTAGGAATAGTTATACCTAGAATAAATCAAGAACTCGGCGTAACTTCGTTATAACCATACCATATTTATGCAACGGTGCACCGAACGGCAACGTCGCAAATCTATACAAATATCTATACAAATAAATAAAATTGGAGTGTCTGTTTGTAATATTAAAATAACCGCTTTTTACTAAATGCATATGGATGTATACACAATACATATACCAAAACAGCATTTTTTACAATTTTTATCTGTCTGTCTGTCTATCTATCTGTCTGTCGTCAGTCTTTTTGTTTCGGCTAATCTCTGGAACAGCTGGACCTATTTTGACGGGACTTTCACTGGCAGATAGCTAATGTGACATGGAGTAACTTAGGCTACTTTTTTTTCGAATTTTTTCCATGCGGACGTAGTCGCAGGCTCAGTTAGTCACTAATAAACTAGAAAAAATTGTTTAAGCTGTCTGTTTATGTCACATTGACGTTCCGTACGTCATTTCAAAGTTCTGTTTTGTGAGGGGTAAGTAAGAAAAATATTAAAGTTTTCTTAGTATTTGAGTGCGTTTTTGGTTGACGTTTCAGTTTATTACATTCAAAAGAAATTAGAAAATATAATGACTGCAAAGAGAGAACGTTCAATTAATTGGAAAAAAGAGGAAAAGTAAAATGAGTTTACTGGTAATTATTTACATGGTAATTATTTACACATGGCATTTATTTTAAAACTAATTTATTTTAATTTTTGTATGGGATCTCCCATACAAAAATTAAAACGTGGCTTATCTAAGCCACGTCCACGCTTATCCAGTTTTAAAGCACTACCAAATATATAACAAAATCCAAAAATATAACATTGGCCTTAGAAAAATGGTATTTTGAACGAAACTATCCGTGGCTGTACAAATCAAAGAGTTTTTTTCTTGTTTTAAAATTTTTTCTTTTCCTCACATTATGTAATTGGTTTATCACATTATTCACTTCTTCAATCTCTTCTACTCTTCTTATCATCTTTCTTTCTTTCTTCGTTTCGTTCTCATCATGCTTTCAATTTCAGAAACGAACAAATTTAGCGCAAATAAAAACAAATGAACACAGCGATGTCAAAAGTAGATTTAGGTTATACGGGACTCGGGACGGGGAGGGTAGGGAGGGGCAGCTGACGGGCGGGTCAGCTGCACCCCTCCCCCCCCCTCACGGTACGCCCATGCTTGTAGCGACAGTTATACTGGGGTTATACTAGGTTTAGGCTATTCCAAGTTTATTAGTAGAGATTTTGCGTATACTTAGTTTATCCTTAGTATCATTTTATAGCGTGTTTATTTTTAAGACCGATAGCGTATAGCGAGAACCGAACAAAATAAAATAAATGGCCAATACACAACAAGAGCACAATATTTAAGGTTCCCAATTGACGGTAAATTAGAGACGAGGGCGCACTGACCGCGCGAACTCGGGACATTCGTTCCGTCAATCACTACATTTTTGCTCCATATCAGTATATAGCAGATGAGTTAAATTATTTGTTTTAAACACAGACAACATGAATACTAATAGACATGACATTGGGAAGAAACCTGCCGCCGCGGCTATAAGCAAACGCTCCTATCACTGTCAAAAATGACATATACAAATATATTTCTTCACTAGCTGTTGCCAGCGACATCGTTTACTCCGCACAGCACCTCCCCGCTACGTGATAGCGTGATAATATGTATCCTATATGTTGACCCGACCTGTTAGTAATATTCATGCAAAATTTGAAGAGCATGCAGCACTTTTTGAGTTTACCCCGGACATACATACAGACAAACAGATAAACAGACAAAAATTCCAAAAACCATATTTTTGGCTTAGATATCGATTGTAGATCACGCCCCAAGTATTCTTTTAAAAAAATATTCAATGTACAGTTTTGACTTTCCTACAATTTTATTATATGTATAGATTTGTATCGTATTATGCCATAGTTTTATCTCGAATGGTGATCTACTACTGTTTTCAATGATTTGATACTATATGGCGTTACTGACGTTAGTGGTGTTGGCGCGAAAAGCGAAAAAAAATAGGCAGGAGCAACTTTAAACCCCTTTTACTCGAGAATCGTTTTTTGACCTTTGACACTATTTGAGCGGCGCACAGTGTATCGCGTGGAACAAGTTTAGGTGGACAATATTATTTTATGTTATATAACGATGCTCTTACTTATTTCAAATATGGGTAGTCATGTTTTTGTAATAAAAAACGAAAAAAATTATGATAGCAAAAAAATATTTTCAAAAATAATATATGAGCAACAATTAACTTAGCGAGTACTATGAATGCTGTAAATTGCATGCAGTTCAGATCGAATAAGTATCAAGAGGTATGTACAATATAAATCTAAATACATAAAATTACAAATAGTAACAAAACAATCATAGGTTTATTTACAATAAAAGAAAATATATGCATGAAAACTAAAACTAAGCAGCAAAGATAATATTTCATAACGTAACCTAATAATCATCATCAGAGTCTTCTGATGAATCGTTTACTGTGTAATCGTCATCATTTTGTGGAACTGTGCGATAATATGATGACGTTTCCAGTCTTGATTCTACTATACTAGGGCTTAAAATTAACTTTAAAACCTCTGAACATATTTTTTCCGGCTTTTTTTGGGGAATCTCTCGAAGGCTATTGATCAAGGGATCAGATGTTATAACCAACATTGACAGCAAGTCTCTGTTCGTGGCAACACGCGAGCACTTGCGGGTGTTGTACTCCCTAAATCTGCGGCAATCTTTATTACGTGCTTCCTGAGCCTCTTCGGAAAGCTGCCCAATTGGAAGCAATGCAGCTTTGATGACCTCTGTACTATGAATTAATATTTTATGTACAGTAGCAGGCATACAGTACCACGAATAGAGACTTAGATAATGTCTTCTGGTTTCAAGACAAAATTTATTAAATTCAACTAAGTTTATCTCGAATCCAGAAGACAAAGTCCTCAATATTACATCGAACTGTTTGATGATTTCAACATCCAATCCCGTGATCTGAGCACTCATCTCAGCATTCTTAAAAAACCGACGAGCCGTGTTTCCATCGTTTGAAGAACCAAATCCTGGCTTTGGTTTATCTACAATAAGTCCCATCTCGTTCTTAAATTTTAACTTAATTTCGTCGGAACGAACCTTGATATCTGCTTTGTCTTCGTTGCTTCTAGCCTGCCATTTCTTAATATTCAACTTGTAGCTGATATGTAAAAGGCATTCGAAGCAACGAATCCAAGCATGAAGTGTAGATAAACCAAAGCCAAAATGATCTTGGTTGCTGTTGAAGTTCGCGGGTTCATCATTCATCGTCTTGGGGGTGGCGCCACAGATGAAACACTTTTGAGTTGAACGAGTTTCCGTTAAAGCGTTGCATACCTTTCCGTCTGTCATTGTCAGCAAAAGTTCGTGTTTCACAGAGATTTGAGAATCACCAAAGTCGATACGTGTTGGAAGAAGAGCGTTAACTTCTTCCAACAATCTATTTGTCTCCGTTAACGTGAAGTCATTCGTTTCTTTAGCAAATATTAATTTGATTGGGCGACAATACAATGTTGATGAAGACCGAGGATTTTGCCAAACAATTTTGGCCCCATCATATAATCTAAGGGGAACTAAAGAAAATACGAAAAGAAATTCGTCCGTATCTTCAGTGTTCTCAAATCTCTGTTTGTATGTGCTGTGCCCAGAACTTCCATCACATCCCCATTTACTTACAAGTGTAAAAGACGAACTTGTTGCGAGGACACTGCTGATAACTTCATGCTGTGCTAATACTAAACGTTCCACTGTTTTGTTTAATAATGCTTGCAAATTTATTTCAGCACGTGTTTCTGTTACAGCAATGTGCTCCTGTGCAGGATAACAGGCCTGTTTAGATTTTGTCAAACTATAATATGATGGAAACACATTATGTCCTGCCTTCATAGACCACTTTCTTGTTTGTTTGTACGCATGTGTTGTTGACTTAGAATCTATATAGTAAGCTAACGCTTCGTCACTACTTAACTGCCTAGGATTAACATTACTGGTATCCTTAGACTTAACATTAATAACTGAGCTTTCACTAATGTCTCTAATTACGCTGGCAATTTTCCGTTGTCCTGCTGAACGCGCAGCAATTTCGGCAGCTGTCACCAATTCACTGACACTTCGCGATTCTACGAGATCCACGACTCGACGTTTTTTGGTTTTAAACGACGATTCTTCGAATTCTTTGCGAGGCCTTCCTGCTGAAATCACAGCCTCACTCGAAGTTGATGGTTGTGGCTCAAAAGAACTCACAGTAAACTGTATATCTTCTTCATCCAGCCAGGTCTTATTTTTAATTAAAAAACGCTCCTTCGATTTTCCTGAAGCCAACCATTTGACACCAATTTTATTGGAAAAGTTGGATATCTTCAACTTTATTTCTTTTTGGCTACATTCAGTAATGTTACCAAAGTGAAATTTTGAAGAAAGGTACTCATATATACCCGAGTTCTTTTCATTTTTTGTGGGTTTCAACCACTCTTCAAAAAATTCTACCCTAGAAATAGAGTATAAGCGTTCTGAAAAAAAAAAAAAAAGAATATGTTGTACTGAAGTGTGCTAAACAATTTGTGTATTTTTATGAAGAATAAAGTATTTCCTATGATATATCAAAGAACTAGCCCGGATAAAGGTGAATGTCTGCAAAATTAACTCTTTAAAACTATTCTTTCATAAAAAAAATACGTTAAAATATATAAGCTATGTTAAAATTATACCTAAAATTCATTTGAACAGATTCAGATTTTAAAAAAGGTTTTTTAAATAATAGGACTTACCCTCCGTGTTGATATCCATCACAAACACTCAAAATATTAACTATAAGCCACTATGGATGTGTACGAAAGTGTCACTAAACTGCAACTGATTGACTGTAACGATTTCATTAAACTCAATACCTGACTTCTAACCACTATTCCTTATCAGTTAAGCATTTGACAAACAACCGATTCTTGGAATCTGGAGATTAGGGGTGTTGTTTACGTTTTGCAATTAAGATTTCCTGGAAATGATAACATGAATTTTGTCCACCTAGCATGTTCTAGGCGAAATACTGTGCGGCGGTGCGACGTATAGCAATTGTCTCCAACATTATTTTACACTGTGTAGCCAACAAGTCTTTGTACAAGTAAAGCTGTTTAAACTGTCACGCTGACCGCACACTGCAGTTCAGCCCTGAATGCTGATGTATGTAGCCTACGGTCGTCAGCGCTGAGCGGTCAGCGCAAATCAAAAACGCTACCTTTGACTACATACATATTGACCCATCAGCGTCGACCGTCAGCGTGCGGTCAGTGTCACACTGCCAAACCAGCCTAAAACATACGGCCTTTACACTTGTGTCTTTAACATGTTTTAATTTGTTGGATACACTGACAGTGTTGTAATTGTACCTATTTAAATAATGTCAATATAAACATAATTTGAAACACGTGTTTAGTTTTAGATTTATACAGTACTAGCTGTTGCCTGCGACATCGTCCGCGCGGACTTCGTTTACTCCGCACTGCTCCTCCCCCATATAGGTGATAGTGATATGTAGCCTATATGTTGACCCGACCTGTTAGTAACATTCATACAAAATTTGAAGTAAATCCATGCAGTACTTTTTGAGTTTACCCCGGACATAAATACAGACAAACAGACAAAAAATATAAAAACTATGTTTTTGGCTTCGATATCGATTGTAGATCACGCCCCAAGTATTCTTTTAAAAAATATTCAATGTACAGTTTTCACTTCCCTACGATTTTATTATATGTATATAGATTATGTGCGATAAAAAAGATTCGTACACCAATGATGTCGGCAACAAAGTCGGTATAGGCGTTTTTTTTATATAGAAGAGGGGGCAAACGAGCAAGAGGTGCACCTGATGGTAAGTGATCACTGCCGCCCATGGACATCCGCAATACCAGAGGTCTTGCAGTTGCGTTGCCGGCCTTTTAAGAATGAGTAAGCTCTTTTCTTGAAGGTCCCTATGTCGTATCCGTTCGAAAATACCCCTGCCGGTAATTGGTTCCACAACAGAGTAGTGCGAGGTAAAAATGTCGGGAGAAACGCACAGTTGTGGATTTCCAGACATCGACAACGAGGTGGTGAGGATGGAACTTTAAATTCTGACGCGATGACCGATGGTGGAATTTAGCGGCAGGCATTAGTCCGAACAACTCGTCGGAACACTCCCCATGATAAATACGGTAAAAGATGCAGAGCGAGCCTACATCTCTGCGTAACGCCAAAGAGTCAAGTCGATTAGAAATAGCCTGGTCGTCAACGATTCGAACCGCTCTACGTTGAATGCGATCAAGAGGAAGAAGCTGGTACTGAGGAGCTCCGGCCCAGAGGTGAGAACAGTACTCCATGTGAGGTCGAATTTGGGCCTTGTAAAGTTGGAGGCGATGGGCTGGCATGAAGTACTGCTTTGCTCTACTGAGTACACCAAGCTTTTTGGAGGCTAGTTTAGCCTTCCCTTCCAAATGACCGCGGAACTGAACGTTGTTCGATATGTCGACTCCCAGAATTCCAATACTGGCTGAGGCTGTCAGGAGAGTGTTTTCGAACCGAGGTGATACGACAAAGGGTGTTTTTTTGCGGTGAACGCACAAAGCTGCGTCTTTTTGGGGTTAAATGTAATAAGGTTTTGACGACCCCATTCTGAGACATCAGTTAGTTAATTCTCGAGTACAGACACGAACTTGATCCGGCCCTCTTCGACGTGTTCCCGAGAAATACCGCTACGGCCGGAGTATGTAGCATCACCAGTACTGTCGTCCGCATAGCAATGTATGTTACTAATTCGCAACATATCATTGATATGCAGAAGAAACAGTGTCGGTGATAGCACGCAGCCTTGAGGAACACCAGCATTGACAGGTTTAAGATCAGAGCATGCACCATCGACTACGACCTTAATGCTCCGATCAGCCAAAAAACTGGTGATCCACTTGCATAGTTTCTCGGGAAGCCCATAGGAAGGCAGCTTTAAGAGAAGCGCTTTATGCCATACCCGATCGAAGGCCTTCGCTATGTCTAAACAAACTGCCAATGCCTCTCCCTTGGACTCAACTGCCTCCGTCCAACGATGTGTCAGGTATACTAGAAGATCACCAGCTGAGCGGCCACGACGGAAACCGTACTGACAGTCACTAATCAGCTGGTGCTTTTCTAAATACTTCAGGAGCTGACAGTTTATAAGTGTCTCCATGACTTTGGAGAACAAGGAGGTTATGGCTATTGCCCGATAGTTTGACGGATTAGAGCAATCTCCTTTTTTAGGAATGGGATGCACTAAAGCTGTTTTCCATGAATTCGGTACCACGCCGAGTGAATAGGAGAGCCGGAATAAGTGCGTCAATACTGGCGCCAACTCTGGAGCACATACTTTAAGCACAACAGGAGTGACGCCATCAGGCCCACTCGACTTGTGGATGTCCAAAGAAAGAAGTGCTTTACGCACAGCTGACTGCCGAAACTGCGGTTCTGGCATGGAACTATCACACTGCGGGATGGTAGGCGGTGTGTTCCCTCGGTCATCCAGAGTCGAGTTGGCCGCAAAGAACGAGCCCAGAAGATCGGCTTTCTCCTTTGCGGTATGGGCCAGAGAGTCATCGTCTCTGTGCAAGGATGGAAATGAAGGCTGGGAGAAATTCCCTAAGACAGCCTTGGCGAGAGACCAGTACGCACGAGTGCCAGAAGGAAGGCGTACTAATTTCTCACCAATTCTGCTAATGTGTTCCGCTTTTGCCGTGGCGATAGCTCTTTTGAAGAATCTCGAGGAAGAGTTGTACTCCTTTCGTAATGCGCTAGTTTTTACATCACGAGATGCCGACGCATCAGCCCAAGCTCGGTAGCATTCCTGCTTTCGGCGTATAGCCGTTTTGCAGTGGCGACCAAACCAAGGATGAGACTTGCCACCGATGGGCACCGCAGAAGACGGAATGAAAAGTTCCATGCCCTGCAGCACCACATCAGCGACAGAGTCAGAGACAGCATTCGGATCATCCAGCGAGAAGCACAACCGCCCCCATGGGTAGGATGCAAAGAAAGACCGCATCCCGTCCCAATCTGCTGACCTATAATGCCAAACGCGACGACAGCCTGCAAAAGGAGGCCGTGATGGGCGCGTGACCGGCACTTTGCTCCGGATCAGGCAGTGGTCCGACGCGCCAAGTGGAGCGTCCACCGATACCTGATAACGATCCGGTTCAGAGGTCAGCAGGAGATCCAACAGTGAAAGCCTATGGCCATCCACATCGGGAACACGCGTAGGCGAGGTTACCAATTGTGCTTGACCATACGCCAAGGCAAAATCATGAACAGACCTCCCCGCATGATCGGTGGCGCGAGAACAAAGCCATTCGGCGTGGTGGGCATTAAAATGGCCCAAGATCACGATCTCTGCGGAGGGGATCTGCTCTAACATGGAATTAACAGCCGTTTGTAAGCGCTCAACGAGCCGGTCAACTTCAGTATTCCCGCTATGGGACCTGTATAGGCACGCGTAACTGCGTGGATGGTCGTCGCAAGCTACACTAACCAGAGGATGGATAGGTCCTGACCTTCAAGTCTGCCGAGGCGCCGATAACAGATATCTTCTCTGACGTATGCGCACACACCAGCCCGCGGTACAAAGGAATGTTCCAGTTTGTACCCCGGGTAGGAGAGGTAGGTAGTATCAGCCGGAGAAGATATCTGTGTCTCGGTCAAGAAGAGCAAAGCTGGCTTCGCCGTCTCGAGATGGTAGTGGACGGCGTTCAGGTTGGAATGAAGCCCCCTGATATTGCAGAAATCCACAGTAAGCGTGGTAAGGGGTGCCATGGTCTTCTTGCTCTGTTTGCCCCGGACAGAATTGTCTATGAGCGCAATTTCCCCCCCCCCCCCCCCAGAATACGCAGGGCAGCCTGAGCATCCATGATCTGGCTGGAATACAGAGCACGGACGCTCAGGGGGGGATTCTCCACTGCTGGTGCAAGTGGTACCCCCCTTAGTAGATTTTTTTTAAATAGCGCATTCATAGTGTGCGGGAGGGGGGGGGGGGGGTTAGGCCTCCGGGACTCTCACAAACCAAACGAAACGCAGCAGCGGAGCTGCTACTTCACGTCGGTGTTTCATGCAGTATTCCATGCAAGAACGGACTTGTGCTTGATAAAGATTGAGCAACTGTTATGTTTAATGTTAATTGTCTAATAATGATGGCGTTTGTGGTAACACTTAAATATGATTATAAAAATCAATTAAAATAAAGTTTCAGTATATACCTATATTATATTTATTTTATTTAATTAATTTAATTAACGTAGAAACTTATTGTAGTTTATCTAATATTCATCACTCCGAAAGGCACACAATGGATTTACAAAACCAAAACCGCATGTGTTCTTTATGTACATCTTAGACACTGTAAAAATCAATCAATTAACAATTTTAAATCAAATGCCACTTACCTGAGTTCTTAAATCTGGTTCGCTGGTGGCGACCGCCATCGCGCTCGCTTCCGCCTCCGCCACCGCCGCTGACATGTCACCTGCGCTAGCACTTAGTGATCGTCTTCTCCCCTCTATTTCTACCTTTGTTTCTTTTTTACATTTCTCTTGTTTCCCCGTCAGAATATGCTTCGTTTTTGACAGTATGTTTAAAGGTTTGATAGATTTGCGGACCTGAAAATTAAATCACATATATATGAAAACATTTGCTCTATCCAACCGTTCCGCCAGGCAGGTCGTAAAAGGCGACCGATTGGCTCTGTAAGTCACTACCATCGTGACTACTAGGTGGTAGAGTTCTGCATTGTCTCGCCCGGGTCTGGTACCACCGCCTTACTTATTCCTGTCGCAATAGCGTCAGTGCTTGTCACTGTCGTGTTCCGGTTTGGAGGGTAAACTTATGCATTATTATGACATTAGACCTCGCCACAAGATAGCAACGCACCATTAACATCTTTGGTGTCCATAGGCTATGGTTGACTCTTACCATCAGGAGACCCATCTGCTTGTTTGCTATCTTATGATATAAAAAAAAATCAATAAATCAATCAAACATTAATTGCAACAAACACTGTACATGCGTAGGTGTCCCATCATTGGTTTTCTCAAATACTTGGCCATCTGCATGCCAGTTATGGCCTATTAATAAACCATTAATGAAAACAATAACAAAAAATATATTTTTTATATCATAATTTGTTTATATCAAACCGGAACGCGACAGCGACACGCACTGACGCTATTGCGGCAGTAGTAGGTAATGCGGTAGTACCAGACCCGGGCGAGACAATGCAGAACTCTACCACCTAATAAAATATTAGTTAAGATTAAAAATAGATTAATGATATAGATTTGTAGGAAGTTGGGTATAGGCTTTAGGATATAGGCTTTAACTAGTAGGATATAGATACACACCTTACACTTAACAGTAGCAGGATGTACAAATTTCCCCTCGTCTTTATTTTCAGTCTGTAGATTATCTCGTAAACCCAGCACCAGCATATCATCTAGAGAAGCTTGCAAGTGTCTTCTCAAAGCCGGCCTAGCTTCTTCGTGACTTCGAGACGAGTACACTGATAGAGAATCACTCGCCTTACTCACACCAGATACAACAGTCACATTCTCCACAGATTCATTCGACTGATAATCCACACGTCGGTGCCTTTCCTCATAAATCTCTACTGAGTTGAATGCTTCCGATACGCGATCAACTTCATCCACATCCAATTGCGAAGGTATGACATCATAATGCCTCTCATTCTCTGTAAACACCGAGTCATAAATTTCATTAAAATTACGTGAACTAGATGCAACGTTCCCATATACATTATTATAATTATAATTATCATCATCGTTCCTGGGACAATGGCGAGCAAGGTCATTATTATTGAGCATTACATCATCCAGATTTAATGGCCTTCCTTGGCCTCCAAATCCATCTACAACAGGAGTTGTATTAGAGAGGAAAGAGGCTTCATTCTCGAAACTACTACACCCAACTAAACCTACAGGTCTTCTGGGCATTTCTGGACGGAAACGATTTGGTGGGGCTTGCTGATTGGCAAAATCCACTACTAGAATTCTATCGGCAATATTTCGGCAATCGTTATGGAACCCGATACCTGAGTCACTGTTACTCGATGTAGTGGTTATCTCACTGTGGTTGCTTGGCTGAGGTGAATTGGCGACAAATTCAGGCGGTTCTATTCTCACATCTTCATGTCTGCCTCGACGATCGCGTGGAGCTCTGAATACTGGTCGATTACTTCTCGCAAAGTTACCAGCAGCTGGACTATCACCTTTCACAGCTAATTTAGATATTTGATGGATAGGTGGACTTACACACTCGTCTGATGGCAAAGAATACATGCCTCTGATGACTCCAACGACATATTCAGCTGACGGTGGAAATTCTAAGCACCTTTCGGCAACAAGATCTCTGGTGCATGTTATTTGGAAATCTCTTGCTTTAGTTGTATGTGTTTCATGTTCAGCCATCCGGGGGTCTACAGCAAAAACATGACAGCTGTGTGAACCTTCAGTTTCTGTATCTGTGATTTCAGCAGATGTAACCAAACCGAAGAACCTTCTGTCTGCATCTGAGCCGCATCCAGCAAAAATGATTCTTTCTCTTTGATATTGCGCTAAGACTTGACCATTAGGACGCCGTAACAAAAGCACATTTGGTAATACAATGAGCAAAACGGGTGTAGCTGTTTTTCTCTCTTGACGTAGCTTTCGAACAGCATTTCTAACGTTTCCTGGAGCTGATGTGGCATTTGCTTGTGGTGTTTCAATAGTCCCTAAGTAACCAACGACTGCCCGACATTCTAACCGAGCAATATGATTTGGAGTTAGTTGAGCTCTACTCAAATTTTGCAGGATTTCATTGACACCAGACGAACTTGGAGCAGCATGGCAACCTGGAAATTAAAATTAACAAGTATTTACAATTTTATCTATATATAAGAGTTGCCTCTGTGGTCTAGTGGTCCGGTGTCGGTGTTGACCACATGAGGTCCCAGGTTCGATTCCAGGGTCGGGGAATTCAAGATGTTTTTCCAGTTTTCTGATAAAAACAATGTTACCCGGGGCTGGATAAGTGCCCGGTAAGCGATAGGCTATCTATCACCTATCATATTGTGGGGCTGAATTTCTTCAGCTAAACGTGGGTGCACTTGATGTACCTCTGTCTACCACTTTAGGGATAGGGCGTGATATATATACATAACATTTGGACATTTCTCTATATGTAATTAAATTATGTAATTAATTAAAACATTTCGAATTGAATACTATTTTTTATTGATTTTTTTGGAGATATTTATTGAAAATCTAAAATCTCAATAGCAGCTCGAGTCTGGCGGGTGATGTGTTACCAATCCCGTGCCTCTGATGCGCAGTTGGGTTAAAGTATTATTTACCTTAAATAAAAATATATTTAAACTAATACTTATTCAAACAGTATGGGCATATATTTTACTAAATAGTGTAAGAATTTTAGTAATGAAAGTTAATATCCACATGCATGACTGTCACTGGAGAGAGTGCACTACAAACTAACTAATGAAGAACTACTAGCACAAACAAAATATAAAACTTGAAAGTAGTATATGTTGGCCTACATTTGTAATTTAAAATAAAAAGTTGCATTATGAAGTATCACAAATGACCGACAGCTTTAATGTTTATTCACATATATTATTAACAATGCAACATTAACAAATTAGCAAAAAAATAATTTATTATCAAATATGAAACATTTCTGTGATATTCTTTTAAATTGTTAACTGTCTCATATCAAATAATCTATATATATAAAAATCAATATCTGTTCGTTAGTCTCGCTAAAACTCGAGAACGGCTGAACCGATTTGGCTAATTTTGGTTTTGAATTAATTGTAGAAGTCCAGGGAAGGTTTAAAAGTTGAAAAAATATAGAAAAAAAAGGGGAAGTTAAGAAGGCAGAACAACATTTGCCGGGTCAGCTAGTCTATATATATAAAAATCAATTGCTGTTCGTTAGTCTCGCTAAAACTCGAGAACGGCTGGACCGATTTGGCTAATTTTCGTTTTAAAATATCCATGGAGGTTCTGGTTAGGTTTAAAAGGTGAAACAATTTAGGAAAAAAAAGGAAAAGTAGACACAAAGTTGGCAGAATAACGTTTGCCGGGTCAGCTAATATAAATAAATACATTATACATACATATGTGTCATACTGTGTTAGTGTATGTCCTGATGGGATCCATAAATACTGATCCAATTAAGTATATACCTATAAAGTTATGATTATTTATCTGTCACTTCTATAATTTACTAACATATAGCGGTACAAGTAAGATGATACTGTGTTAAAGTCCAAACATATAATAAATAGCCACAGTAATGTGTGTCTAGCTAGTATTGTATACAATTACAATACAAAAATATATTCCAAGACAAGAAAATATTGATGTCACATTAAATCTTTTTTTTCTGCTATTTAGATATTAATAAGATGGAAAAATTAATTATTTTTATAAATAAACAAATGTTCTTTCTATTATTAAATGGAATTAGAGAAATAATGGCACCTTCTCTTTAAATAATCAAAATAATTGCTCTCAGAAATTATATCACAAAAAATAAATCAGCTTGTCCCAAAGATTTATTACATTTTCTAAATATGTTAATATGCCATGTCTGAAGTTAGTACAGAGTAGTAGGTACAACAAGAAATTTAAATAAATTATACTTTTAAGTAATTTGAGAGTATAATTTATTATAATTTCTGAGAGAATAGAGATATCAAAACACATATCATAAATTTTCTGTGAATAAATTATGTTATTGCAATCTGTACATCTGTACAAATAAATAAAATTGGAGTGTCTGTTTGTTATATTAAAATAACCACTTATTACTGAATACATATGGATGTATACATGATACATATACCAGAATAACATTCTTTACATTATTTGTCTGTCTATCTATCTGTCTGTTTGTTTGTTCCGGCTAATCCCTGAAACAGCAGGCCCGATTTTGTCAGGACTTTTACTGACAGATAGATTATATAATAAAGAGTAACTTAGGCTACTTTTATTATAGAAAATTTTCCACACGGACAAAGTTGCAGGCACAGCTAGTTATAAAATATGTACCTATTTAATTTTTGTTACATATTTTTTATAATTGGGTAATTGCTTCTATTGTTTATAAATGGAACAATCATTAAAATGAGTAAGCCAGAATATAACATTGACTAAAAAATGTTACAGTTTGTATAACAATAAAAATAGTTTTCCCACAACTATAAAAACTTTCCCCACAACAAGTGTTTCACAAAAATGTATACCTATATTTTACAATATATTGTTATCTGTTTAAGTAACTTAAAATGCACTTATTTCCTGACATATTGAGCACTGATTTTCATTCAATGTTCCTTGTATGTTTTCAAGTGTACCACTTTTTGTAAGCCACATTAAAACATAAGTAAAAAAAAATTAAAGTCATTACTGCTAATTTGGCACACTTGTTTACTTGGCTACATATTTTTATACTGGTGCACTAAAACTTTAATAAAATGAAAAGTGGTAAAAACGCCTGATATAAGAGACATAAGTCTATTATACTATTTTATATATTCATATTATTTATGTCATAAATGTATTTTTCATTAAAAAAAGTTAAATGTTAGACATTAGCATACAGATAAGCTTGTGTCAGTGAAAGGTTTTAATTTGGCAAGAGTTTGTTTTAAGTATTAGAAAGAGGTAACCTATTTCTCTTCAAAATACAGAAATATCTATTGATAACTATTGATAACTAAAGTCATTTAAGTTCAAATTGTTTGTTCAAATAATAAATAATTTTCTGCAATGTAAAAAAATTTGTACATACCATTACACCTGTAAAGAAAACACACATAATTTAAATGGAGCAAAATTGAAACAACAGACTCCCTCTTTCCTGTATTTCTGGAACTGTGTATCTGATCTTTACCAAATGTAAATGAGACCACATGAGAAGTATAATCTCAAAACAAAAAATATTATTCAAATTGGTTCATAAATGTCCAAATGCTACGGCAAAAACATAAAAATATATAGACCAGAAGTGAGAACCTACTTTTTGGCAAGTCTGTTGAAATGTATGTTTTTTGTTTATTATTTCTTGTACTAAAACTAGCTATTGCCCGCGACTTCGTCCGCATGGACTTCGTTTACTCCGCACAGCTCCTCACCGTAGGTGATAGCGTGATAACATGTAGCCTATATATTGACCCGACCTGTTAGTAATATTCATGCAAAATTTGAAGTAAATTTCAGTACAGTACTTTTGGAGTTTATCCCGGACATATATACAGACAAACAGATAAACAGACAAACAGACAAAAATTCTAAAAAAACTATATTTTTGACTTCGATATCGTTTGTAGATCACGCCCCAAGTAGTTTTCACTCTCCTATGATTTTATTATATGTATAGATGACTATACAGATTTTGATAAAATTTGATATATGGTAGCATGTATGTTATGGTATTAAGGTATCACATAATCTATATTTTGCCTTAGAAAAAATATAGTTTCTGTTAAAATAATGAAAACCTTTTAATCACAAACATTAGTGGGCTGCTGGGTGCAATTAGTATTTAGTAATAAATATTATTTGCATATTTCAACTATTGATTCTTTACGAAAATGATATGTACACCTTAGAACAGGATATTTATAGATGCCGATGTGATGATTTGTATATAAATATTAAAATAGTTGTACCAAATTTACCTGGATGATGAAGCACGGCGGCTTGTGGCCTACGGCGAGGTGGCGGATACCTTCGCCGCGTTCTAGCCCGTTCTTCGGGCTCTGTGTCTTCAGTATCCGTAGGAGGTGGTTCCCTTAAAGCAACACTAAGAGCTATAGGTCCTTGCACTGATGCTACTAGACGCGCTACAGATGCATGCGGAGCTCTAGCTACGCTAGCTCCATCAACGGCTAATAAAGCATCTCCAGCTCTTAAGCCAGCCCTTTCTGCCGGTCCCCCAGCGGCCACTGCAGAAACTACACATGGTCTTTGCCCTGAGATTGTAAATCCAAAACCCCCGGGGCCTCTCGCAACCACAACACGTCTTTCAGAATTCCGAGATAGTATTGCGCGCCGACGTCTTCGTCTCTGCTGTTGCGGTACCATCATAGTAACTTCCTGAAGTTAATGCACGATTTCAGATTATTGTGAGCAATTGCACAAATAATATATATTATTTTATCAAACACACTATCAACCGGAGATAACGTCATATACAGAAAACTAGAAAAACTTGACTTTCAAAACGTAACAAACTTTCGAGGACTTTGTGAGCTTTGACGTTTAGAAAGTTTGCAAAACAAAACCAGATTTTTTCATTACACGCAACAAGTAATAACTGATTTATCTTGTAATAATTCATCTATTAAACTGTATTTTATTTGACGTAAAAAAAAACTAATAAATGTATAAGAGATATGGATATAACACACAATCCATCAATAAATCTCTAAGAAAGATATAAGTGCATGAAAGTGGTGTCATTACATATCGTATTCACAAAGAATTATAAGTGGAAACATTAATTTGGATAAAAGAAACTTCGTTGTCATATCCATAATTATGTGAAAGACGATGAGAAGAAAAAGCGCGGGAAACATAAAATTTGGCGGACGTCATTTTTGGTTCTGCGACTTTTTATATTATTATTTAGCGAAACAGAGGATCGATATTAGTTTTATTTGTGTAAATATTTAATTTTATGTAAATATCATTAGTTTTACTATCAGTTTAAAGTAGGTAAGTCTCCTTTTCACTTTTTAAAATGAACAAACCCCCTGACGATCCTGGAGGTGGACCGCTCCAGGTAGCGCACTATGTTACTATAGATGAGAGTAGTGTCGATACAGATACTTCGCTTTCTTCAACTCAAACAACTAACAGGAAAAGATCTCATACATCTAATAAAATATGCAAACACTGCAATAAACGGCGCAAAAAGCGCAACAATGAATTGAAATCTACTGACTGTCAGTGCTCTCACTCTGTTTCTGAAATCTCAGATATAAATAATGCTTCGGGCGCCTCATTTATTACTGGTGATAATAATGTAAATGATAATGTTACAATGAAAGATTGGTCAAACCCCCTAACAAATAGTAAGGAACCCCAAAAACCTAAAGATTATATTAACTACCGCACACAGTATGAATCTACAGACCTTGGACCTTACGTTATTCATGTCCAAAGAGTTATTACATCTCCGACTGATAATGTTACTCTACATCCAGTCTCGTTTGGGCGATTCCTTAAAAATAATACTTTTAAAAATATAATTGATGGTAGCCTCAAGAAAATTGGACGCAACCGATTATCTCTATCATTTTCGGACCACAATGACGCAAACCACTTTATTAATGACCCTAATCTCTCAAATAAAAACTTCAAAGCTTTTATCCCATCATTTAACGTTTCACGAGTAGGCGTAATTAGAGGTGTTCCCTCAGACTGGTCACCTGAGGAAATTGCTAATAATGTTAAGGTTCCCATTGGTTGTGGAAAAATAATAAAGGTTAGAAGAATAAACCGTAAAATAACTATTAATGATAACACTACCTGGAAACCAACAGAGACAGTTGTCGTAACTTTTGATGGACAGACTTTACCGAAACGTGTCTACGTTTGTTATAATGCTCTCCCAGTAGATTTATACATTTACCCTACTATACAATGCTATAAATGCTGTAGGTACGGTCATACTAAAATAACTTGCAGATCCAACCCAAGATGCTTTAAATGTGGAAAGGATCATTGTGGAGACTCTTGTACTAGTGAGGCTGATTTCAATGTTAATTGTTGTTTATGTAAGGGATCTCACTTTGCCACTAGCAAATCATGCCCAGAACATTTAAGACAAAAAAACATTAAAATGTTTATGGCTCAAAACTGTGTCTCTTATGCCGAGGCATCAAAAAATTATCCCCCGGTCTCCAAATCATATGCTGATGCCATCTCAACACCTATTAAAACTGCTCTTCATCCACTTTTGAAAAAAAATTTAGATTCGCAAGAACAATCCCATAGGTCATACAAAAAAACAATATTTCAGAAACCTAAACCCCATACAAAAGTCAGTAAGAGTTATGACTATGATTTCCAAAATTCAGTTATTAATGAATATAATTCCACTAATTCTAGAGAAAATGGTACTTTGTTGACAAAAAATAATAACAATAATCAAGAATCAGCCTCAATAGGCATGATTATATCTTTTATTAAATTTTTATCTCAGTCCGAAGTAATAACACCGTCCAACGCTGCTTTAATGACAGAAAGTTTAATTAATTATTCTAAATTTAATGGTGATCATGGACAGTCAAGCCAAAATTCTTCAATGGAACTCGCAGAGCATCACCAACAAGAAAAGTGAATTAATTCACTTATTAAATAAATATGAGCCATTTTTAGTGGCTCTTTCAGAAACTTGGTTAAGACCAAGTTGTACTTTTAAATTCTCTGGATACACTAGTATCCGAGAAGATAGATCTGATGGTTATGGAGGTGTAGCCATCATGATCAAAAAAGGATATAATTTTTCCATTGTTAATCTTCCTGTACATACTGTAAATATGTCTATATTAGCTGTTAATGTAAATAATATTTGTTTCGTGTCACTTTATATTCCACATCCAAATTTGAATATTTTGACAGAACTTAATAACCTATTATCCATACTACCTAAACCCTTTATTGTGTTAGGTGATTTTAATTCTCATCATCAAGCCTGGGGTTGTTCCTCCAGTAATTATTATGGTGAAGAACTTTTGAAAGTCATTGAAGAATTAAATTTATGTATTTTAAACAATGGTTCTCCCACTCGTCGCACAAAACCCTCCGAAGGCAAAAGCGCTATAGACCTGTCCATTTGCAGTCCCAATTTAGCACCTTCTTTGAGATGGTACACACTCCCATTTACGTTTGGAAGTGATCACTTCCCCATAATAATAAATTTCCCTTCTGCATATCATAAAACTTCACCTAAATCTACATCATATTTCAAATATAATTTGCATAACCCGGATTGGCACAAGTTTAATAATTTGATGGAAGTTGGTGTTAATGTTTTGCCTAACATTTCCTCATATAATGACTCTTCTTGTGCAGAAGCCTTTACTCAATTAATTATAAAATCAGCTGAAAACACTTTTCCCATTAAAAAACAATTAACTAAGAAAATAAATACGCCACCTTGGTGGGACAAAGAGTGCTCAGACGCTATTAAGGAAAGGAAAGCTGCTGAAAAATTTTATTGTCAGTATACAACTACAGAAAATTTTAATATTCTCACTAATATTATAAAAACTACTCGTCGATTATTAAAAAAGAAAAAAGCTGAAGGTTGGAAGAAATTCTGCTCTTCCTTATCACCCCAAACAAAACCTTCAAGTGTATGGTTAAACATAAGAAAATTTAGATCTGCATATAAGGTTTCTAATAATAATGAAATGTGTCCATTGTTAATAAATCAGCTGATAGATCATCTTGCTCCACCTACAGTACCAGAATGTATCCTTTCTCTTCCTTCTACTTCTTCTTCAGACAATTTTTCCCCTTTTACATTATTTGAGCTTAAAGGTATCCTTCAAAATGTTAAAGACTCTACTCCTGGATGGGATAATATTAACTACTCATTTTTAAATAACATGACTGATAAATCTCTATCATACTTATTAAAGGTTATGAACTCCCTTGTTTCTACAGGTAATATACCTCAGACATGGAAGTCACATTCTGTTATCCCTATCCTTAAACCTGATAAAAACCCTTCTGACCCTTTTTCATACAGACCCATTGTGCTTTCATCAGTTATGTTGAAAATTCTAGAGCACCTTGTCAAACTTCGCTTAGAATGGTTTATTGAAAGCAGAAATTTATTAAGTCAAAGTCAGTATGGTTTTAGGAGAGGAAAGAGCACCATAGATAACATTAGCTTACTTATAACTGATATTAGATTAGCTTTTACTAATAACAAATCTGTTGTAGCAGCTTTTTTAGATATATCCTCAGCATATGATAATGTAATTCTATCAATTCTGAAAAATAAGCTAGTGAAATTAAACATACCATTTTATTTAATTAATGTTATTATGAATATTGTATACAATAGAACTATTAATTTAGCAAATGACCCTAATAATTTAAAAAGACAACAATATAAAGGTCTTCCACAAGGTTCTGTTTTAAGTCCAATCCTTTACAACATATACTCATATGATATAGAAACTGTAGCAACTAGCAATGTAAATGTTCTTCAGTATGCTGATGACCTCCTTTTATACTCAACTGACAAATCTATACAGATGGCTTGTGATAATCTTTCCATGTCTATTCTATCCCTACAGACTTGGCTTAATAACAATGGTCTTGATATTTCTGTTTCTAAAAGTTCCATAGTTTTATTTTCTCGCTCAAAATTTCCACCCCCTATAAATATTACTTACAAAAATAGTTCAATTCCTGTTAAATCGAAAACAAAATTCTTAGGTATAATACTAGATAATAAACTCCAAGGACTAGATCATTGTGAGTATATAGCAGCAAAGTGTGAACGTAATATCAATTTAATGAGATGTGTTTCTGGGGTTTGGTGGGGTGCACACCCATCTACATTAAAACTTATGTATAATGCATTAATAAGAAGTTTATTGGATTATGGAATGTTTTTACTAGAACCATGTAGTAAGATTGGTCTAAAGAAAATTGACTCTGTTCAAATTAAAGCATTACGAATTGTTCTAGGAGCAATGAAATCCAGCCCTGTTTCTGCCCTACAAGTAGAATGTGCTGAACCTCCATTACATTTACGACGTAAATATCTATCTGACAGGTTTTTCCTTCGCACTTTGGAATCACAAAATCACCCTCTGCTTACAAAGCTCTCTAGTCTTAGTGATTTAATGTCAGATAAGTATTGGAAACACAAAACAATCCCAGCCCTTGTATACAGCTATATGAAATATCACAGCCTTAAGCCTTTTACTTTTACATCCCCTATAAATCCCTTATATAAACACAATTATGAATCATTAACTCTGCAGCCTGTTGTAGTAAATTTAGGTATAGATAAACAATCTTTGTATGCCAATCAATATTTTAACAATATTATCAATGAAAAATGGCAAGATTTTCATTTGATTTTTACTGATGCATCCAAAAATAATAGTAATGTTGGAATAGGTGTATACCATAAACAATACAATATTGTTCAAAAAATCAAATTTCCACCGGAAGCATCTGTATTTACAGGTGAATGTTATGGACTTTATAAAGCTGTAGAATACATACACATTATGAAACTACCCAAGTGTATGATTCTGACTGATTCACTGAGTGCTCTACATTGTTTGCAAAAGTTCCCTTTAAAATCCAAATTTATTCCTCCTATTATTTTAGACTTAAGAAATCTTTTATACAAATGTACTTTTAAATATAATCATATTATTTACTTTGCCTGGGTTCCAAGCCATTGTAATATCACTGGAAATGAGCGAGCTGATCGGTGTGCTAAAGAGGCAGTTCAGTGTGGTGATTTATACCCCTACATTAATTATTGCCATGATCTAGCTGCTCTCCCTAAACTCCATCTTAAGCAGTCATGGCAAAGTGTCTGGGATAGTGGTACATTGGTGAAAGGCAAAACCTATTCCCAATTACAACCATTGATACCTTCTAAACCTTGGTTTTCTGTAGTGAAATTAAATAAGTTGTCAACATCTGTTATCACCAGAATGAGGCTTGGTCACACTAATTCTCCTGAACACCTCTTCAAGCTACACATCAAAGATAGCAATGTTTGTGAGTGTGGCACTGATATTGGAGATCTCAATCATATATTTTTTGCTTGTCCTAAATACAATCATTCATCATTATATAACAATCTATATTCTAATGACATTCCTTTACCTACATCCATTCTAACCCTGTTATTAAACCCTTGTATGTATAATATTCTTTCATTATTCATTCAAGAAAATAATATTAATATTTAAGCGTAGTTAGATACATTTAGTATCTAATACCAAATTAATATTAACCCACTTGTAAATATTATACAAATAACTAAGTATTATCTCTGTATATATTTATTTAAATATTATTGTTGTAAATAATTTATAATTTTAGTATCTATGTTATTTTGATTACTTTCTGATCCTCTATTTTCCTGTCAATCCAAATTCCAAATCCTAATTTATTGTCTAAAATATGTTTCCTCGTTTTACTTGATCATGGCAGTTGCTTAACGCCCATGCCAAAAAGAAAAAAAAAAAAAAAAAAAAAAAGACGATGAGAATTTGTCAAATGTCAATGTCAAACCCACGTTGTGTTGTTTGTAGTGTATACGGGTTGTAGCTCTTATTTTAATTTTAAAATACAAAACATAACTTAATACTCATAAACTTAAGTACAATTGAAAGCTACGATAATGGCTGTAAGTATTCTTATTTATATATATAAATAAATTTAAATTTAATACGAAATAACGTGCTAAAACCTTTACAAACTGACATTGATTTTCAGAAAAAAGGCAAAATTAAAATAAGCAAAATTAAAAGAAATAATCAAACTACTAATAAAATGAAGAAGCAAGGTAAGCTAAAGCTTCAAAGGCATAGAACGAAAGTACAAAAACAAAAACAGCCTACTCAGACACAGCCAGAGTATAGTAGCGAAAGTGAATCTTCAAGCAATGAGTGGGCCGATATGCTGGATGAGGAGGAACAAGAATATATAAATAAGAGACTTGCAAAACAACCACAGCTCCTGTCTAATATTCCAGAAACGGAAGAAATTAAAAAGTGAGGTCTTATTACTATTTTGTTTTCTATAAGTTTTAGTGAAGGTAGGATATAATAAAATCACCTTTTGAAAGTCAATACAATAAAACAGGTAGTAGATTATACCAGGTTTAAAATTTATTTGCAATTTTTTTATATGTTATACTACATAAAATTTAAACTCATTGTGATAAAGAATCAATGTTATTCTCAACATATTAGCAAAATAATGCAATAAAATTAGGGTGAAATAATAGTAGTCTTCCATGTCAGTTGAAACCCAAATTATTTTATTTAAAAAATAAGTTATAATTTAATATTGTGTTTAATTGTTCCATTCATATTTTAAAATCTCATGTAAATTGTAATAAACGGTAGGTACTTGTTAATACATGCTATGCACATTTTATCATTTTTAAAGGGCGAGTCAAGAATGTTCTTTGGAATCTTGTAAAATCATACACATTTCCCTTAAAATATTTTTTTGTTTTATTGGTAATAAATATCTTATTATGTGTGTTGTAACAATATTTGTCAGAATTTTGAGAAAAGTTAACTAAATTCTGACAAACATAATATGTTTCCTTAATATATTGTCATTATATTTATTTTTTTAAATTTCTCCCATAGTGAATCTTGAGCATGTAGCTTATATATACATATAGCCCTTATCTGCAATATAAATATTAAATACAGTTTTTATGTCTGCAACTCTGCCCCATATCATAATGTTGTAAGAAGACATTGGGGTACACAAAGTATACATGTTTGTTATTGTCTTATTACCCTGCTTGCACAGGCAGCTGAACTTAATTTAAATGATAAGTTTCATTATATTTACCTAGCTGAAGAGTAGAGTCTATTCTGAGCCCTAAAAAAGAGTCCTAGCTGCTATTGTTGGTAGAACTTGACTTTTCCATTTTTCATTTGGATGATTAGAAGTTTTTTCCTAAGGAGTTCTAGAAGTTTATCTTTGTTTTAAGATTAATGAAAAATAAGTTTAATTATTGATAGTTTAAACTATTTATTAATATTTATTATTGTTGTATTTATTACTAAATTTATTTAAGAATCACAGTGTTTGCAGTTACATGACCAGTTTGGTTAATCTTAATTTTCTTTGCACACTATTTTAAAATATAAGATCATCAGGATCAGATAGTATGTGGGGTCTGCTACACATAATGGGTGGACAACATAGTGGACCGCCTCTTCCACTAGAGGCCTGGGATGTCTCTAATCTAGCAAAGTAGGATACGAATGGCTCTTTGAAATGTTCAGCTATACTAGATTTCTATAGATGGGTGATTACACACATACTGCAGAGACCCTGTAGTAATTTTCATTTTGAATAATTTGCAAGTTGTGTAACTCAGTTCGTTTTATCTAGCCAAAATTATAAATAAGTATCATCATGCCCAATTCTCTTGCATGGTAGGAAGAGTAAACCAAACGTCTATAGACTTTCTGATTCACCACAATTCTCCGGGTTATTGGTAGGCAAGATGAGTGGTGTACCTCATCTCTGCATTTTACCTATGCAAAGAACTATGCTTGTGTAAAACAGGTTGTCTAATACATATAAGTTTTGCAAATTAAATTTCTTTATTTGTCAAAAATAGGGTGACAAGATCCTGTATTCAAGCCTATTCCATTACAAATAGCATGCAAATCTGTAGTTTTTAGTGTTTTATTAATTGGTTATATCTATTTAAATGTTGTTTGTCTTTACAATTTTAAGATTATTATTTATACAATTACTAGCTGACCGGGCAAACGTTGTTCTGCCTTTTTCACTACTCTTATTTTTTTTCTATATTTTCTCACCTTTTAAACCTTCCCTGGACTTCAAAAATTTATTCCAAAACCAAAATTAGCCAAATTGGTTCAGCTGTTCTCGAGTTTTAGCGAAACTAACGAACAGAAATTGATTTTTGTATATATAGATAAGTTAACTGAGATATAAATAAAAGTATTTATCTTTTTTAAAGCCATTATCATTTTTCAAAATACATTTAGCTAAGTAGCAATTAAAATAAAATATTGGTAGCTTCGTGATAGTCACAAAATAATGGTAACAATGACATAATATGTAAAAAAATAATGTTTTCAGACAAAATTTAAAGCGGAAAAGAAATGACAAGCCAAAGCCACTACCATTGACAGATGTCGCTGACAGTATCACAGAAAGTGACTCTGACAACAGTGATGTTGAAGACATATATGAGAAAGAACTGTCGGAGCGGCCAGTAAAGAAACTTAGACCTTTGCTACCTATTAAAACAAAAGATGGTGTAATGGAGAGAGCCGAAGAAGTAGATGGTTTGTATATTTTACATCAAAATTTTTTATGGAACTTTTATTAAGAGCAATAGCCCCACCTCTTGTTCCCACCATTGTAATTGCTAAAAAAATTGAACTAACCTTTCCATGACTATTAAGTTGTGAGCTCACAGTGCCTAAGAAAATCTAAGCTGTATTACAAACTGCCACGACATTAATTAGACGTGTATAGGTGAAGTATCAGTATTCTTGTGGTACTAATGTTCCACCACCACACACAATATTTTTTTAGCACGCTATTGTCTCTAGCACAGTTCTTTAACACTACTATGGAGTGAGAACTGTATTACAGATTGTAGACAGTAGGAAGGTATCGTAGTTATAAACGACGTGCGCTTAACGTATGTGTCCGGGTGCCACGTGCCACTAGCTAATGCGCGTTCGCCGGCCCGCGAGAGGGCCCGCCCCCCGCAAGCCCTACCCCTCTCGCACTTATATGTATCCTTAACACAGATGTCATACTTTTGTGCAAGTGCAAGTCAAACATGCTAATAACTACCACTAACAATCTTCAAAAATATGACTTTATTATGATCCAAATATTTTTTTAGAATCTGAATCAGAAAAAGAAGAATCTAAAGAAGAAATTCCTACAAAAGCAGAAGCTGATAACTCAGGTTCGGATTCAGAGGACTCTGGTTTCCCTAATGAAGAAGTGCACCCTGAAGGTGATGCGATTACAACTGTCCAGCTGTTAGCTGCAAGGCGGGACCGTCTACAGCATGACAAACTCAGGATTGGTGCTCTTTGCTCCTCTTTGCTGGAGAATCCAGAAAAAAAGGTATAAGGCTTCAGAGCATTATTTTAAATCTCACAAACATTCTTCTTTTTTCAGTCACACACATTCTAATTAGATACAACTCAGACTTACCCCTTATGGAATAAACCATTACTATACAATATTTCAAAAGTTAACATATATATTTGTATAAGTATACTGCTGTACTAAGCACAAAAGCGGTATCTCAGCGATAGCTAGTTTCCAGATAATTGAAGTTATGTACTCGTACTCGTTATCTTATAGTTAGTTATTTTAGTTACTAAACGGAATCCATACTATCCATACTAATATTATAAATGCGAAAGTAACTCTGTCTGTCTGTCTGTCTGTTACGCTTTCACGGCTATACCGCTGAACCGATTTGGATAAAATTTGGTACAAATATAGTTTGAGACCCAAGAAAGGACATAGGATAGTTCTTATCCCGGAAATCCCACGGGAACGGGAACTATTCGGGTTTTTATTTTAGAAATTTTTCCACGCGAACGAAGTCGCGGGCACAGCTAGTACTTATATAATATTAGGTATTATATTTTCTATCTCAATGTTAAAATATGAAAATTGTATGTGGACATACCTAAATCATGCTAATATCTTTAGTAATTTAAAGTAAAAGTGAGATAGAACTTTATAGTTTTTTATACTTAAAAAAAAAAATACTGCTGTAGGGCTTAGTTCATTAGATGTGTATTTTTCTCAGCTATCCGATGGCATAAAAATCAAAATTACGAATTTTTTTTAAATGCCGCTTTTGCGCTTAGCACGACAGTATAGAGGTACAATTCCGCAGTGGGCTGCATACTGCGATCGCGGCAGTCTCCAAAACGAGCATCTGCACAATGCATAGAACCACAGACCACATGAATACTAATGACATGACACGCCATTGGGACAGAAACGTGTCGCAGCGCATATGAGCAAACGCTCCTATTACTGTGAAAAATGTCATATTTTTTAGGTTATATTATATTGTGGGATAATTGAAATAAGTCATACCGTTTTAATCATACCGAATGAGATGACAAGATTTAAAAATTACCCTTGAAATGATTTTATTTCATTGGTAAGTAGGATAACTCTGTATTTATGTGTGTAATTGCAAATACACTGACAAACTAAGAAATTGTCTTGAAAGGCGTATCCATTTAATCTGTGCATAGAACCATGATTCAGCCACTCAAATACTTTGTGCGAGACAGAATGTTGGACAACGCTATCCATAATTTACTAATATGTCTAAAATGAGGAAGGTAATGACGACTTGTTGTTACTATATTATGCAAAATTAATCATAATTTTTATAAATATGTGTAGGTCACACATATTTAAAAAATGTCTGATGAATGTCTTTATACCAATAAAATAAAACTATAAACTATAGCAGTTTCCAATGGAATCCCAGACATGTCAAAACTTTTTTTTGTTTAGAAAAGTTTTTATTTTAAAAATCGTAAGTTCATCATCATCATTATTCAAATAGTTTTGATGTTGATTTTTCTTTTCCAGTTAAAAAATCTATATCCGATTTTATATTTAATGGAGGAACGGCTTAAAGATGGGGCACTGAACCTACACTCAATCCGCAAGTTGGCCACGCTGTCAGCAGCAGAGGTCTTTAAGGATATACTGCCGGAGTACAAGATCAGACATCAAGACTACTCGGACGTTAAATGTAAGTGAATACTTAGAATCTAGCCAGCTTGAAAGACGCGGATCCCTTTACCGGCTACCTTAACCTCTGAACTGGAACATAATAATTTATATATAGTAAACTGAAACAAATTACATCCAATCTTCAATATCACTTGAACCCTTAATCAGATCTGCACTAAATTTGTATAGGACAAAATGAGAAATGTGTCCTCCAAAATATAGAAACGAATTTTCTAATTTTTTTATAAGATAGCAAAAAAGTAGATGGCCCTCCTTATAGAAAGTGATAGCAAAGATGTTAATGGTGCGTTGCTATCCTTGTAGCGGGGTCTAAATGCCACATACATAAGTTTACCGCCTACCTTACCCTCCAAACCGGAAAACGACAATGACAAGCATTGACGGTATTACGGTAGGAATAGGTAAATCAGTGGTATCATATACCTGAGCGAGGTTTTGCAGAACTTTAGCACCTAGTAGCCACGATAATAGTGATACCTATAGCCAATCAGTCGCCCTTTACGACCTGCCTGGCAGAATGGCAGTCGGTCTATTCTTCAAAGGGAGCCCGGACCAATACTAAAGTCATTTTGTTAAGTGTAATATTTCGCATAACATATTGTTTTTGCTTTTCAGTAAAGAAAGACACTCTAGCTCTGTACAAATATGAGAAGGAATTAGTCGAGTTCTATAAGAGATACCTACAGCGATTAGAGAAGGTGACCAGCGTGCTGCGGCGGAAGCGGGACGACAACAGGTATGCTTTTTAAATAATAAGAAATTTTGACACACTGGGATTTAACGCTCTTCCTCGTGAGCTTCGTCATCCCGGAAATGACATCATTCACATGATGGCACGATAGAACACGTTCGTGCTCGTTACATGGCGCTCTTCCACCTGAGCTATGGATGGTATCGATGATTCATTGTGGTGAAATCAAAAAAAACAGTACCCGGATGACAGCTGTGTTCTTTTTTGGTAAAAAACGACGTTTTCTAAAAATGGAACCCCCTGTTAAACTAAATTTCATGAAAATTGTTGGAGCCGTTTCAAAGATTCTGATTATATTTAAGGTCTTTCCAAAATAATAATAATAATAATAATAAGCCTTTTTTATTTCCACATAACATTGAATTAAAGTACAAAGTTAAATTTAATGAATCTTAAATGACTATGTTTCGTGGATCCCTCTTTGGGTGAAGGCCTCCTCCAAATCTTTCCATTTATTCCTTTTTCTACCCTTTTCTATCCATGTTTTGCCAGCAACTTCTTCTATATCATCCGCCCATCTCTTATAGGGTCTGCCAACATTTCTTTTACCACCTGGTCCAGGCCACGTTGTAACTTTGTAGGTCCATCTTTTATCATGTAGGCGGGCTATGTGACCAGCCCATCTCCATTTAAGCTTAAGAGCATGTGACAGAGCATCTGTGACTTTTGTTTTAGCTCTTATTTTCGAATGTTTTATTTTGTCTAGTTTCCTTATTTTCAGCATGCTCCTCTCCATTGCTCTTTGAGTTGATCTAATTTTATCCTTCATTTTTTTAGTGTAGACCCAAGTTTGAGAACCGTAGACTAGGCATGGCAGAAGGCAAGTATCACTGACTACTTTTTTCAACTGAAGATCGTAGTTTCCTTTGACAATTTCCTTTAAGGCCCAATATTTTCTCCATGTGATACTTATTCTTCTTTTGATCTCTTCCTCATTGTTATTTTTTGCGAATGATATCTGTTTTCCCAAGTATACGTAGGTATGGACATACTCGATTATTTTTCCTTTGATGTTTATAGGTATCTCATGGCCATTAGTCATTATTTTTGTCTTTGTGAAGTTCATTTCCAACCCTACTAGTGTACTTTGTTCATCTAATGCACATAGCATATTTTCTAGATCTTTAGGCTTTTCAGAGAAGACTACAACATCATCAGCGAATCTTAAATGGTTTAGGTATTGATCATTTATGCGTATTCCTTTATGATTCCATCTATGTTTCAGTTTTTGAAAAACCATATCCAGCACCGCTATAAAAAGCTTAGGCGATAAAGGGTCACCTTGTCTGACTCCTCTTTCGATTTTGATTTCTTTGCCTGTAGTTTCAAGTCTAACTCTGCTGACACAGTCTTTGTATATATTTTTGAACACATTAATGTATTTTTGGTCAACTTGAGAAGATTGTAGTGCTTCCCATATGGAATTGTGGCTGATGGTGTCAAAGACCTTCCTGTAATCTACAAAAGCTATGTATAATGTTCTGTTGAACTCTTTATATTTTTCCAATATTTGTTCTACTGTATGAATGTGGTCTATTGTGCTAAACCCAGAGCGGAAACCTGCTTGCTCTATAGATTGTGTGGCATCAATGTTATGTGTGATTCGTTTAAGCAAGATGGCTGTAAGAAGTTTGTATGTGCTAGCTAGTAAACTAATCGGTCTGTAGTTATTTATATCCAAGGGGTTTCCTTTTTTATATAGCAATATTATTTCAGAGCTACGCCACTGCTTTGGTACACATTCTGTTTCCAGCACCATGTTAAACAGATTTGTGAGGTGTTGAGTGAGAACAGACATTCCTAGTTTTAGAGCTTCGTTGCTTATTCCATCAGCTCCAGGACTCTTGTTATTTTTGAGTTTCTTAATGTGATCAAGTACTTCATTTTCTTCAATTTTTTCGAATTCAACTTCTATGGTGTTCTTAGTTTGTTCGGTTTTGTTTTCAATGGGCTGTTTTTTGTACAGATCTTTGTAAAAATTTGTAGCTAAGTCTAAGATGTCTTTCCTTGTTTTCGTTTCGTTTGTTGGGGTTCTAAGTTGTAGTATCCAAGATTTTTGTAAGTTTAAGTCTTTATATGCTCGCTTTGTACTTCTGAATTTCTTGAGATTGCGGGTTATGGTGTCCTTTCTGTGGTTGCTATAATCTTCCTTAATGGATTTTTTAACTGCTTTAAACTTTTTACTTAATTCTCTTTTTTGATGCTGATTTTTGTTTTTTGTGTGAATAAGTTCTGTTCGTTCTTGTATTAACTTTTTTGTTTTTTCACTAAATATGTGTTTCTTTTTTTCCAATGTGTTATTTTTTTCTACTTTAAGGCTCTCTGTAATAGCCCATTCTAACATATTGTAGTATTGTTGGACATTATTTGGTTCGATATTGTAGTTTATGTTGTTTTCTAACTGGTTTAAATATCTTTTGATTTCATTATCTGATTCGGGTATGTTAATAATATTTTTAAAGCCTGATCTTTTCTTTTTTAAGGTTTTCAGTTTAAGGGATGCCCTAAGTAGTCTGTGATCGGAAGGGTATTGGACATTATTTAGAACTTCAACATTCTGTATTAAATCTGGGGTATCAGAGAGTATGAAATCGATCTCATTCTTAGTTTTAGAGTCTGGTGCTATCCATGTCCATTTTCTGTTTTCTTTCTTCTCGAAATATGTATTCATTATAGAAAGTTGATACTCCAAAGCATGTTCAATGAGTCTTTCGCCTCGTTGGTTGCGGATACCATAGCCAAATCTGCCCATCATAAAGTGTTCTTCTTTTGTTGGTAGGCCAATTTTTGCATTAAAATCACCAATTAGAAGAGTGATTCCATTCACTGCAGAATGTGCTTTTCTTAG
Source organism: Apodemia mormo (assembly GCA_036924255.1). Classification (NCBI taxonomy): domain Eukaryota; kingdom Metazoa; phylum Arthropoda; class Insecta; order Lepidoptera; family Riodinidae; genus Apodemia; species Apodemia mormo. Next base: position 4,605,628 of record JAUPFN010000021.1, on the reverse strand, counting down.
ATCTTGGTAGAAGGTTTCAAGTTCGTCTTCACTTGAACTTTCAGTAGGGGCATAGGCCTGGATAATTGAGATGTTGAGATTATCAAACTTAAGTTGTAGAAAAGCTACTCTTTCTGATATCCCTATAAAATTTGTTATATTAGTTTTTAGAGCTTTTTTTATTAGAAAGCCTACTCCGTGAAGACCTTTTGTTTGTCCAATGTAGCTAAAAATGTAATCTTTATATTCTTCTATTTGACATCCTAGTCTTCTCACTTCTGCTAGTCCTATAATGTCAAATTTTATTTTTTCTAGAGCATTTAGTAATTCTAAGAATCTTACATCTGAAGATAAAGATCTCACATTGTAAGTACAAATTTTTAAAATGCTTGTTTCCTTCTTTTGGCTACTAATTTGTGTTTTTTTGTGATTTGGAGGGTTGTGGTCTAATGCCTCCTCGGTGACCAGCCGTGTTGGAGGATACTTAAGTTGTAATTGTTTATGTTTGTTTTGGTATACAAGTAAATCATTAGTTTCCCGGTTGTCAATTAGTAGTTTTTTGACTGTATTTCGTTACTACTTTTCTTCTTTATTTTGTCAAAGGGATTGATCTTAGTTTGCTTTGTTGGTTGGCTATTTTTCTCCAGAATGCTGTGGGTAATGTCGGAGTCACCTGGTGGTGTAATAGGAGGTGAAGAAGGTACTCTTTTCCTTTTATCCAAATTTTTATTTTTTGATTCTAAGTTCCCTTTTATTATCAATTTGTTATTCTTTATTATAGCATATTTGCCTGCTGACCTGGCTTCAATAAGTTTTGGGATGAGAGCTTTTCTTTCTTCAAGAATTTGCTTCGTAAAGTCTTCCGTTATTTTTATAGTTTTAGGATATTTGTTTTTATTCTTAAGTAGTTCCCATTTTCGCCAACCTAATGTTAGTGTCAGTTTTATTGGTCTCTGTTTATTCTCGGTCTTCTTGCCTATCCTCTCCACTTTACTAATTTCCCATTTATCCCATTCTATATGTTTTGGGTCATTGTTGGTATTATTTAAGATCCTAAGAACTGTTTCCATCAATTCAGTGTTGTTTCTTTCGGTTTCGTCTGCACCGTGAATAATCACATTGTTCTTTTTAGATTCTATTTCAAGGGTTTTTATTTTTGACTTCAGTAACCCATTTTCCGTTTTTAGATCTATTATTTCCTGTTTAATTGGAATCAGTTTTTCTTCAATCGTGGTACAAATAGTTCTATGGACGGATTCGGTAATAATTGCAGTTTGGTTATGAAGTTCTTCTTTCAGTTTACTCCATAATATATTAATTTGTTCCTCCATTACGTTTTTTTTTTACCAAAAAAATAGATATATACCAAAATATGGTATAAATTTGAAATGTTATATTGGCAACCCTTTATTCGACAATGACGCTTGACAGATCGATATTTTAAACGTCAAGATGGCGCACGGAAGTGGTTTGTATCTATTGTTACCTGTCAGTTGTCACTTCAGCTAGATTGTTTTCGTAAATTTACGGTTAAAAAGTTTTAAAGTTGTATTATCACTTTTGAGAACTCTTTTAATTGTATTGTGCAAAGTAATTCTGTTGTGATTTATTTTGGTTTCACTTTTATGTCACTTGAACTACAGTTTTGATTCTATTTTGGTGCTAAATAACCACTTTAAACACTAAAATCGAAATTAAACTCGAGAAACCTAACAAATACACTGTTAACTTGACAATTGTCCAACCGGAAGTCCAAATTTCCAAAATAGGTGATCATATTTCAATAGTGTTCAGTACGACTAACCGAAGATATCCAGCCAATAAAGAATGTGATTCAAGGGACTAAGATTTTTTGATTTTTAGGAATAAAATAATTTTGTCTCATAACGCTTTACGCGTTTCTCCATAAAATAATCCACTTTTAACGGAAAATTGAGTTGTAAGGTAAACAAACTCGCGCCATAATTATGAAGTGATAATTGCACTCAATGTTTCGTTCACATTTTATAGGTGTGCATCAGAGCCAGTGCGTAGGTGTCATTTTTAGTTTAACAGCGTTTGGAGGGGGAATGGATTGAATTTCACGCGTTGCTTCACGTAATTTATGATATAGCAAGAGTCACTAAACACCGAAGTGTATTTCTTACAGGCCAGTAGAAGAGTCATCAATTAGCCTAGCGCTTATATCACTCCAATGTATGTGTGGTTTGTTGGTGGCCCGGCCAGACTTCAACTATGCCACCAACATCGCACAGAGCGTGATACCATTCCTGGACGCGAAGGATCCTCGCGCCAGGGAAATCGTCGGAAAGTGCTGTACTGATGTGTTCGAAGAAGATAAAAAGGGCGAGATTACGTTGGCTGTAAGTATTTTCTAACATCTACCAAATACCATCTATCTAAGAAAAAGTTTTGGTAGACTCTGGGCAATATTTTTTTTCGAAAAAAAAAAACACATTTTTGAATTGCTCGACTCGGGAATCGGACCCGGGACCTCATATGGTCAACATAAATACCGGATCACTAGACCACAGAAGAGATAACCTATCTGGTATCCATATGGCCATGGATATGGTATGGTATCCATATGGTGATGGAATATTTTTTTCAAATATTTTGCTTAGGGTTGGCAAAACTGAAATAGGTCGAAAATTAGAAGGATCGTATATAGATTTATACAGAGTACTACTTTGAGTACTCTGCGTAGTACGCAAAACAGGAAGTTGTGATGCAGGATCTAAGGATGTAGTGATGCAGGTAGTCCGGCTGATCAATCAGCTGGTGAAGCGGCGCGGGCCCAGGTTACATCCCGGTGCGCTGGCCTGTCTGCTAACGCTGAGGCTGCAGCCCGGACAACTGGACAACACTGCAGACCTCAAGCACAAGAAGCGACAGGACGAGAAACATAAGAAGAGAATTCTCAATCTCTCCAAGAAAGAGAAGAAGGTTTGTACATTTGAAATAAAAGTAACAAGCATGAAAACACACGCACTCATACATACATACACACACGCGCACACATACACACACACACATATTTTTTTTTAAATTTAAATACGCGTAGTAGTGGCAACTTTGTTACATTAGGGTTATTGGGACACTAAAATTATAATTTAAAAAGGGTTCTTCAAAAAAAAAATTCACAAAAAATTGGCTCTTCATTATATTTTTTTAAAATCTATTACAATGAGCCAGTATACAGGGTTATTGGTAAAATACTAATAATCTTTTAGGATTTTATTAGTAATATCGTAATCAACAACTTTGTCCTATAACTTTGAATAATTCATCGGATTTAAAATTCATCAGACTTTTATACAAAAATAAAAATATTTAAATGTAACGCTCAAAATGTTACACACTGTACGCATACATTAATAATCTACGCGTATCTATGCATAGATTAATAATCTACGCGTGTTAACTTTTATCTACGCATAGATTATTAATCTACGCGTATTTACTTCTATCTGCGTATAGATTAATAATTAATCTACGCGTACCAAGGAAGTTACATTCTACCCGGAATGTCCACATGCGCTTCAAAATCATTTCGAAGAGTACCACGACATGGGTGGAGTGTGTCTCTTTCTACTAAATAAAGCACCAATCGCCATATATAAGTGCGGCCATGCGTAGTTTGCAAATTACTACTAAGTAATTCTACTAATTTCAGAAACAGTTTTTACATTACATGAGTAATTACGTAATAATTAAAATAAGTACATTTCAGAACTCACTATGTTAATTACAATACATTTTATGCTAATTTATTTATCGACATGTATGAATAAAAATTATTTAACGATTACCGAATATGTAAAAATCTACCATCTAGATATTTTTATTTACACTGGCAATTGCAAGAAAAGGACAACATCCACTCTTGTCGTTGTCTTGCTCGGAACGTTTTTCCCCTCTGTTATGCAAGAAACAAATGTCAACTTTATTTGCTACGAAATAAAGTTCATTTTTATTTTTCAAATATTGCTTCGTAACAATTCCAGTTATAGTATATAAGTTCCTTGACGCGTACCTACACATACAGTACCCGGCGATAAATATTGCACATCGACCTTTGGAAAGAGACAATCGGCTAATTTCGGCTTCGTAGAGCGTTATCTCTGTCGCACAAAATACAAACAGTCCGGTACCTATTAGGAGCTGTTAAAACAAGTATGATTTGCTTCTTTTGATATTTTTATTCTTTGTATAAAATACACTAATTTTTCTATAAGTGATGGCTTTAGGTTGGGGTAAAATAAAATAAAAAAACATTTTTACATTATGTTTACGTATTTAATTATTTTGGAACATTACAGCTTTAGTGTACATAATAAACACCATTATACCTATTGCTAAAATTAGACATTGCAATAAAAATAATAATAATTCTAATTCTCAATTACTTCCATTTCACTATCTGTGCTCTCAAAGAGGTCAATATCACTGTCACTATCAGCCGTATTTATTACTAATCTATCAGTGTAATTGTCTAAACTGTGTTGAATGCTTCTATATTCATTCTCACATTTGATTGCATGATCGCAAACCTTTTTCCACTCTTCAGCGCCGATCATGTTTACTTTTTCAGTCAATAATGTTTTTACTGTAGTTAAGTTCATACCCACATTTCTAGAGGCTACATAGCCTTTCAGTTGAGACCATATATTTTCAATTGGATTAAAATCCGGATGATATGGTGGCAATCGCAACACAGTGTGCCCATGTTCGGCAAGTATTTTGTCCACAGAAAACTCTGTATACCTCTCCTTGTGCTGACATATAATAGCGTAAATCTGGGTTTTTGTTAATTTTGGATCAACTGGAATTTCATGTCTGTTTAACCAGTTGATCATTTCCCGTTTAATGGTGTTTGAGTTGGAGGGTCTCTCAACATACTTGTTGTGATAGGGTGCGTTGTCGATAACTAGAACAGAATCACTGGGTATATTTGGGATTAATTGGTTAACCAGCCATTTCTCATAGTTATCGTTATTCATTTCATTGTGATAGTCACCTGTAGTGTCCGTGGATTTATACGTTAAAAAAGCACCGGGTACAAAGCCTTTTTCATTTCCCGCATGAACTATTATCAAACGTTGACCTTTTGAAATTGGCTTTTTTACTCCTTTTTTCTTATCGTCACTCCAAGATTTCCCTTTAGTGTGGGATGCATGTATATATGACTCATCCATGTAGACGATATTTTTTCCTGTTTCGCGAAATTTGCGTATTTTATCAAGGTATTCCATTCGTTTGAGACTAACGTCGTGCTTTTCCATTAGAATTTTTCGATTATCTTCCATTTTAGTGAACTGAAATCCCATGTCATGAAGTATTTTTCTCAACGTTTTTTCAGACCCATTGTAATTAATAGCTTCAGATAACTTAGCTTTTAATGATTTTATTGTTGGCAGTTCATTAAATCGTAAGTGAAAATCATACACCATTCTTCGAACAACATCGTAATCAAAATCGTCCATATCCAAACGAAATTGCTTTTTTGGTCTCCCTTTTTTTGGAGTGCTGAACTTAATTTCAGTCGAATGTGTTTCAGTACTGACTTCGTTTAATATATTGTTCAAAGTTCTTCTTGAAATTCCAGTGGCATTTGCAACTCGCTCTTGAATCTTCTTAAAATAACAACTTACATTTTCATCTACTTTTTTTTTAAATCTATCAGCTTCGCTTACAAAGTATTTATAAACATTGTAGATAATTTCACGTGACTGACCTCGTAAAGGTTTCCTTCTTTTTCCGAAAGATGCCATATTACAACTTTAAATTATTTAAATTTGTGGGTGTTATCAATTCTAAATATATATTTTTTTTCGGGACGCGACTGCACTCTATCGTACTTGAACAACGACTGACTAAACGTCACATAGGTAGTGTGGGACAGAGATAACGCTTTACGAAGCCGAAATTATCCGATTGTCTCTTTCCAAAGTTCGATGTGCAATATTTATCGCCGGGTACTGTAGATTAATAATCTACGTGTATTTACTTTATACACCTTTCATGAACTGCCAAAACAGATGACAGATTGTCTATAAATGTGTGACATCTTTCCTCTAACTTTCCTGCAATCTATCTATAATCTACGTAATCGATCATATAGCAAAGAAGAATTTCGCCGCTACTACTGTCGACACTAGCTCAGCGGAAGAGCGTCCCTGCTTTAGGGAAATGGTCGCAGGTTCAAATCCCGCGTGTCGATGTTTTTCTTTGCTGTTTTTAAGGTTTTTCTATAGGAGTGGTTCTGTGAACTGCAACGGAAGTCCCTGTAATAGAGAGGCGGGGATGTGCGCGATATCTGAATTGAATGAATTTGCGAGATGGTAGAGTTGACTTTGAGATATGATTGAGGTTCAGATTGTACCAATTTGATCACTTAGATGTCAGGTGTTGTACATCATATGTGACTACTGTATCGCTAGCTCGTTGTTTTTAAAAACAGGTTTAGATCAAGCCAGGAAAAGCTATGTTTTCTCTAATCTCCTAAATAAATAATTAAAATTTCAGAGAGCAAAGAAGTTAAAAGAAGTGGAACGAGAACTGCTAGAGACTCAGGCCCAGGAAAACGCCGCGACCCGGTCCAAACTGCTGACGGAGGTGACGGAGCTGGTGTTCCACATCTACTTCCGCCTGCTGAAGACTGCGCCCCCGCAGCCGCTTCTGACCGCCGCGCTCACGGGACTGGCCAAGTTAGTGATACACCACTTAGATAACTCTGTTGTAAAAACATTACTGTACACTGTTAGCAACCGCGCTTAACTACAAGTACTAGCCGGTCAGATGTGTAGCGCACCTGTGTTATGCACCTGTTATTGTGAGATAATGACGTCATAACATCAATGGACAAAACATATAATAAAAAATGACATAAATAGGCGGGGACAAAATGTTTTCAAATCATTGTAATTATATCGCTTGTTGAGGGCGTTACTCTGCCCAAAAATTATACTGTACATGTAAAAATCATAAGTGTTTTATTTGGCCACACTGCTTCTCGGTGATAAACCAATATGTTATTCTTTGATTCGAATAAAAATATCATACGTCTGGGCTTAGATATGTGCTGCACGATTTGTCGACAAGTTGGCTACATCTTATATCAAATAAAAAGTGGCCTATTTGGCGAGAAAACACAAACTTGACCAGTTTGTGTTTTAGCGCCAAGTAGGCCACTTTTTACTACCCCCGCATATTGTGGTTTGGGATTATTAGAAAAATATATTATTGACGGGAAATAACTCACAAGGAAGGGATGACACTTCTCGGCGGGAGCGGTTAAATAAAGGCGCGCGCGCACTTACGACACATTTATTGTATAATCGCCTCGGTAAGGGGAACCTTTTCCCGTACGATTACTTAAAACTTGCCTTTTGTCTTTTAATCTAATCATTCAATTTGTGTTAATTTTAATTTAATTTCAATATAAAAATCATATTTGCTATGTTCTGTTAATTTTCAAGTCGGTTAATGTAAAAGGAGATTGATGAGGCCCCATACAAATTTGGCCTAAAACGCAACACATGATGATGGCTGCTTACCGTATTGTAATACATTATTAATTTCTTCTCAAATGTTAATTGTATCACGGACACTTTTTGTAATACTAAATTCATGAAACTCTTTCAAAGATTAATATTACTCGCAAAGATTACGCTCACAGCAGTCACAGCGTAAATAGATGACACTTGTTTTTATTGTATTTCTTTCGGATGATACCAAGAGTACTTATTTATACGGCCTTGTATGTCGTAGATTTCGATTATAATAATAAATATTTTCATTTTCGTTGCATTTTATACAATAGTTGGTTTAAAATTTTGCGTCTTATCTATCCAATATTTTTATAATTTGTTTGGTTGGTCAGAAATAAAAGGAAGTGTTATGGCAGAATAGAAAAATCTTTGCTTGAATTAGAAATAAGAAAAAGCGTACAAGTTTGATTAGTTTCATGACTTTCCGACTAAAATTAATTTGCTATTAAAAGTGTCCGTTGAATTCTAATATTGACTTATTGTAATTAAAATTAATTTAATAATTTCGGCTGGCGCTATGTTCTTGTAGTTCATTTAGGCCGATCTCATCACTCTCCTTTATTTGTATAGATCAATTTAGTGCTTTGTTATGTTTCTATTTTATTAATTATTTCCACCTCTGGGCTCTAAGAATACATATTTTATGATTTTTTTAGATAATTACTAGGGATGGGCCGAAATTCGATTTACATGCGGTTTAACCGAAATTCGGCAGCTTGAGCCTAACTAAATAAATTCGTAAATAAGTCACGACGTGTCGATCTCGAGAAACCGCGTAAAAATTGAACCGTGTTTCTTTTTATTTTTACCGAATATTCGAATTCGAAGTTCGAATTCGTTTTAAACCACATTCGACCTAAGTCTAAAAATTAATTATCTAAAAAATATCTAAAACTATATTAATTTCTCTGGCTTTCATTCTGATATATTCTTTGTCGTTAGGTTCACACATGTAATCAACATGGAATACTACTCGGACCTGGTGGCCATATTGACGGCCCTGCTTCGAGATTCGGAGCTAGGGCTCCGCCCCCGGCTGCAATGCGTGCGCACGCTGCTGGCCATCCTAACGGGCGCGGGGGATGTTCTCAATGTAGACCCGGCACACTTCCACCAGCATCTCTACTGCACTGCCTTGGAAGTGCATGCCGGTAACTCACATCACAATATTTACACACAGCTATTTATTTCAAGGGCCTAATTCACGTAGTTAAACGTCAATCGAGTCGAACCGTTTAGGATTTTTGTACACATTTTCTTATATATTAGCCGCGTCGTAGCACGTTTCGACGTTCTATGGTGTTTATGTGTGTGAGAGACCTAAGCGCATTGACTCAATTACGTGAATTAGGGGGCAGAACCCACATTAAGGCGTCCATTTTAACCCTAATGTCGCCTCTGTAGTCTAGTGCTATGGCGTTGGCGTTGACCACGTGGAGTCCTGGGTTCAATTCCAAGGTCGGGCAACTTAAAAAAAAGAGTTTTTTCAGTTTTCTGATAAAACATAAAGTTGTCCGGGATTGGAAAGTGACCGGTTAGCGACAGGTTTGCCACCTATCACATTTGTGGGACCAAGTATCTTGGGTGCTCTTGTGGTATATCTTCCTACCCCTTCCGGGGTACGGGCGTGGAAATACTTTTATTATTTTAACCCAAAAAATAACGATAGCTTAAATTGTGAATAAAACTTCTCAATATGGTGGGAAGTACGGCTGTGGAAGGCTGTAGCTAGGATAAGCTTACGTAATTTTTTAAGATAGTCTTTCGCATAAGAGTCTTCGCCGAGCCGCCCCTTTCCCCATGTTGGTCCCAGGCACCTTTAAAGAATAGGTCAACCGCCGTTTTGCCAGGCAGGTCGTAAAAGGCGACCAAGTGGCTATACGAGTCACTACCATCGTGACTACTAGGTGGTAGAGTTCTGCATTGTCTCGCCCGGGTCAGGTACCACCGCCTTACCTATTCCTGCCGCAATAGCGTCAGTGCTTGTCGCTGTCGTGTTCCGGTTTGGAGGGTAAGGTAGCCGGTAAACTTATGCATGTGGCATTAGATCTCGCCACAAGATAGCAACGCACCATTAACATCTTTGGTGTCTATAGACGATAGTTGACTCTTTCCATCAGGAGACCCATCTGCTTGTTTGCTATCTTATGATATAAAAAAAAAGAATAACGCGGGGTAAAGGATGTTATTAATATATACTGTTACCTGTGTCAGGGATAGAATACTAAATTATTATAAGGCATCAGAATTGCCTCTAAATAGTAAAGTAGAAAGCTTACAAGACAATGTATAATTTCCAGGTGGCACCCAAGATGAAGCTAAGCTGGTTTTAGAAGCGATATCAGAGATCTGTGGGCGAGTCCGGCGCGTGTCCGGCGCGGTGGTGGCGGCGTTCGCCAAACGGCTGGCCACCCTCGCGCTGCAGCTGCAGCATCACGGAGCGCTCGCCGCACTCGTGCTCTTACATAGAATGGCACAGGTCAGTGGTAAACGTGTATTTTTGAGAGCATCTGGTGCGTTTTGATGGCTGGCGTTAAATTTACAGCATCATGAAGCAATTGCAAGCTTTGCAACAATGTACTGTAATAATAATGTTGCGAATAATTTAGAAAAATGAAGAGTCAGGACACTAGAAAAATCTAGGTATAAAAGAATAGCTGCTTCTAACGATAAACAAAAAACGCTTCTCTCATTAGGCATAAGGGTGAAAATAGCGTGTACTATGACTTGTTTACATTTAGGTTGTTTAGCGTTATTTTCGAAACTTTCGAGAATATGGTTGAACTTTGTGTATAAATAGGGTGTATTGGCAAATGGCAAGTCAGTTTTAAAAAGTGATTCGGAAGCGATAGTTCAAACGATCAGTGTGAAGCGATATAGTACAGTGAAAAGTGATACGGAAAGTGTGTTAGTTTAGTGATACGATTTATTGTAGTGTATTGTAAATTAGTGCTGTATATACACGGTTTTAATATAAGTTTTAATAAGTGGTATTTTATTGCACAATACGAACCCTAAGCTCGTTACAATAATATGATAATTTTATTATCGCTGGATAAATTACACGAATAAATCTAACCCCAAAGTAAACAAATTATTTGCTCATGTTATGAGTGTTAGTCTACAATACTAATACATAGAAATACATATACAAATACTGTTACATACACAATACACACCCAGACCTAGAAATACAAACATTTGTGCTCATCACGGAAATGTTTGTCCTTATTGGGAATTGAACCCAAGCCCCATCGATTTGTAGTTAAGTTCGTTAACCACTCGATCAACGAAGTGGTCATCTCTCTCTCATCGTCACTATATTTCAAACATGCGCAGAAACCGCTCCACCCATAACAATTGGCGCCCAACGTGGGGCCAACGATAAAAATATAAATGTTACTACATAAATATGACTAGTTTTAACAAGATAATATTCTATATTCTGCAATTATGATCATGGTTCTATTACGGAAAAAAAAAGAAAAAATAAATTATTGAATTTCAAATATTACCAAGAGCGAGCCAATTTCAGGCGAGCCGCACCCTTATAGCTCTGGCAAAGGAAAAGAGCACCCAAAGTATGGTATTTACGTGCAGAGGCAGAAAATGAGTCATTGTCGGCGCGTTCCTTGAATTTGAAACAAGAAACGCGCCAACAATGTTGATTCAAAAGGCGTGCTGGGCGTAATTTGAATTAAGAATTCTTTTATCTGTTGCGTTGATATTGTATAAAAAATAATTTTAGTATCAAAATGTTTGTTATCAAAATGTTTATTATCAAAATATTTTTAAATTTAGTACTTATGCTCTTCAATCCAATTAAACACGCATGTAAGGATGTTTTGAGTTTCAGCTCTTAAAATTGCAAAAGGGGGTATTAAAAATTTTAAAAACATTAAAAACTACAAAGAAAAATTTGCATTATTTGCATGGTATATAGAGTCATGTGTGTTTAGAATAGTATAACGAGTGATTATTGTAAGGACCATGAGTATTATGAGCCCATTTTTAAAAAAATATCCAATTGATGAAATCTAGATTATATTATATTTTTGGTGCGCTCTTTTATTTTAACGTACCAAAGCGCCATTTTCGTAATTGATTTGACCTAAGCTGACAAATAAATAAGTAAAGTACAATCTAAAAGTTTTAATATAACATAAAATTTTATTGTCTGGCGGACTAATTACAATTCAAGTTTTTGTACACAGTCAAGTAGCCAATTCAATTAAATAATTAAAAAAATAAGATTACGAATACTCCTAAATTAAAAATAGACATTATCGAAATAAATTCTTATTTTTTTTCGATAATGTCTATTTTTATTTAATTTTTTATAATCTCTAAGGCTCAATTAGTGATCAAAGGCTTAATTAAGACTGAGCATGATTGCATAGAATGACTGATTATTGCAATTTGGATTAAGCATTTTTTTAAATTATTTTATTTAATTCCTTATAATTTTATTGTTCTTTATTTCTTCAAGAATACTACTCATAATGTTTTAAATGTTATATTTCGTTACTGTAGGAATTTCCCTAATTTATGTAATGACTATTATAATGATATAGTTTATAGTCGACACAATATATAGTATTGTGAACTCCGTCTTATATTCCAATTAGTAACTAAACATTCCACTATCGTGACTATTGTGCTGTGAGTGAGTTAAGAAATTATTACTTTATTTTGTATTTTTATTAGAAGATGTGTAATATTTAATATTACACATCTTCTAATTGAAGAAAGCTAGACATTGAAGATTATTATATTTTTACCAGTTTTTCGAAGAAATATATTTGTCACACTAAGTGATTGTTTCATAAAATAGTTCTAAGGGAGTGTACAAATAGAAAATTGTTACTTACTGGAGATGATTTCATTGTGATTTCCTTAAAATATTATTGTCAAAGTAATAATAGTTTTAAAATTGGTGTTAAACAAGTCGATTTATAAAACATTGAATAATACATACTCATTCAATCTGTTTTTAATAAATATGGATATATTAGCAATGTTATTAATTGGAACTTTCAAGTCCTATATGGCGTAGAAAATTTGAATTTATGATCCAAGTATTTATTTAAATACTTAAATATTAATATATTTGTGAAGTTTATGAAATATTCTACTGTACTGATACTTTCAAAATTCGTGTTCCGGTTGCGTAACGGGACAAATTTTTTGAAAAACGCTCGAATACGTTACAGTGCTGGTACAGTTCAAATTCCATCGATTACGGTCTGTTTATGAACATACTTTTTTTTAATATCATAAGATAGCAAACAAGCAGATGGGTCTCCTGATGGAAAGAGTCAACCATCGCCTATAGACACCAAAGGTGTTAATGGTGCGTTGCTATCTTGTGGCGAGTTCTAATGCCACATGCATAAGTTTACCGGCTACCTTACCCGCCAAATCGGAACACGACAGTGACAAGCACTGACGCTATTGCGGCAGGAATAGGCAGGCGGAGGTACCAGACCCAGGCGAGACAATGCAGAACTCTACCACCTAGTAAACCACGTGCATGTTGTTCCAATTTTATGGTATCCATATCGTCGAAGGTGCAATGGTTGCTTTCAAATGACATTATTTGAAGCAGTTTATACACATTTTATATAAATAATAAAATGTAATTCTTATGTTTCGATATAATAATAAAGTTGAGCTTCGTAGCGTTCACGAATAAACACGCCGGCGGAAACCTATGTATAGATATTTGCAATATTCCGCCGGAACTAGAAAAAACGGAACGACGAAAATGGTTTAGTACACGCGGCCAGTGCCGCGGGCTGATAGCTAGTAAATATATAAGAATTATGTACATCACCTACACTTAGGCATAGATTGAATTTCATCGTTGACGGATAGCGATTTATCGAAATCGTGTCTAGACTTGTTAGCACTTGTGTGGTGATTGCGCGCGCCTATTGCCCATGCAGTGACTATATTTTGGAATATTGTTACACTAATTTCGTTGAGATTTATTATGTAGTTGAGGGCAATGGGCCCACTTCTGTAATTTCTGTAAAGCAGAATCAACATTACTATGTACTTTATATTGTCACTAGCTGTGCCAGCGACTTCGTTCACGTGGAAAAATTTCTAAAATAAAAGTACCTTAAATTAAACCTTATTACCGTGGTTCAAGAGATTGTCAGTCGCGAGATTTTACCCGTGTAGTTTTCGTTCCCGTGGGATTTCCGGGATAAAACCTATCCTATGTCCTTTGTCAGGTCTCAAACAATCTTTGTATTAAATTTCATCCAAATCGGTTCAGTGGTTTAGGCGTGAAGGAGAAACCCAAATAGAACGTTAAGCTGTATATAGGCTGCATATAGGTTCATTTTTAAACTTAAAGCTGTATACTAAGCCGTACAAAGGCCGTAGAAGCGCTTCTACAGCCGATATAACACCAAAAAGGGCCCCAAGTTATACAGCTTATTGCGTTTTGTAGGCTGCACAATAGCTATACAAGCTGTTATAGGCTGTACAATCAACAATGGCTGTTATTTGGTGTATAAAGAAACTATAACGCTAAGGATACTCTCTTGAACTGTCTTGTACAGCTAAGCGTTAAATAGGCTGCACAATAGCTGTTATAGGCTGTACAAGGCTGTTATTCGGTGTATAAAGAAACTATAACACTAAATATACTCTCTCGTACAGCTAAATGTTCTTAATAGGTGTTTGAAAATGATAAAAAGTAACAGTCTGTTTTTGATATTCTATAACATTATTCTGCAGACGCCATAATTAAAGATATATTAATAAACGATAAGTTATTGGACTTGGAGCAGTATTGAACGGTGTATTCAAAGTGCAAATTCTAAATTATCGTGAAATGATATATATTGTACCTCAAAATATTCACGTGCCAACGAAATAATCAAGATAACACAAATAAAATCATTGCAAAATACGGTAAGTGTTTGTGTTTAAGGTTAGAATATACAAGTATTTATGGTACAATATTGTATATAAAGGCATGATGATTATAAGTTGCTTGTCACGATATAGCTTTTGCTAAAATATCTTTTATTTAACAATATATTTCTTTAATGTTGTTTTTAATACACAATAATGGCGACGCTTTGTTATACAGCCTAAAGTGTATTTGGGGGGTAATATACTGCAAATAACTGTACTGAATCTCTTTTTTATTCTATTATACGGCTATTGGCTTCTAATTACCGTCCAAATACACTTTAGGCTGTACTAATTCCCTATATAAATCTATTATACAGTCATTGGCTTTTAATCACTTATGTTTAGAGATGCGTACAAAAATTGAAGAACCCTAAATACAAAACATATATCACTTGATTTCGCTATTGTGATTATTATTTGTATTTATTATTATTGATGTCGGTCGTTCGGTCTATTATTATTTGTATTTATTATTATTGATGTCGGTCGTTTGACTTTACAACTAAACCAACTTATTGTTAACTATAACTTATGGGATATGTATTTCAATCATGTTTTACTTTATTTTTCAGGGAAATATGCCTTATAAAATGATAAAAACAATTGAGAGAAGCCAAAACTGTATTTTTATCGTACCCAGTTGGTGGGAGGATAAAAATGAATTATAATGGCCAAGAAAACAACATGATATAACTAAGTTGATCAAGAACGAAAAATCTAGCCCTTATATTTTTAAGAAGAATACGTTATTTCGTGCTTGTGATTTAATATTATTAGTTCTTCAAAGAGAAACTCATCCTCCTTGCCTGTAATTGTATCTAAGTATATAATATTTTTAAAATGATTGTAAGTATACATATATACAGGTTGTTGCAAAAGTAATACAGTAAGCCAAAAGGGGGTGACTCAAGGGGTCATTCTTAACAACTTTTTTTAACGACTTCTGGAAATTCGCGAAAAAAATTGATTCTCCATAGAAACTGTTGATCACGTGACTTTACACAATGTAAAACAAAATTGTTTTTCGAGAATTTTCACAAATTTTTAGGCAAAAGTTGTTCAAAATGGCCCTCTGAGTCACCCCCTTTCGGCTTACTATACCGCTTTTGTAATACTCCGTATAGTAGCAAATTAAAAATAAAAAAATAAATATTTTTTCTCAGTGTAATGATTTTCTTTTTAATTCTTTTTTATATATTCTTTATAGAATAGACCAATTGCCTTTCTGCCAGGCAGGTCGTAAAAGGCGACCTGCGAGAGACTATGCGAGTCACTTCCATCGTGGTTACTTGGTGATAGAGTTCTGCATTTGCTCGACCGGGTCTGGTACCACCGCCTTATCTATTCCTGCTGCAAAGCGTCAGTGCTAGTCACTGTCATGTTCCGGTTTGGAGGATAAGGTGGCCGGTAAACTTATGCATGTGGCATTAGACCTCGCCACAAGATAGCAACGACCGTTAACATTTTTGCTGTCTATAGGCGATGGTTGACTCTTTCTATCAAGAGACCCATCTGCTTGTTTGCTATCTTATGACATTAAAAAAGAAATCAAATGATATAAATTACCAACCAAGTAACCTTAATGAAGAAGATAAGCCTAAAAAATAATAAATCAGATAACCTACAATCACTTTTTAATGTTTTTGTTACGTAACCCTTTTCCTTGAACATTAATAAAAATGACGATTGTAGGTAGTACCTGATATAGTAATTTTTCAACTTTATCTTCATCACGATTATTGGTTGGTAATTTACAATATTTAAATATTCCTTTTCAATCTTCCTCTGGATTTTATCCACATGATATCAACTATGCAGATATAAAAACAGCAAATAACAATTTTCTCAGTAATACAGCCTTGAGCTGCACTACAGTTGTATATGCAGATTTTTTAACACCATTGGCTGCATAAAAGTATTTTTTTATACCATTGTACGGCTGCAATAGAACTTTAAGTTCTATATGAGCTGCTTTATGGGTATTAAACATGCTTGATTGATGCTTGGGAATAGACAGACAGAGTTACTTTCACATTTATTTATTTATTTTATTTTATTTATCTTATTTATTTATTTAACCATTTATTTGAGGCAACATGGCAAATCATTTATAATATTAGTATGGATTGGTCACATATGACCATTACTTGTCGTGTCCTCCAATATGTAGTCGTTGACCGGTGAACCTGTTTACATTGAACGTTTCCAGCAAAGTCAGTCTGTAACGTCTCTGCTGGATGGCGAGGAGGCGTCGGGGTGTGGTCGGTTCGACCCGCAGCTGCCGTCGCCGGAGCACTGTAACGCGGCGGCGGCCACACTGTGCGAGCTGGCGCCGCTGCGGACACACTACCACCCCGCCGTGCGCGCCGCCGCCGCCGACATACTCGCCGGGAAACCGCAACCACACCAACTGAACACCCTGTGAGCTTCTTACAAGCACAAACACTCTCGCGCACATTTTACAAATTGTATATCTGTTTCTCTGTGAGTGACACACACGCGCGCACATAATCGCGCGCGCACGCGCATGCACGCACTTACCTTCACATACACGCACGCACGTGAATAAGCGTACACACCCACGTATATGAATATTATAAATTGACCAAACCTTTTGAATTGGATTGATAGCGCGCTTAACCAAACTTGCATGATGCATCGTAATTTGTTATATAATTATTATGAATAAAACATTTATGTTTTATGAACCCACAACTTGTAACACTCATATTCTTGCAAATAAATATTTTCATTTCATTTCAGTTCCTCTTAAAAGAGCATTAAAACATCACTCCTACAAATATAACATTTATTTTACATATATTTTAGAAACCTATACCTAGATACATTCTATGTTAATTTACACTATAAATAAGTTATTTAAAAACAATTACTTGTATGCAAACTTTGAATGTAGTTTAGCTTAATATTTGGTATCAAGTTATATCAAATAAAGCGCCAATGATTACGATCTTATAGACCAAATTTAGTACAAGCCCAAGTAATGAATTTAATGAGAATTAAAAAATATATCAACACAGTCCAGCACATAAGACAAAGATTTTGTTTAAGAAATTAGCCTGATAGTTATACCTGTACCGGAGAACCCTTTTTTTTAAAGAAAACTTCACAAATAGCTGAAATTGAAACAGCCCATCAGCAATCTTTAATAGTCTTGTTTCTACTAAGAATGTAACGGATATATAGCAGTACCTAATGGTTAATTATGATTAGACATAACAAAAACTAAAATATTTATTATATAACATAAGGATTAATAATATTTTCAGGATATAATTTGTTATGCATTCCTTCTGATGAGCTGTAATGTGAAATGACGTATCAGGCTGTGATTGTACCTTAGGAGCGATAGTAATATAGCACATTTATTTGGCGTTAAGAGCTAAATGACCGTTCTGAGGACACTATCAGTATTTACGTGAGTTTCTTTCCAAGTCTTACAGTAAACAAGGAGTTCAGTGTCATCGACATACGTAAGAATCTTACAATTGGAAGGATTCAGAATACATAAATCTGATTTCGCTGAAAAGTTATTATACATTAAGAAAATGGTTGGTCAAAAGACACTACCCTGTGGTACACCAGATTTAATAAGCTCATCTGTACTTGAAGCGTTTCTAATGACACTTTGATATATTATGGCAGTAAGACAGTTCCTAAATATTCCAAAGCCTGACCTCAAATCCTATGGAATTGCAACTTATCTAATAAAATGGGTACTAAATCAGTCTAATCTAAAAATCTATCTAAAAATATGCAAAGACTTTTTAACTTATTATTTAAACTTTTGACTACTTTGTGGGTTCGAGGACTGCGCTTTCTGTGGATTTTCTAGACCTAAATTCAATTCAAAAGATAATTTCCTTAGAATCTAGATAACTCTAATCTTTAGTTCATGATTTTTTTTAATATTTTATAAAAAGCTGTTAGTATTCATATAAGCCTGTAATTCGTAACGTTATGTTTATCATTTGAAAATTGCTCGCACAAACGCTTTTTTAAAAACACTTGGGAATGTACCTAAAGTTATGCACAGATTATAAACATAATTTAAAATTGGGACTAAAACTTGTGTACAGGGCCTTACAAGCTTAACCGAAATACCGTTCCATCCAACTGTCCTGTATAAGCTTCAGAATAATTGAATGAATTTCGGCTTCATCAATAGAAAAAAATTCATCGA
Organism: Apodemia mormo; assembly: GCA_036924255.1. Taxonomy (NCBI): domain Eukaryota; kingdom Metazoa; phylum Arthropoda; class Insecta; order Lepidoptera; family Riodinidae; genus Apodemia; species Apodemia mormo. The sequence goes on along the minus strand of JAUPFN010000021.1, from coordinate 4,586,956 downwards.
ATCCATAGAGGATTGTTCATTCGCAATTTCTGAGTTATTTTTATTCGACAAGATAGGAGTAGATATGAGGTTTTGCACTGTTGTGGTAAAAAAGTCATTGACAGAATCGAAACATGTTTGTGGATTATTGGGCAAACAGAGAAGAGCATATCTGAAGTGGGTTTTTATGTATATTTGACATTCGTTTTTCATTAGGTTCCAATTTTCTTTCATCCGAATATTTAAAATTCAATGAACGCGCTAATAAAAATCGAACGGCGTTTAATAAATTGCTTAGTATTTTGTGCTAATTTTTCATTTAGTTTGACGTAATAATTATTATTGGTTTGACCTGGAATTACGTAATTTAATTCATTTTGGAAGAACGCCAAATATCGGTGATGTTTGCCACTTACGAACACACGGCACTAGTCAATTTTCAAATGGATGACTTTTTTAAATTTATTGGTTGATTTTATTGATTTTAGTCTAACGATGCGCCTGCTATTTCAGTTTAATTTTTCTTTAGTTAAAGTGGGGTTATTATTTTATGTCTGGTTATGTTATTCATAATTGGAGTACGTTAGGTTACAAGACACGTTTCAATTAAAAAGTCTAAAATCATCTTTGCCATCTTACGATGGTAGTGGATGGCGCTGAGATAAGAATGAAGCTCTCTACTATTACAAAAGTCTACGGCAAGCGTGGTAATACGTGCCTTGGCTTTCTTACAGTTTCTCTGTAAGGTGTAGTTTTTGATTCTATGTATTCAATTGAGCATGCATGATTTGGATTTTTAATTGACCCAGAGTACTCTCAACCACTGATGAAGTGGTACCCTCCTGGGGTAAACGTCTTTATATTGAATGTGCGGAAATACTGACGGAAATAAAAATGATGAACTCCATTATACTTCAGGTCCGCAGCAGACATCTTCGATCAGTACGACGGGTCCGCGATGTCGTTCAAGCCGGCGGTGCCCCGGCCCCCCGCGCGGGGTGCGGGGGGGAAGCCCACAGCGAGCTGGGCGCAGCCCGACCTAAGAGCGCACTGCCTACACATAGAAGACAACGTGTCCCTCACCTTTAGCTAAATTAATAAATGTCTGACAATATTTACATTTGCTTTATTTTCATCCCATTGATATTAGAAATACATTTGTGTGTATGTTTACTTTTTTCTTCTTCTCTATGGCAACTACCGTCGCTGTATTGGAAACGATTTTGCCAGTGTTAAGTGTGTAATTTTGCACGTTTTCTTGTTTCTTTAATGTACTTAATAGTTGCTTTGGTTAGTAAAACTAGAACAACAGACACATACACATCCCCTTAATAAAAAAAATCCAAATATATCGTATGTACCTGTAAGTTATTTTCATATTCGTCTCAGCTTCTGTTGTAATTTTGCTATGTGGAATACAGTTGATTCTTATTTTTCTATTTCCAATGTCGATATTTACTATCTTGAAAGGGCCTATTTTTAATTCCTCTATTTTTCTTTCTATTCAGTCTATTTCCATTTTTTACATATACAGTCTCCTATCTCTAACTTTTGCATTTTTCTATCATTTTTCTATTTGTACTTGTGGGATTTTATTGTATTCTCTAATACTAATCTTCGTTCAGCAATCCACTTGTCTTCCTTTTCTATTATCTTAATTCCTTTTGGTAGAATACTGACATTTGTACCATTTAGTAAATATTTTGGTGCAAAACCTGTAACGGAGTGTTCGGTTTCGGTATATTTCTATGTACATTCTCTTGCTACTTTTGTCCATATTCGCTTATTATTTTTACATTTTATTTTATTTACTATAGTTTGATTTAATCTTTCATTCAAGCCGTTAAAGAATCGTGTATTCACAGCTGTAAAAAATAATTTTATTCTCCTGCAAATATTGCTTAAATTCCTTTCAATGCCCGGATATTGATCTGTCAGAATTATACCAATCTCAAATGTCTCTAGGATTTTCTTTGTTAGTTCTATAAAGTCACTTGCATTCTGTGTTTTTGAAGTCTTAATAAAAGCATATCTTGTAGTGGTCTACTAAAAGATGTAGGTATTTTTTTATTGACCTAGATCCTCCAAAGCCACCCATAGTGTCTATTGACATTATCTCAAAAGATTTTGTAGCTGGTCCCAATTGTGATTAATGACACCTTTTGAAAATTGCTGGATTTCATGTGGTAAGGGCAGAACATTTGCTTTGTTTATAAATTGTAAAATTGTCATCCAAATAATGTTGAGTAGGGCAAGCTCTGATTCTATGATAAACAAGGTTCTAGGAAATGAGAATTACGATAATAATCTATAAAAATCTATATTTAACATTATAAAATAGTACATTAGATACGTGTGACTTAAGTTATAACAAATTAACACGTATATTATTTTATAGCTCATATGACATAAATCCGCACTTTAGTCACGCTTTTAGGTGTAAAGACTACTTAGGTCACAAAACGCGTATTTAAAGTGCGGGTTTAGGTCAAACAACGCAATAAAGAATTTAAACGCTTGATAATAAAAACGAGTGACTAAATATAAGTTCAGCATTCAAGTTTGTTGTTCCAAAGCTTGAGGTTATCCCGCACGAGCTGGAGCCGCTTGGCCAACGCGTTCTCCAGTAGTTGGCGGGACTCCAACTTTTGTTGCTCGATGTATTCCCGCATTGAAGCAAGTTTTGTTTTCCACCTGGAATATCACACATTTATTTCTTAATACAATGGTGCTAGTTTTTTGGTAAGGATCCTATATACCGGGAATTGACAGATAAAACACTTAAAAGTACAAAACTACGAGGGTGGATTGAAAATTACGCGGCCTAACACATCTATTCAATTCTAAAAATCAAATCTACCCACATTATTTAGTTCAGTTCAGAGTAGTTAATTGTGTGAAGTTCGAAACGTCTGCGAAATTGTTGTGATTTTATAAATTTTTTAACAAAACAATCGGACACTTTCTGCAGATGGAGCAAATCGAGCAGCGTTCCGTCATTAAGTACCTCCATAAGAAGAAGCTATCACCGAAAGCAATCCATGATGATTCATTCGTCAAAAAATGGATAGCAGAATTAAAGCGTGGCAGAGAGAGTGTGAAAGATGAACCCCGATCTGGAAGGCCTTCGACGTCCACTACTGACGAAAATATTAAAAAGTACTTGATTTAATTGTGGGAGACCGCAGATTAAAAAGTAGAGAGATAGCCGAGATTATAGGCATCTCTTATGAACGAACTCAAAATATCGTAGTCAACGAATTGTGTTTCCACAAAGTGTCTGCAAGGTGAGTTCCGCGACTGCTTTCAGTTGAACAAAAAAGGACGCGATTGACTATTTCACGTGACTGTTTGGAGTTATTTGAAACAGATGCAATGATTTTTGAATCGTTTTGTTACAATGGACAAAACATGGGTCCATTAATATACGTCAGAAACAAAACAACAATCAAAACAGTAGACAAGACCTGGTTCACCACCCCTCAAAAAGGCTAAGACGCTTTTGTCGGCAAATAAGGTAATGGCTTCAGTATTCTGGGACTCGAAGGGTTTGATTATATTTGATTATCTTGAAAGGGGTTAGACTATAAACTTTGATTACTACTGTGTCTTACTACGTCGTTAACGAGAGGAAATAAAAGAAAAACGTCCAGGAATGCTCAGAAGAAAAGTCCTATTTCAGCAAGATAACATCCGTGTTCACATGTCTGTGCTGAATTCCATAAACTATTACCGCATCCGCCTTATTCACCTGAACTGGCACCGTCAGACTTCTTTCTGTTCCCTAACCTAAAAAAGAACTTAGGAGGAACAAAGATTTCTGACAAACGACGAAGTCAAAACAGCAGTAGACGCATATTTTGACTCTAAGGAAGAATAATTTTTTTCCACGGTCTAAATGCTTTGAATGGGAGATGGCAAAAGTGCATCGAACTTGATGGTGATTATTTAGAAAAATAAAACTATAACTGATTCAGTATATATGTGTTTATTTTCTTGGTTAGGCCGAATGCTTTTCAATCCACCCTCGTACCTTGCCAAAAACATGCATATACTCCTGGCAAAGCAACAAGTCGGCCCAGCATACAGTTGTTTCAAAATTTGTACAACCACTTTAAATTAGAAATATAGGTATGCTAATGCGGTCACATGGGCTTCAAGGGGACACGGCGGGCCCTAGATGATACTTCTTTTAAAGTACGTTTTCGAGAATTTTCTAATATTATCACAGGTCTTATATTGTCATTGTGTTTTGCGTAATTTCAACGTAAAAACTAGAAAAAAATGTAATTTCAGATTTAATTCTCTTACAATCCAGCTTTTAGGTGTCTACTGCCGGGTGATTAATTTTTCGTTCAACGCTCGATGGTTTCTTCGTTTTCATAATAGGCAAAGGAGGCCAATCTGTTACTTTTCGTATTGGGGCTTTAAAAGGCACTACTTTAGAGGAACAATAATAAGAAATGTAAATAATTCAAATATACTTGTGTGTATTTGTTTTTTAACGGCTAGATATAATATGTGGATGAAAGGGTACTTGTATACGCTACTATAGGGACATCTGCTATACCAATATCTTTACTGGTTTACTTTTGGAATTAGGGCGATTACTTAGTCTTTCCAATTTATATTTTGTTTGGATAAGTTTCACCATACCTTATTTTACCAAAGCCAGCTGTTTGCTGGTTTATTATCACTTAGTGATGTTATTGTTACGAATAATCTAGAAGCGTGTAGAGTTGGAGCGCACGCGCGCTAACTTTCTAGAAATAAAGGAAAGAGATAGCTACTCCTATTGACAAATAAATGGTTGACCTGGGCAATGCCATAATGGACTCTGTGGGATATGGCATAAGGTTGAAAGTAGCGTGTACTGGGATTTATGACTCATAACATGTTTACGATAAGAAGTGATTCATTGTTTCCCGATACATTTAGATTTTTTCTGGATCCAGCTAGGACTTTCCCCTGCCTATAAATACAGAGGTGTTGACAAACACAAGGCAGTTTTTATCAAGCGATCGAGAGCGATACATCAAGTGACCAAGTGCGAATTGTGTAGTGTTCTAAGTTCAGTGATAGTATAGTCAGTGACTAGCAAGTAGTGTATTTTAGTATTACGTTGTGTTGTGTTGTGTAAATACACGGATTTAATATAAGTGGTGTTTTCTTACAAGTACGAACCCGAGGTACGTAACAACTGGTGTCAGAAGTGGGATTGTGTTAAAAAAATGCCACTTATTCCGAAGGAAGATGTTACCACCAGGTCTCAGGCTGAGAAACAGAGGGTGTCAGAGGACACTGAGGTGCGTGCTGGTGATGAACCTGCAAGTATTGCCAGCACGTCACTATCGTCGAGCGCAGCGCCTGCTGATCTTTCTGTCATACTGCCAGTTATTCAGCAACAAGAGCAGCTGCAGGAACAACAACAACAAAAGCTTCAGCAACAACTTAGAGAGCAATAACAGCAGCTACAGGAACAGCAACAACAAACGCTGCGGGAGCAACTTCAGCAATAACAGCAGCTACAGGAACAGCAACAACAAACGCTGCGGGAGCAACTTCAGCAACAACAGCAGCAACAGGAACAGCAACAACAGAAGTTACAAGAACACATCAAGAAACACTTATCTGTCTTTGATGATAAATTGTCAGTTATCTTGGCGCAGCAAGACCAGTCAAAAAGCGATGTGGGCCTCGTCAAGCGCGACATGAAGAGTGTTGAGAAGAGGGTTGACCAGTTGGAGGCTAACTGCGATAAAATAAGTGTAAATATGGACCAACTTGAGAAGGAATTTATGAAAATGAAGATCACGGGTGTTAAATCAGGTGTTGCCATTAATCCCCCCCATGGTTCCAAGCCTTGTCGTGGCGGGGGGGCTTAGTACCTGGGGTGCAAGCCAGCACCTTGGGGAACTAATTGGACCAAAACGCTCCTCCCTGTCCCTCTGCTCGCAGACGGACAGTGGATATGGAGTAAGCGCGGGCAACGCTGGCACTAACCCTGTCGGCCTGCCCGTGACATCGTAAATCCAGGGGAGGTGTCGTTGTCACGTCTAGCGGCCAATGATCCTGGATCCGAGGGCCTTGCCTTAACCGGCCGGGCCGCGAGGAAGATAACCTCTATAAAAAATTCCCCGAACCTCAAGCGGAGACACACCGTGAGGAGGTTTGCAGACCGGCATAAAGTCGGGATGTATGGCTGACGGGCTTATCAGTCGCTAGTGTGGACCCGCCCGGGTACCGGCCGACCCCCGGGGCGCGATAACGTAGGCGCCTTTTTAGGCAGTTTTTAGAAAGTTTCTACTCGTGGGAACAAAAATGGAGAATTCAATAAAACAAACACAAGACGTTGAAGTGGAGGGCCGAGATGGCCAAGATGTACAGAAGGAGGGCCGCGAAGGCCGTGATGTAAAGGAGCTGGGCCAAGAAGGTCAGGCAGAGAAGGGCCGAGAAGGCCAGGCAAAGAAGAAGGGCCGAGAAGGCCAGGAAAAATCCAAAGGGAGGAAGACTGCTACGCCAGTCCCAATAGTTCGCCTGACGCGACTGAGGGCGGCGAGCATCTCTTCAGTGTCGGACTCGTCTAGGGCACCTTCGCCTATGGACCTCAGTGCTGTTGGTCGTAAGCGTCCAAGAAGCAGAGAAAGCACTGTGTTGCCTGACACCGAACACTGCAGTAGTGAGTCGGACGCTCTTTCAGAGACAGGGAAAATTGCAGCAAAGCGGGCGCTTTACAGGAAGGAAAAGACCCGCGTGACGGTTGAAGAAGAAGTTGCAGGCATGGTAAACAAATTAAAAACGAAAGTACCTGCGGTTTCATCAGCTGATCCTGCGACAATGGACACGGAGGCGCTCGGACAGCGAGTTGAGGAAGGCATAAATGTCATCCTCAAAATAGCAAGCAAGTCTGGCAACCTGAAGGGCACATTCGTGCGGGCCTTGAAGGACGCCACAGCTGCTATTAGCGAAACTGTGTCTGCCCTAAAATGCCGAACGGTCACTGACGAAACAGTCTCACTACGGGCAGATAATGAGAGGCTGAGGGTGGAACTTGCGGCTCTGCGTGCAGAGTTCGCGTCGTTGCGAGAAGACCTAGTACGTCCTGCTCCCCAAACAGCGGAGGCAAGAGCGTCTGCGGACAGTGAATTCCGCAAATCACTCATGCTGGAGCTTGGTGGATTATTCGATGCCAAATTGGCCTCAATACAGGACCGCCTACTCCCTGAACGGAGCTATCGACCGCCCCTCGCATCCACTGCTAGCCGCACAGAAACACCAGCGACTACGGTCTCTCCGGCGGCTACAATGGAGCCTAAGCCCTCCAAGGGTAAGGGCAAAGGCAAAGGTAAGGGTAAGATGCCAAAGCCATCCACTACAACAGCGCCTTCACAAGCGCCGCTACCACCACCATCGGTACCTCCGCAGGAAATAGAATGGACCCAAGTGGTAAAAAAGCGTAAACGAAAGGCTGTGACTTCCGCCCCTGTAGCGAAGGCACCGGTGACTAAAGCCAGTGTAACGTCTGTGCCCGGACCGAAGCCTAAGTCACCAAAGAAAAAGAAGGAAAGAAAGTTGCGCCCGCCCAGATCCTCGGCCGTGGTTATAACCTTACAGCCCAGCGCAGTGGAGAAAGGAGCCACGTACGCGGATATACTGACGCGAGCAAAGCAGCAGATTTCTATTGCAGAAATTGGAATATCAGCTTTAAAAGTACGGAAGGCGGCAACTGGAGCCCGCATTCTTGAGATTCCTGGTGCCTCAAGTGGTGACAAAGCGGACGTCCTGGCACAGAAATTAAAGGATGCTCTCCCAGCAGACTGTGTACGGGTAGCGAGACCTGTGAAGTGTGTCGACTTGCGAGTCTCGGGTCTGGATGACTCCGCTACAGTAGCGGAAGTCGTTGCCGCTCTATGTCGTATTGGAGGATGCTGTGAGGAAGCGGTCAAAGCTGGAGAAATCCGCCGTACTCCATCAGGTGAGGGTACTCTGTTTCTTCGCTGCCCAGTGGCTGCAGCGACTAAAGTAACAGCCTCCAAATTACTTGTTGGCTGGGTTTCGGCGCAGGTAAGGGTTTTATCAGCTAGGCCCAGACGCTGCTACCGCTGCCTTGAGGTGGGTCATACTGCGGTGCAATGCACTTCAACAACTGACCGCAGCGGAGAATGCTTCCGTTGCGGTCAGAATGGTCATAAGTCTGCCAACTGTTCTGCGGATCCTCACTGCTCGATTTGTGCGTCGGCGGGCAGACCAGCTGAACACAAAAATGGGGCCAAGTCCTGCGTGGCTGCAATGGTCGCAAAAAGAAGGCGAAGGGCAGACCTTGCTGCTGCTGCTGCTGTTGTTGCGCCCACCCCGTCCAATTCTGGGGTGGAGCTGGAGGAGGCGATGGAAACAAAATAATGGCCCTAGCGGGCCGCTTCCATCGCTTCCTCCAGGCGAATCTAAACCACTGCGCCGGGGCGCAGGATCTCCTCCTGCAGTCCCTGGCAGAGTGGAACATCACGTTGGCTGTCGCCGCTGAGCCATACTTTGTCCCCCCTCGTAATAATTGGGTTGGAGACATGGATGTCTCAGTGGCGATTATAACATCGGTTGTAGCCCCGGCCTCTGTGGTAGTTGGTCGTGGCCCGGGCTTCATCGCTGTTGAATGGGAGGGAATCGTCGTGGTGGGGGTTTACTTCTCACCCAACCGCTGCCTCGCCGACTTCGAGTCATTCCTGGGCGAGGTTGAGGTCCAAGTCAGACGGGCCAATCCTCGCCCAGTGATCGTGATGGGGGACTTCAATGCCAAATCCCTGGCATGGGGGTCTCCCGTCACCGACTCGCGGGGCAGCGTGTTGGAAGAGTGGGCAGTGTCGGTCGGCCTCTGCATCCTAAATAGGGGGTCGACCTACACTTGCGTGAGACAGCGGGGCGGTTCTATAGTGGACATCTCGTTCGCTAGCCCCGCTGTAGCACGCTGTGTCCGGGATTGGAGAGTCCTCGATGGGGTGGAGACGCTTTCGGATCACCGATACATCCGATTTGACGTCTCCGCCTCGTCGACGACACCGGACACAAGTCCCACGAGAAGTAACTCCCTACCATTCCCAAGATGGACGTTGGGGCGTCTCGATAGAGACGCTCTGCTGGAGGCCTCCGTCGTCCAGGCCTGGCACCCACTACCCGCTGGGCCTGTGAGGGTTGATGAGGAGGCGGAATGGTTCCGGAAGGCATTGACGCAGGTGTGCGACGCCTCAATGCCCCGGGCCAAGCCGCCCCCCTCTCGTCGCCAGGTGTACTGGTGGTCTGGCCAAATCGCCACGCTGCGCGTGGAATGCGTGGTGGCCAGACGTGACTACACCAGGTGCCGAAGAAGACAGCACCGCGACGAGACGGCGGAGCGCGAGCTGTATGAGGTCTTCAGGGAGAAGAAGAGGACCCTACAGCTCGCCATCAGCAGGGCCAAGACCCAGGCACGCGAAGAGCTGCTCGGGGCTTTGGATAACGATCCGTGGGGGCGCCCCTACAAGTCTGTCAGGGGCAAACTACGCCCCTGGGCGCCTCCGCTGACCCAAAGCCTTGACCACCGATTCGTGAGGGACGTCGTGTCCGCCCTCTTTCCACATCGGGCGGAACACGTCCCCCCCGCTATGGCGCCGCAACGACGTGGCGCCGTAGACGAGGAGGAGAGCGGGGTGCCTGAACTCGCTGAGGAGGAGTTCGACGCGGCCGTGGATAAGCTCCGGGCGAAGAACACAGCGCCCGGGCCGGATGGAGTACACGGTCGCGTCGTGGTTTTGGCCCTTAACGTCCTAGGGGACCGGCTCCGGAGGCTCTACAGTGCCTGCCTGGAGTCGGGACGGTTCCCTGGAGTGTGGAAAAGCGGTAGGTTGGTCCTTCCGAAGAAGGAAGGGCGTCCCGCGGAGTCTCCCTCCGCCTATCGCCCCATCGTATTGCTCGACGAGGTGTGTAAGCTGTTCGAGAGAATAATAGCTGCACGCCTCGTCGAGCATATGGCTGACGTAGGCCCCGATTTGGCCAACGCCCAGTTTGGGTTCCGGGCCGGCCTTTCGACGATCGACGCGATCAATCGCGTCAAGGCCGACTCAGAGGAGGTTGTCGCCCGCGGTGGCGTGTTGATGGCGGTATCGCTCGATATAGCGAACGCCTTCAACACGATGCCGTGGAGCTGCGTAAGGGAGGCGCTTAAATACCATAGGGTGCCTCCCTACCTCCGTCGCCTGATCGGGGACTACCTGAGCCAGAGGTACGTTCAGTACCAGGGGCGAGGAGGCGGACTGGAGACATGGGAGATGGTATGCGGTGTTCCACAGGGGTCGGTGCTAGGCCCTCTCCTGTGGAACATCGGATACGATTGGGTGCTGCGGGGCGCTCTCCCCGCGGGCGTTGGGGTGACGTGCTACGCGGACGACACCCTGGTTACGGCCCGCGGGGTCAACTACCGCGAGTCCGCCCGCCTCGCTACGGCGGGTGTGGCATCGGTCGTCGCGCGCATCCGCGCTCTGGGCCTCGAGGTGGCGCTTGAAAAGTCCGAGGCCTTGTGTTTTCACAGGCCGAGGGCTGCGCCCCCTCCGGGGGCCCACATCGTGGCTTGCGGCGTCCAAATCGAGGTCAAGTCCGACATGAGGTATCTCGGACTCGTCCTCGACAGCCGCTGGGACTTCCGCGAACATTTCCGTCGCCTGGTCCCCCGTCTTTTGGCAGCGGCCGCTGCTCTTGCGCGGCTGCTGCCAAATCTCGGGGGCCCTGACGTGGCCTGCCGCCGCCTCTACCTTGGGGTGGTGCGCTCGATGGCCCTGTACGGGGCCCCAGTCTGGGCCCCGGCGCTGCGAAGCGTCACCATCGCCCTTTTGCGACAGCCGCAAAGGGTGATGGCGATCAGGGCCATCCGAGGATATCGCACCATCTCGACAGAGGCGGCGTGCGTGTTGGCGAGATCGCCGCCGTGGGATCTAGAGGCCGCGGCACTGGCTAGGCTCTACGAGCGGCGCCAGGAGCTCCAGGCGCCAGGAGCGGTGATCCGCCAACGGTGACGGAAAGGTGGAAGTCCCACGCTCGACGGTTAACCGTCCGGAGGTGGGCGGAGCGGCTGGCCGAACCTACGGCCGGTCGCCGGACTGTTGAGGCTGTCCGGCCGGTTCTCCAAAACTGGCTGGACAGGCGGCACGGGCGGCTCACGTTCCGGCTGACACAGGTGCTTTCCGGGCATGGATGCTTCGGAAAGTACCTGTGCCAAATCGCCCGACGTGAGCCGACGACCGATTGCCACCACTGTGCGGGCAGCGAGGACACGGCGCAGCACACCCTTGAGGGGTGCCCCTCTTGGGCAGTGCAGCGGCGTGTCCTACGCGATGCCATCGGGGCTGATCTCTCGCTTCCGACCGTCGTGAAAGCCATGGTCGAGAGCGAGGAATCGTGGACGGCCGTCCTCTCCTTCTGCGAGGACGTGATGTCGCAGAAGGAGACGGCGGAGAGGGAAAGGGAGGCTGCGGCCAACCCCGACCCGATCCGCCGGAGACGCACGGGGGTGCGACGTCGGGCCTACCAGGCCCTGCTTCGTCCCCCGTGATCGAGGCCGGGGCTCTGCCCCAAAAGGCCTCGAGGAGGTGCGCGCGGTGTCGCAAAGCCGCGCGCTTCTTAGCCGTCTGCTGGGGCCACGACGGCCCCAGTTCCGAAGGATGCCGGCAAGGCCGGCAGGTGCTGGCGGGTTGGTGGACGTGTGCGCAAGCGTTCCCACCTTCTCGCCACCACGGCACAGTGGGGCGGACGCAGGGGTTTTAGTGGGTATGGTCGGTTCTGTCCGGCGAGTCCCACACTCGGGCCAGTCCACACGGCCCGGCAGTGCGTAAGAGCATTTCCCCTGCGAGAACAAAAAAAAAAAAAAACAAGGTGTTGCCATTAATAGTTGTTCTCACCAGGTGGGTCCTCGGGTAAAGGTACCCACTTATGATGGTCTTACATCATGGAGTGCCTACCGGACCCAGTTTGAAATAGCAGCGAAGGCCAGTGGTTGGACAGACGAACATTGCCTAACAGCTCTGAGCACGGCGTTACGGGGACAGGCGCTCTCTGTGTTGGATGCAATGCCTAAAGAGTATCAGTTCGCTGATTTGATGGAGGCATTGGAAGCTCACTACGGTGAGCGTCACTTGAAGCATGTGTTCCGTGCCCAATTAAAGGACCGTGTACAGAGGAGCGGCGAGGGACTTCAACAATGGGCCGTGGAAATTGAGAAGCTTGTAAGGAAGGCGTATCCTTCAGCCGACGCTAACAGTTAATAACACCATTGTCCAGGCGTTTATTGATAGAATTAGAGACCTGGAAGTGCGTGCTGCTGTTCGCCTTCAGCACCGCGTGATAATGAAGGAGGCTTTGGCTCATGCGCTGGAGGTAGAAGCTGTTCGCCACGAACCTCGAGCACATAAGATACGCGAGGTTACAGAAGTTGTGGCTCAATCAAAGGAAATGGAACCTAGGAGACTGGGCCCCATGTGCTACGCCTGCGGTGAACGTGGGCACACGGCAGGTGCTGGCTGGACGAGAAACAACCCCAAAAGTTGTCATATCCCAGGTGCGCGACGGCAAAAGTTTATCCATTAAGGGACTGATTAATGGCAAGAACTGCAGCTTAACGCTGGACACTGGAGCTACACGAACTGTGGTGCGACCAGAAGTAGCTGACAATGGCAACCTGAGATTGAGGAATTTTGGGAAAAGCAAACTTCTGTCTGTCACAAGTCAGCCAATACCCGTCTTCGGTGAAGCATCTGTAGTGATGCAAATAGGCGACGAGTATAACACTCACGACGTCGTAGTGGCCGATATTATGGATGACTGTGTACTTGGTTTAGACTTCATGAAGAAGAATGCCTGCAAGATTGATTGCAAAACAGGAGTTTTCATATGTGGGCTAGTAGAAATTTTCATGGATGGGGGATCAAAAGGAAAGGTGACAGTGGCTAGAAGAACCATCTTACCTTCAAGATCAGACATTGGTACGCGTGAACTTACCAGTCAGTTACAAAGGCCGGGGTAATAGGAGTGTGTTAATTGAGGACAATGGAGCAATTCCACACTGTATTACGGGCCGAAGTTTAGTTTCTGACAAGGGCTTGGCAGCGGTGCAGGTAGTCAACCTGAGTGAAAGTGATGTGGTGCTTAAAGCAGCCGATGTTGTAAGGCAAAGTGATGAAGTTATGACGTTAAAGAAACTGACATCGACAGGAAGTACAGCATCAAGAGAGGTACCACAGGAACTCAAGGAACAAGTGCAGCTACCTTACCGCGTCACAACGGCAGCAGGCTAAGGTTCTACTTTCACGTTATGCCAACATTTTCTCTAAGACTGATAGAGATATAGGCAGAACATCTATAGTCAAACATAAGATTGACACTGGAAACGCGCAGCCTATAAAGCAGAAAGCTAGACGAGTCCCTATAGCCAAAGAGAAGGTGGTACAAGAGATGATAGATGAAATGAGAAGAAACGGAGTTATAGAGCAATCTTCTAGTCCATGGTGCTCTCCTGTAGTGTTGGTTAAGAAGAAAGATGGGTCCACACGTTTCTACATCGACTATCATCGGCTCAATGAAGTCACCAAAAAGGACAGTTACCCATTACCTCGGATAGATGACACTTTAGACACTCTGGCAGGCATGTCTTGGTTCTCAACTTTAGATTTAAAATCTGGGTACTGGCAGGTTGAATTTAGCCCTAATGACAAAGAGAAGACAGCATTCTCCACAGGACAAGGATTATGGCAATTTAAAGTGATGCCGTTTGGATTATGAAATGCGCCGGCGACTTTTGAAAGATTAATGGAATGTGTTCTAGCAGGACTTGTAGGCGATGCCTGCTTAGTGTATTTAGATGACGTAATAGTCATAGGGAAAGATTTTCAGCATCATCTGTACCAACTGGAAAGGATTTTTAATAAAATACAGGCTGCAGGGCTAAAGTTGAACCCAAAAAAGTGTCACTTATTTCGTAAGGAAGTCAACTATCTGGGTCATGTGATATCACAAAACGGCGAACAGACAGATCCTGAAAAGGTTAGTGCAGTACAGAAGTGTCCAACACCCAGAGACAAGACCGAAGTTCGCGCATTTCTAGGACTATGCTCTTACTACAGACGTTTTGTGAAGGGATTTGCTGAAATAGCAAAACCGCTGCATAGACTCACTGAAGAAAAGAAGAGTTTCGATTGGAATGACATGTGTCAACAAGCTTTCGATGAACTTAAGAAGCGGTTGTGTGAGTCACCAATTTTGGGCTATCCTGATCGGAAAGGGCAGTTCATCGTAGACACAGACGCGAGTAACACTGCCATTGGTGGTATCTTATCACAGAAGCAAGGCGATCAAGAAGTTGTGATAGCTTACTTCAGCAAATCATTGTCGCGGCCAGAACGAAACTATTGTGTTACAAGAAGAGAACTATTGGCAGTAGTGAAGACTCTTCGACACTTCAAGAAGTATCTGATTGGGCGACTCTTCAAGCTGCGTACCGACCATGCTGCTTTGAAGTGGTTGTTACAATTCAAAGACCCGGAAGGCCAAGTAGCTCGCTGGATTGAGCAATTGCAAGAGTTTGACTTTAACATAGAACATCGCAGTGGAAGGTCTCACTCGAATGCAGATGCATTATCACGACGACCTTGTGCGGAAGATTGTAAACATTGTGTAAGGATGGAGACGAAGGAAAGGGTCCAACTACTGCGAGCTAAGCCTATGGATGACAGGTGGGAAACTGATGAGATGCGTAAGGCCCAGTATGAAGATACAGATTTGCGGCCTCTAATAGATTGGATGAAGCTTAACATGGGAAAGCCCGAATGGCAGGAGCTGGCTCCCTTCAGCGCCATTACGAAAAGTTATTGGGCGCAGTGGGAAAGCCTTGTGTTGCAAAACGGCTTACTGTACCGCAAATGGGAAAAACCTTCAGGAAGAGAACATCATCTACAGTTGGTCGTACCAAGAAAACTTATCAAGGACGTACTACGTGAATTGCATGATGGGGTTTCTGGGGGACATCTTGGAGTACAACGAACATTGGTAAAGGTACGAGAGCGTTTTTACTGGTTGAATTGCCGAGATGTTGAGAATTGGTGCCGAAAATGTACGTCATGCTCAGCAGTGAAAGATCCGCAGGTGAGAAGCCGAGACAACCTTAGACTATACAACGTGGGAGCCCCCTGGGAAAGGATAGCGATTGACGTGACTGGGCCATTTCCTAAGACAGATAACGGAAACAAGTATTTTATGGTCGTGATGGATTACTTCACGAAATGGCCGGAGGTGTTCGCAATCCCTAATCAGGAAGCCACGACGGTTGCTGAGAAATTAGTCAATGAGGTGATATGCAGATTTGGCGTTCCGCTGGAGATTCATTCAGACCAAGGCAGAAACTTTGAATCTAATGTATTCCAGGAAATGTGTAAATTATTAAGAGTGTACAAAACAAGAACTACACCTTATCACCCGCAATCTGATGGAATGGTCAAACGATTTAATCAAACTTTGGAGACACTTAGCCAAGCTGGTAGAAGATCACCAAAAGGACTGGGATAAATACATACCTCTGTTCTTACTGGCTTACCGAACAGCGGAACACGAAAGCATAAAAGTGACGCCAGCCTATGCCAACTTCGGCAGACAGTTACGTATACCAGCAGACTTAATGACTGGAGGCCCGCCACCGAATGAAGGGACCCAATTAAGTATACCGGAACATGTTGAAGACATTCGTGAGAGGTTACGCGATATACACTCGTTAATAAGTGAAAACGCATTGGAATCGAGTCAGCGGATGAAGACCAGATACGACCGAAACGCCAATCATCGAGGTCTTCAGGAAGGATTTCTTGTTTGGCTACATAATCTGGTTCGACGAAAAGGAAAATCACCTAAGTTACAGCGACGTTAGGATGGGCCATACAAAGTAATCACACGGATCAATGACGTAACCTACCGAGTGCAGAAGCAACCAAGAGGGACCATGAAGATTGTTCATGTTGATCGATTAGCCATCTATAATGAAAGTAATGATGTTCGGGACGAACATAACTAAGAGGGAGGTAGTGTTACGAATAATCTAGAAGCGTGTAGAGTTGGAGCGCGCGCGCGCTAACTTTCTAGAAATAAAAGAAAGAGATAGCTACTCCTATTGACAAATAAATAGTTGACCTGGGCTATGCCATAATGGACTCTGTGGGATATGGCATAAGGTTGAAAGTAGCGTGTACTAGGATTTATGACTCATAACATGTTTACGATAAGAAGTGGTTCATTGTTTCCCGATACATTTAGATTTTTCTGGATCCAGCTAGGACTTCCCCTGCCTATAAATACAGAGGTGTTGACAAACACAAGGCAGTTTTTATCAAGCGATCGAGAGCGATACATCAAGTGACCAAGTGCGAAGTGAGAAGTGTTTTATTGTGTAGTGTTCTAAGTTCAGTGATAGTATAGTGAGTGACTAGCAAGTAGAGTGTATTTTAGTATTACGTTGTGTTGTGTTGTGTAAATACACGGATTTAATATAAGTGGTGTTTTCTTACAAGTACGAACCCAAGGTACGTAACATTATTTTAGGAGCTTATGTACCCTATTAACTACATGGTATTTAATCTGTTCGTCTCTAAGATTTAAAAATCTAAATTTGATTTTTTTTGTACTCCTAATATGCACAATTTGTACTTCCGATAATCACGTCGCAATCATTTCAGTGTGCCACTGTCATGTTCCGGTTTGGAAGGTAAAGTAGCTGATAAACTTATGCAAGTGGCTACCATCATCATTATTATCTTTGTTGTTTATAGGCAAAGATTTTTTCATTTTATATTGTTGACGCTGATTTTTTTTCGAGTTCTATCCGTTTCAGAATGGTGTTTCGATTTAGTTAGTAGATAATATAACGATGAGGTCGCGGAGTGTGAGGCGCAGTGTGTGGTGGTGGTGGTGTGTGGCGCGGACCGTGTGTCCTGCTGCAGCCAGTAGTGCAGGTCGTCCTGCGCGCGCGCGTACTGCGGCTGCGCGTGCGCCAGCTCGGCCAGGCGCGCCTCCCGCAGGTCCCGGCGGCGCGCCCACTCGGCGCCCGCCGCGCCCGCGCCGCCGCTCTCCGCCGCCAGCGCCTGCTGCTCGCGCTCCACGCTCAGCTTCAGCTCCGCTATCCGGGCCCGCGACTCTTCCTGCACACACGGGGAATTCACCTTACTGCCGCATACTAACATCAATTATCTACACAACCCATACCCGTTTACGCATGTCTGAAAGTAGCCCGACCGTTTGACTGATCAGGCACACATCTAAATCTAAATCTCGTTAAATTTATATCATTTTTCAAATATACAAAACGATTTACTTGGATTTGGAACCCAGATCTCATTAATTCATACGCGCGAATAGAGGAATAATTTTATTATCCTTACGTTTATAAACATCATTACGTTACCATGAACCGTCAACCTTGGGTGTTTTCGATACACGGTAACTGCTGACAACACTACCTACTTGGTGATCACATTACTACGCGATACTGGCTCGATTTGCACAGAAACATGTCATTCAATGCAATTAAACAGTTTGACAGATGTTACCGAAAAAGCAAAAGCTAATCGGAAATAAATATTAAATACCATGTCAAACACGCCAGAACCACGAATTATAATGTAGACGAGAAACAAAAACAAAATCGCTAAAAGCATAAAACCGTTCAAATTAATTTATGTTTTGTAATGTAACGCACTTATTGCAGAACAATCAGATGGAAGTTACTAGTAGTTATACAGACTGGTGAGTTACCTTCAATATTTAAGGACGTGATAGTTGGCGATCATATATAATGAGAAAAAATAACCTTAACAATAAAATATATTAAAATACTTCTTAGTAAACTTAGTAAATAGTACACCGAGAATCCTAAATTTATCTGCGCAATACGTGGACACCACGCGGACGCACGTTTCACGCAAGCAGAGAGGTAGACGGTGGGGGGTGGCAGCGGCGTGTCCTTGATGTCAACTAGCGTGGCGTACTTAAAGAGTATAATATCCACATTTCACTTATTTTTAGAGAAATATTGGTCAAAAATTAAGCCTTTAATTTTATTATTCATTTTAACGAGAGTCGAACACCGAGTACTCTCCAGAAGTTTCGAAGGTAACTCACCAGTCAGTCTGTATAAGTCGTAACCGAAGGGAGGATGAGTTGATAACCAGATAAAAGTTACATGCAATTAAATGACTTGTATCCGGATAGAGGATAAGTTGGTAACCAAATGAAGGTTACATGTTGTTAGAGAGCTTATATTCAGATGGATGATATATTAATGGCCGGATGGAGGTCACTTGAGACATTGTTTGGGAGTTACAATAGTGACAAGATGGACGTTACGGATTTGTAAGAGCTTATAATGATTATTTACTTCTTGTCTTTTCTGCTTATTATTGTGACTATTTCACATGTTTATAGTTTTCTTGTACTTCATATAAAAAAGGTGAGAATGCAATCATGTCTTACATCGTGGTCGATTGTATGAAATACACGTGTGAAGCGTTGAATGTGGACACCAGCTTCTCGCTATTATAAATCCCATTGAATAATCACTGACCAGCAGCGCGTCCCTCTGCCTGGTCCGCATGCTGCGCGCACGCGCCAGCCCCGCTCTGTATGTGTACTGACCAGCAGCGCGTCCCTCTGCCTGGTCCGCATGCTGCGCGCACGCGCCAGCCCCGCTCTGTATGTGTACTGACCAGCAGCGCGTCCCTCTGCCTGGTCCGCATGCTGCGCGCGCGCGCCAGCCCCGCTCTGTATGTGTACTGACCAGCAGCGCGTCCCTCTGCCTGGACCGCATGCTGCGCGCGCGCGCCAGCCCCTCTCTGTATGTGTACTGACCAGCAGCGCGTCCCTCTGCCTGGTCCGCATGCTGCGCGCGCGCGCGCCAGCCCCGCTCTGTATGTGTACTGACCAGCAGCGCGTCCCTCTGCCTGGACCGCATGCTGCGCGCGCGCGCCAGCCCCGCTCTGTATGTGTACTGACCAGCAGCGCGTCCCTCTGCCTGGTCCGCATGCTGCGCGCGCGCGCCAGCCCCGCTCTGTATGTGTACTGACCAGCAGCGCGTCCCTCTGCCTGGACCGCATGCTGCGCGCGCGCGCCAGCCCCGCTCTGTATGTGTACTGACCAGCAGCGCGTCCCTCTGCCTGGTCCGCATGCTGCGCGCGCGCGCCAGCCCCGCTCTGTATGTGTACTGACCAGCAGCGCGTCCCTCTGCCTGGACCGCATGCTGCGCGCGCGCGCCAGCCCCGCTCTGTATGTGTACTGACCAGCAGCGCGTCCCTCTGCCTGGTCCGCATGCTGCGCGCGCGCGCCAGCCCCGCTCTGTATGTGTACTGACCAGCAGCGCGTCCCTCTGCCTGGTCCGCATGCTGCGCGCGCGCGCCAGCCCCGCTCTGTATGTGTACTGACCAGCAGCGCGTCCCTCTGCCTGGTCCGCATGCTGCGCGCGCGCGCCAGCCCCGCTCTGTATGTGTACTGACCAGCAGCGCGTCCCTCTGCCTGGTCCGCATGCTGCGCGCGCGCGCCAGCTCGGCCCGGCGCGCCGTCAGTCTCGCGGCCTCGGCCCGCAGCTGCTCCACGGCTCTCGCCACTCGCCCTAGACACTCCGCCTCCATCAGCTCCCTGCAACACTCACTCTGTATTAAGCCCCGTTTTCACTTTGATTAGTGCGAGTGCGTGTGTTTAATGCAGGTGCTTAGTATTACTAATCACTCACACTAACCAACGGCTGTCTCCATATATTTTTGCTTAATACTAAGCATCTGCATTAAACACTCGCACTCGCACTAATCAAAGCGAAAACAGGGCTTTAATCACCTCTCACGGGTTACCCGCTTCTTATTTTTCAACACAAATAATAATTTTCGTTCATCCAAAACATGGTTCTCTACTTGACTTGGAAACTCCACAATATCCACAGCCTAGTCCTAAGCACAGCTGACCCAACCCTAGTTACAGTGAAACAATATTTGAGCCGTACTTCTCGTCCAGCGCGAGCGCGGCGAGTGCGGGACAGGTGGCAGTCAGGTGTATGAGCCCCTGCTGGTACTCCACGCAGCTGTCAAGCGTCTTCTTCTGCCACAGCGCCAGCTCTGTTTCCTTATTGCTCACCAGCTGAAATTTTTTTCTTAATATATTATATGAATTTTTAAAAAACGCAATCTTTCTGTTTCATTTCTCTCTAATTATATGAACAAAATATCTGATCTAAATAATATTTAGATCCCAATAATACACATGTAGGTTCCAGCCTAATCCTACGCGCCTACCTATCATTTTTTATTGAATTGAATGCAAGCTAAGAGCGATTGGGCCATTTGATGGGAAGTAGTCACCACTGCCCATGGACATTTACAACACAAAAAGTTAGGTTTCTAAGGCGATGCCAGCTTCTAAAAAATTTGTTGACTTCCCTCTCAAAAAAATCTTAATATTTAAAGCCACTCGGAAAAACAGTGTGAGGTAGGTTGTTCCAATGTTTGACTATTCGTATAAAGAAAATGACCAATAGTGTTGTCGCGTGCAGTGCAAGGCCAAACGCGGAATAAATAAAATAATTTTGCTCCAACAAATCGCCGGTAAACTTTCATAATGTTACGTCAGATCTTTATTTAGTACCTATCACAAATATTTGAATGCTAGGAAAAAATATGTTTCTATGTGTGGGACACGGCTGGAATGTGCTGACGCAGACGCAATTTTGTATGTGACGGCAGTATGGGACGTCAGTAGTCCGCGCGCCAGCATGCGATATATAGCAGTCTATGTCAACTGTAATTTATGTGTGTCATAATACAGCATATGCGCTTCTTAAAAAAATTATATCGTCTCAGGTTCAGGGCTCTAGGAGAGTGTGTGATCGTTTTGCTTCTATATATGAATTAATAGAGTTTATAGTCGCGCATATTCTGTATTATGACACACATATAAATTACAACTTACATAGACTGAAATATACGGCGTGAAGCACGCGGACGACTGACGACCCATACTGCCGTCACATTTCTGCGTCAGCACATTCCAACTGGGGGACACAGTATTGCGGGCTAGCCGAGTGTCAACAGTCAGGCGGAGCACTGACCTTGGCGATCTGGTCGGCGAGGGCCCGCTTGGAGTCGAGCACGCGCGTGGCGTAGTCCAGCTGGTCCAGCAGCTGCGCGCGCGCGCCCACCGACAGCGGCTGCTGCTCCAGCTCCACGCGCAGCTGCTCCGCCACCACGCTGCAATACCCACATTATATGCACTATGTACTTGTCACAGAATAACTTTAACATAGCAGGATTTTATCCCGTGACAGTGTTTCATGGTTCGAAGCGAATTGAGGCAAATCTATCTAAAGCTAGAAATTTGTTAGCGGCATACTGTATGTTTTACGGTAAGACAAATTGCGTTAGTCATAATTTCTTTTAGTCACGATTTACAGGAATCCAAGATAATATTATGTCAGAAAAATATGTATCATCACGCCAATTTCAAGATTCAGGAAAATAACGCCCTTTAGAGCTTGTCTAGTCCGCGTGTCTGCCCGCTGGCAGGCGAGGGCCTCAGTGTCCTCGCCAGAGCCGCTAAGTGCTAGTGTCACCTGCCGCGCTCCAGTTCCAGCTCCACTGCCTGCAGCGTGTCTGCCCGCTGGCCGGCGAGGCCCGCAGTGTCCTCGCCAGAGCCGCTCAGTGCTAGTGTCACCTGCCGCGCTCCAGCTCCAGCTCCACTGCCTGCAGCGTGTCTGCCCGCTGGCTGGCGAGGGCCGCAGTGTCCTCGCCAGAGCCGCTCAGTGCTAGTGTCACCTGCCGCGCTCCAGCTCCAGCTCCACTGCCTGCAGCGTGTCTGCCCGCTGGCTGGCGAGGGCCGCAGTGTCCTCGCCAGAGCCGCTCAGTGCTAGTGTCACCTGCCGCGCTCCAGCTCCAGCTCCACTGCCTGCAGCGTGTCTGCCCGCTGGCTGGCGAGGGCCGCAGTGTCCTCGCCAGAGCCGCTCAGTGCTAGTGTCACCTGCCGCGCTCCAGCTCCAGCTCCACTGCCTGCAGCGTGTCTGCCCGCTGGCTGGCGAGGGCCGCAGTGTCCTCGCCAGAGCCGCTCAGTGCTAGTGTCACCTGCCGCGCTCCAGCTCCAGCTCCACTGCCTGCAGCGTGTCTGCCCGCTGGCTGGCGAGGGCCGCAGTGTCCTCGCCAGAGCCGCTCAGTGCTAGTGTCACCTGCCGCGCTCCAGCTCCAGCTCCACTGCCTGCAGCGTGTCTGCCCGCTGGCTGGCGAGGGCCGCAGTGTCCTCGCCAGAGCCGCTCAGTGCTAGTGTCACCTGCCGCGCTCCAGCTCCAGCTCCACTGCCTGCAGCGTGTCTGCCCGCTGGCTGGCGAGGCCCGCAGTGTCCTCGTCAGAGCCGCTCAGTGCTAGTGTTACCTGCCGCGCTCCAGCTCCACTGCCTGCAGCGTGTCTGCCCGCTGGCCGGCGAGGCCCGCAGTGTCCTCGCCAGAGCCGCTCAGTGCTAGTGTCACCTGCCGCGCTCCAGCTCCAGCTCCACTGCCTGCAGCGTGTCTGCCCGCTGGCTGGCGAGGGCCGCAGTGTCCTCGCCAGAGCCGCTCAGTGCTAGTGTCACCTGCCGCGCTCCAGCTCCAGCTCCACTGCCTGCAGCGTGTCTGCCCGCTGGCTGGCGAGGGCCGCAGTGTCCTCGCCAGAGCCGCTCAGTGCTAGTGTCACCTGCCGCGCTCCAGCTCCAGCTCCACTGCCTGCAGCGTGTCTGCCCGCTGGCTGGCGAGGCCCGCAGTGTCCTCGCCAGAGCCGCTCAGTGCTAGTGTCACCTGCCGCGCTCCAGCTCCAGCTCCACTGCCTGCAGCGTGTCTGCCCGCTGGCTGGCGAGGGCCGCAGTGTCCTCGCCAGAGCCGCTCAGTGCTAGTGTCACCTGCCGCGCTCCAGCTCCAGCTCCACTGCCTGCAGCGTGTCCGCCCGCTGGCTGGCGAGGCCCGCAGTGTCCTCGTCAGAGCCGCTCAGTGCTAGTGTTACCTGCCGCGCTCCAGCTCCACTGCCTGCAGCGTGTCTGCCCGCTGGCTGGCGAGGCCCGCAGTGTCCTCGCCAGAGCCGCTCAGTGCTAGTGTTACCTGCCGCGCTCCAGCTCCAACTCCACTGCCTGCAGCGTGTCCGCCCGCTGGCTGGCGAGGCCCGCAGTGTCCTCGTCAGAGCCGCTCAGTGCTAGTGTTACCTGCCGCGCTCCAGCTCCACTGCCTGCAGCGTGTCTGCCCGCTGGCCGGCGAGGCCCGCAGTGTCCTCGCCAGAGCCGCTCAGTGCTAGTGTCACCTGCCGCGCTCCAGCTCCAGCTCCACTGCCTGCAGCGTGTCTGCCCGCTGGCTGGCGAGGCCCGCAGTGTCCTCGCCAGAGCCGCTCAGTGCTAGTGTCACCTGCCGCGCTCCAGCTCCAGCTCCACTGCCTGCAGCGTGTCTGCCCGCTGGCTGGCGAGGGCCGCAGTGTCCTCGCCAGAGCCGCTCAGTGCTAGTGTCACCTGCCGCGCTCCAGCTCCAGCTCCACTGCCTGCAGCGTGTCCGCCCGCTGGCTGGCGAGGCCCGCAGTGTCCTCGTCAGAGCCGCTCAGTGCTAGTGTTACCTGCCGCGCTCCAGCTCCACTGCCTGCAGCGTGTCTGCCCGCTGGCTGGCGAGGCCCGCAGTGTCCTCGCCAGAGCCGCTCAGTGCTAGTGTCACCTGCCGCGCTCCAGCTCCAGCTCCACTGCCTGCAGCGTGTCTGCCCGCTGGCCGGCGAGGCCCGCAGTGTCCTCGCCAGAGCCGCTCAGTGCTAGTGTCACCTGCCGCGCTCCAGTTCCAGCTCCACTGCCTGCAGCGTGTCTGCCCGCTGGCCGGCGAGGCCCGCAGTGTCCTCGCCAGAGCCGCTCAGTGCTAGTGTCACCTGCCGCGCTCCAGTTCCAGCTCCACTGCCTGCAGCGTGTCTGCCCGCTGGCCGGCGAGGCCCGCAGTGTCCTCGCCAGAGCCGCTCAGTGCTAGTGTCACCTGCCGCGCTCCAGTTCCAGCTCCACTGCCTGCAGCGTGTCTGCCCGCTGGCCGGCGAGGCCCGCAGTGTCCTCGCCAGAGCCGCTCAGTGCTAGTGTCACCTGCCGCGCTCCAGTTCCAGCTCCACTGCCTGCAGCGTGTCTGCCCGCTGGCTGGCGAGGGCCGCAGTGTCCTCGCCAGAGCCGCTCAGTGCTAGTGTCACCTGCCGCGCTCCAGTTCCAGCTCCACTGCCTGCAGCGTGTCTGCCCGCTGGCTGGCGAGGGCCCGCAGAGCCTCGGCCTCGCTGGCCAGGGCCCGGCGTGTCGCCCGCTCTGCCCGGATGGCCGCAGCTAATCCATCTCGCCGCTCCACACGACGAGCCTCGTCTGCTCGGGCCGCTAGTTCCGTTTCATCTTCCAAACACGCTTCGTACTCTGTTATAATATATCACAATATTTTGAACACCATCAATGTAAATGTATGCCTTGTTAACTTAATCAATTGATTTAATAATTGATTTTATTTTATTGAATTTAATTAATTATATTTTTTTATTTATCATATATACATATTTTTTATACATCATATATATACCTATTATATTTATTTAAAATTATTTTTTTACCTACACAATCGAAAAATCTTTATAAGAGCTGTCAAAACTTAATGTATTGTCATAGTTCTCTAAGTCAAAAGATTATGAAAGCAAATCTTAAATAGTATTAACATCAATATACGTTGTATGTACATACTTTTAATAACATTTTCAAGCTCAGCTATTTTCTGTTCATCGTTACCGAGTAACGACTTTAAATTATGGAGATATTCAATATTCAAATCATTAAAATCACCACTGGGATCTTGAAACCTGAAATATTAGTTGGTATGAGCACATAATATATAAAGTCGGTATTTGTTTGTTTGTTCATTTATTATGCACTGTATACAGTGATGAAACTTTGGACACATATTGCTTGCACTTGCGCAAAGAATATAGACATAGTACAAAGGTGGTGCATTAATCGTACAGCTAAATGTATTTGAAGAACATCCCTGTATCTACGGGTGTGTATTAGGGTATGGACTATACCCTTTTTTAAAGAATAGACCCTCTATCATTCTGCTAGGCTATTCGCAAAAGGTGAACAATTGAATATACGAGTCACTACCATCGTAAAAACTAGGTGGTAAAGTTCTGCGTCTTGCCCGAGTTTTTTGTACCACCATTACTTACAGTCGTGTACCAGTTTGGAGGATAATGTAGCCGGTAAACTTATGCATGTGGCATCACTATCCCATAACATGGATGGCAACGCACCATTAACATCTTTAGCGTCTGTAGGCGATGTTTGTCTCTTTCCATTAGAAGCAGACTGCTTGTTTGCCATCACTATAAAAAAATAATATAAATATAATCTATCATTTTTTGAGCTAATATTGAATTTTATTTTTTTATTGAATGTTAACATTTATTTAAAAAATTTAAACCGCATACAAGTGTGCATGGCATAACTAGTCTATAATCTAAAGCACTACACTAATATAATAAGGAAACATTTGTATTTCTGTATGTTTATAACAAATAAACTCAAAAATTAAATGTCCCTTTGGTCAAAAATTCATATTATTACAATATTTATTACTTTTAAATAGCTAATGACATAAGAGCATAAATAAATGTGTGGTCCTTTTTCGTCCAATCACAGCCAAAGTACAGACGCGTCACATAACGAAAACATGAGTAGCATGTGACTTGCGATATTAAACGTTAAAAATATAAACTTAAAGTTGAATTTTCTAAGAGCTTAATAAAACTACTCTCGTTGCCAAAGCAGAGCAATAGTTGAAACTAAAAGTTACTTGTATTTATGTATGCGAAGTTTTTTGTGTTTATACACCATTCTCAAGTAATTTTCTTGTGCTGAGTTTGTAGGTAACGCTAAGTCTTGTTATTTTTAATCAGACATGACCGATGCTAAAAATTCTTTCAATATCAGAAAACTACATTATCCAGAAACAAACTAGAGCAACTTCCCGGTTGAGCAAAAGGGAGTAATGATTATGGGTTACGCGAACGAAGTCCCAAATAACATCCACTAATATTATAAATATACTACGATAAGACCGATACTAGTGCTGATTTTAAACAAACTAGTTTGGACTAAGTTGTTTAAAATCAGCACTAGAATCGGTTGCAATAGCTTTTAAACTTTTGCAATCGATTTTAGTTTATTTTAGCCCAAAAATCTATTATTAATTGTTGTTTATTTGGACACACTAGCTTGTCCGTAGTTTTTTTATTTACCTAATTATTCTTCGCTCGAATCACCAAAATCCTTACCACCGAACCATTCTTATAGTCCAATATAAGTAAATTTGATGGAAAAGTTCGTTATCACATGTTTAATACCTACCGGGTGTTGACGAATAGTCAGGTTTGAGGGCGCGTAGAGTGACAATAATTTTGCGACGTCATTGATATAACTAAGAATACTGATAACTCAAAGAATGTATTATTTCCGTTTAACTTAATGTTTGTTCACGTAATAATATGGTTAGGGTATTCCGGATTTTGTATGTAGTAAGATGCACCGTGTATAATAGGAAGCACATACCTGATCCAGCATTTAAACAGATAGTCGCGTCGTAGTATCGACAGGTCATCGTGTCCTATGTACAGCCACTCGTCCAGTACGGGCATTTCCTTAGGCAAATACATTAATTAAGTTATTTCATATACAATTAGTGCATTTTATACGAAAAAAAAGACAAACTGAAAACAATTACATAAGAAATCGATCAAAGTGTGACCCATTGTCATCTATGTGTCATAAGCAAATTCTATAATTTGTTCGTATACAAATGGCGTTGACAGATCATAGATAAATACGTTTTAGAAAATGCCTTACGCCGAATGTAAAATGTCATCATTATACGTAGGTCACACTATAAGTTTTGCGTAACTTAAAAAACAACATGTTATAACCAAAATATTATGTTTATTGCTTTTCAAAATAATCTCCTTTACATTTTAAACATTTTTTCATGCGATCGAACCATTTTTTTAAAACAGGAGGACCACAGATCTGAAGGCATGTTTTCTACGTGCTGATTGAACGCTATCACTGCCTCTTCGGAGTTGGTAAAAGTAAAACCTCCCATCAAATCTTTGATTTTGGGGAAAATACAGAAATCACAGGGTGCTAGGTCGGGCTATGCGCAGAATGAGTGACGAGATATACTTTTTCGAAAGCTAAAAATGACTTTGTTTAGTTGGCCGTGTGTGAAGAAGCGTTACCATGGTGTAGGAGAATGCGGCTTTTGGGTCGTCTTTCGCGAACATTTTCTAACACCCTGGGTAAACAAATGGTAGAATACCACTCGGCATTAACACTCTTTTGATCTTCAAGTGGAATTGTGCAGATGGGACCCGTAGCTCAGAAAAAAACGTGACCATTTTTTTTTACCAACGTTTCTCGACTGTCTCACTTTTGTTGGCCTGTTCTTATTTTCAAACACCCATTCACAAAATTGCTGTATTTTTTCGGGTTCAAAACAATAAATCCACTTTTCGTCTCCTGTGACAATGTCATAAGCAGCATTAGAATGTCCGTGGTCGTACTTCAGTAGCATCTGTGAGCACAATTCCACGCGAGCCCGCTTCTGCTCTGCTGTCAGTTCATGAGGGATCCAACGACAACAAAGTTTCCGAGCTTTCAATTTTTCGTGTAAAATTTTCTGAATTTGGCTCATACCAATCCCCAATAGTCATCGAATTGTCTCATAGGTAATCCGGGGGTTTTCTTCAATGAACCGCTTAACAGTAGCCACATTATTTTCGTTGACGGCAGTTGAAGGCTACCCTTCACGAAATTAGTCATGTAAAGAAACTCGACCTCTCTCAAATTCAGCAAACCATCGCCTCACAGTGCTCAAACAAGGTGATTCTCTCCCAAAAGCATTTTGAAGACGAGCAGCACAGGCTTGCGGAGAAAGAGAACTTTTAAAATCATAAAACACCATCGCTCTAAAATCTTTTCGACTAAATTGCATTATCGTTGCGTACGTAGAACTTTGATGTGTGGTAAAACAACAATTGAAAAATCATTTCCCGCCAATTTTTTTTTTTTTTATTACTAAGAAGGTTGCAATGTTTTAAAAATGTAACATTCGACATTCAAATAGTTCCGATTAGCTAGAAGTGCAAAACTTTTAGTGTGCCCCATGTATAATATGCACGACATTTATCATTACTAATTAATTCATAATTCTACACAACTGTATATTCCGTTTACTAAACGTTGACATCTTGTAATTAGTTTAAGAATAATGCCTACATCTAATAGCACTATGCTGATTCATCAAATAAATTGTAATTTATTCGCTTACAATCTAGTACTACGCTGGCAAAATCAATGTTATCGTTTATAATAACGTATCGTGGGTGACGTAATGGAACTTTACGTTACTAATCAAGTATTGCAAAGGGTTTTTCAAGTTTTATATCATGACTTATTTTTATTTTTTTATTTTACCACCCCGTCAATCGAGTGATTAGTAAATCTAATCATGGATTGATAAGTCTCAGGTTCGATTCCAGACAGGGATAAACATTTGTGTGATGAGCATAGATGTGTGTATTTCTGGGTTTGGGTGTTAATTATGTATGTTATGGTATTTATATATGTATTTCTATGTATTAGTATCATTGACTAATAATACCCATAACCCAAGCAAATAATTTGTATATTTTGGAGTTAGATCAATTTGTGTAATTTTTCCAGCAATAATATAAGCAACTATTATTATTTTAAGTAAAATAAGTAAAATCAATTACTTGTGATCTAATACCTCATGGTTAGCCCATTCACCATAGTTATGAGGACTCAGTTTGATCCCTGGGTCGAAAAATTGTTTTTGAGGTATTTCTCAAAAATCTAAAATCTCAGTAGCAGCTTAGGGGGCGTCCACAAATTATGTGAGATGTTTAAGATGGAGAGGGGGTCGAGTCAAATCGCATCTAATCTTACGTTAAGGAGAGAGGGGGTCTCGGCAAATATCACGCAATTTTTTTTTCTGATTGAAACAGAAAAAAATATACCATTTTGGTCCATTATCTAGATTGTACATGCTTAAGATTTAATCTTAAGCGTAATAAATAATAAACACCCAAACCCGGAAATACAAACATTTATGCTCATCACACAAATGCTTGTCCCCGTCGGGGATCGAACCCGAGTCTCGTTAATTGCGTAGTCAGGGTCTCTAACCACTCGACCAATGGGGTGGTCATCGTAATCGTAATACGATTAAGATTATTCACTGATTCGTTCGAAAGGAAATAATTTCATTCATACTTCGACGCTATACATTACTACTGACTGCCAAATAATCATATTTGTTTTATACCAAATAGTTCAATTTAATCTGAATTTACGGTACAGTTTAGGCCGTTCTTTGATTTCGCGCCACTATCAGAGGAGTAGACATTCTTTTTTTAATCGCAGTAATTGCGATTTAAGTATTCTATTGTTAAATTGTTATGACATAACTCAGCAATATTGATTACTAGGCAAATTTTTTTCTTTTTATAATAAAAATCCAACGCGTTTAATCCAACATATTTAAGAAACCCAAATTTTGAAAAATCTCACATGAGATTGGGGTATGGGGGAGGGGGTTGATAAAATCTCACGACATCTCACCAAGGGGGGAGGGAGGGACAGAATATTTAAAAAAACATCTCACGTAATTTATGGACGCCCCCTTAGAGACTGGCGGGTGTTGTTTTACCATCGTGAGTCGGTTGAACACGTAAAGCTAGTTACAGTTTTTATTAAATTCAATTCAATTAATTATGTTATCATAACGAATCATTCATATGGATTAAAGAAGGCCATAAATAATATTAAATTGGTAGTGTCATACTAAATCGTAAAATTAATATTAATAATGTAAATGTTTGTCACTTATCTGGTTTGGAGGATAAGTCATCCGATAAATTTTGAAGATAACATATTGTAGCATTACCATCCTACCACACAGGTAGCAATGCAACATATACATCATTGGTGTCTTTTGCGAAAATTATCTATTATTAGAAATGTATGTTTTATGACACCCATGAGAGTTTAACTACTCAAT
This sequence comes from Apodemia mormo, assembly GCA_036924255.1. Classification (NCBI taxonomy): domain Eukaryota; kingdom Metazoa; phylum Arthropoda; class Insecta; order Lepidoptera; family Riodinidae; genus Apodemia; species Apodemia mormo. The sequence continues at coordinate 4,556,814 of JAUPFN010000021.1, read as the reverse complement.
CGCATCCCCGACCCTCCAGCTCCTTGTTGCACTTGTGAACCCCACTTGGTGTGGTGATATATATTTTAAATATATATTTAGAAATAATAATTGTACAATGTAGTTTAACTAAGTGTAGGACAATAGGACATATAAATTAATAAAATATTGTATGTATGTGTGTGTGTGTGTGTGTGTGTGTGTGTGTTACCAGGTGTGTGACGAGGTCCAGCAGGTACAGGATGAGCGCGAGCGCATGCGGGAAGGCGTGCAGCGTGTTGACGGTGGTGTATGTGTGTGTGCGTGTGTGTTACCAGGTGTGTGACGAGGTCCAGCAGGTACAGGATGAGCGCGAGCGCGTGCGGGAAGGCGTGCAGCGTGTTGACGGTGGTGTATGTGTGTGTGCGTGTGTGTTACCAGGTGTGTGACGAGGTCCAGCAGGTACAGGATGAGCGCGAGCGCGTGCGGGAAGGCGTGCAGCGTGTTGACGGTGGTGTATGTGTGTGTGCGTGTGTGTTACCAGGTGTGTGACGAGGTCCAGCAGGTACAGGATGAGCGCGAGCGCATGCGGGAAGGCGTGCAGCGTGTTGACGGTGGTGTATGTGTGTGTGCGTGTGTGTTACCAGGTGTGTGACGAGGTCCAGCAGGTACAGGATGAGCGCGAGCGCGTGCGGGAAGGCGTGCAGCGTGTTGACGGTGGTGTATGTGTGTGTGCGTGTGTGTTACCAGGTGTGTGACGAGGTCCAGCAGGTACAGGATGAGCGCGAGCGCGTGCGGGAAGGCGTGCAGCGTGTTGACGGTGGTGTATGTGTGTGTGCGTGTGTGTTACCAGGTGTGTGACGAGGTCCAGCAGGTACAGGATGAGCGCGAGCGCGTGCGGGAAGGCGTGCAGCGTGTTGACGGTGGTGTATGTGTGTGTGCGTGTGTGTTACCAGGTGTGTGACGAGGTCCAGCAGGTACAGGATGAGCGCGAGCGCATGCGGGAAGGCGTGCAGCGTGTTGACGGTGGTGTATGTGTGTGTGCGTGTGTGTTACCAGGTGTGTGACGAGGTCCAGCAGGTACAGGATGAGCGCGAGCGCATGCGGGAAGGCGTGCAGCGTGTTGACGGTGGTGTATGTGTGTGTGCGTGTGTGTTACCAGGTGTGTGACGAGGTCCAGCAGGTACAGGATGAGCGCGAGCGCGTGCGGGAAGGCGTGCAGCGTGTTGACGGTGCGCAGCCACGACTTGGACACGGCGCCCGGGTACAGCAGCCGCTTCATCACGTGCGGCAGCTGACACACACAACACAACGTTAACACATATCACATACACTCCTCTACAACGACAGGAATTTATAAAAGCAGGAAACAGTAGGCCCTATTATGAACTCTTATAATACTTGTCAAGTTCCAGACAGTTCAACTATGAGTATTAACCTGCCAGGTTTTATGATCGTACCATCTTATTACTTATTTTTGTTGACCTGCAATGCGTCGTTTTCTGGCCGGTTACATTATCTCTGGCTAAGACATCAAATTAACGTTGTGGAACACACAACTTACCAGTTTTTTTTAAATTTTAGTATAAAGTTATTATTAATGCATTTTATATAGAAATTGAATTTAAGTAATGACTGGCCTGTTAGATAACACTTTCATGGTACGAAATAGCAGGACAATTAAATTATCGGCTAAAATTGACCTGCTATAAGAGTTCGTGGAAGGGCCGCAGTTATTTGATTTATATTATGAAAAATCTCATAACCAAATTTCTGAATTTAAGGAATATGTGAAGAAAATATTTAGAAGGGTATGTAAATTCTGCAATATCCTATACATAAAAAAATATTTTTTATAAAAACATTTTATAATGATGATTGCCGAGGGTTTGCAATAGGATGCTAACCCTCTGCAATCATCAAACAAAATTAAAACTACATGAAACATTATTAACTGTAAAACCGGCAAGTCCAGTATTTTTAATGAAGGATACTGGAAGTAGATGGATTAATTGTAAAGAAAGATCTAAATGTAGAAATTGAGATTGATAATTTCTTTATCAATGTAGTTATTTCAACAATTCGAGCTCTTACTTCATTGGCCACCTCTGCAGAATCACTACTGAAACAATGTGTATCGATATATGAAAAATCTTTCGAATTTTCTTTTGTGAAAATTAAGGATAGGTATCCTTAAAGCTTTTAAAACATTAGAAATTAAAAAAACTTCCGACTTATGGGGTCTTTCTCTAAAAATTATCGCTTCAGTAATAAATGTAATCGCACCATACCTAGCTGGAATATTTAATAGTATAACATATGGTGTTTTTCCTGATTTTTTTAAAATTTGAATGGAGTTTTTCCTTAACATGTTTCAACGTAAATATTTGGATATACCATTACAGAGAATAGAAAATGTGAAGGAAATATTAAAAATGAATAATTTTTAAGAACCTGTGTTGTTGAAATAATAAAGAACCAATAACTAGAAGTTAATTAAATTGAATATAATAATAAATAATAGTTCCCGTATGTTGCACATGTGCACATCAAAAAAGGTTTTATTTATTAATCATTGAGATTAAAGTTATGGTTAATATGAAAATATTTTTTTACGTCTGCTTCACAAAATGGAGATCTTTTAATTAAAAGCTGTTACATCTGACAAAAATTACAAATTTGAAAAAGTTTTTAATAAAATAACACTTTCTTGTCTCCCATAAAAAAAAACAACTGAAACCCATCTTTTTGATGCTGATAACTCCTATATTAAGAGGGCCAGGTGACGACCCTATCTGAAGGCTGTGAGGCACATGTCACAAAAAATAGAAATATGCCATGTATTATATAAGGTCCTTCCAAAATAGGTGATCATATTTCAACATAGCGTTCAGTACAACTAACCAAAGATATCCAGCCAATAAAGAATGTGATTCAAAGGACTAAGTCTTTTTGACTTTTACAAATAAAATAATTTTGTCTCATAACGGTTTATTTACGCCTTTCTGCATAAAATTATAATCCACTTTTAACGTAATAGTGAGTAAGGTAAATAACCTCGCGCCATATAGAGCAGTCGGCAAGCGGTCGAGATCTTTAAATGCGCGATGTTATGATGATGATGGTGACGATTACAACAAAGTTGTGTTGTTAATATTTTCATTTATTTTTCGAATTACTTTTATGTTATTTCAGTGCCTGAGAACACGTCTTAAACTTTTGAAAATAAATTTCAACATAATTTTTATAACTGAAGACTCCAAAATTAAGATATAAGCTATAAGTCTGCATTATAATAACAAGAACATTTGAAATTGGACAATTCCCATCACTCTCGTCAAATATAGTTAAAATTGTGACAGTTGTTCACAGTCCAAGCTGCAATTGTTTTTATCACACTCTACGGTATGCCTGTATGATGCGATAGAGAAAAATACACAGGGACAAAGCAAAAGATTTTACAAATACCTATTTTTTTATTTCTCGCGCCCTATACCTATACCTATTTTGCAATGTTCTCTCTCAATATCTATTAGTAAATAATATATTATGGCTGTAGTGAATTGCACAAGCCACACCATAGTTCTGTCAGCTGACCAGATAATAAACGTGCGCCGTATTTATATGACTTAAGCAACTACACACTGACTCTGATGCACGCCCAGACATCGCGCGAGATTATTTACCTTACTACTCACTCTTGTGTTCAAAGTGGATGAAGAGTGGAAGTCAGAAAGGCGTAAAGCATTATAAGACAAAATTATTTTACATGTAAAAATAAAGTTTTAGTCTGCTGAATGACATTCTTTTTTGGCTGGATATATTTGGTTAAACTTACTGAACATAGTGTTGAAATATAATCACGTATTTTGGAAAGACCTTATGTATTATTTTGGCTATTTTATCGTGGCTTGGCACATGAATAGCATAAAAATACCCGAGTAATTATATTACATTGGTAAGTACAATAGCTCTATTTCTGTGTGTAAATGCAAGTTACACTGACAACCTAAGAAATTTCCTTGAAAGGAATATCGAGTTTAATAGGTGTTATCACCTTGGTGACGTAGTTGTCGGTGTTGAGGCGTGAGTCCCTGGTGAGCGGCGCCAGCAGCGCGGCGGCGATGTCCACGAACCGCGCGATGGTGAGCGGCCGCACCAGCGCGCCCGCCTGACCACGAGCTGCCAGCGCTTCAGACACACGCGCGCTGGCTGCTCGCTGCCAACCAGCGTTACTGATGGGCCTGATCACCATCGGGGAAACAAAACCAAACACCCGTTCACTCTTGGAACCTTTCAACCTACTGAGTTTCTGTATTATTTAATATTTATATATTTGTATATTATTATGTTATGAGTTAACTTTGAATGTGTTTATCATATATGTTTATCCATACTAATATTATAAATGCGAAAGTAACTCTGTCTGTCTGTCTGTTACGCTTTCACGGCCAAAGATTTGGATAAAATTTGGTACAAATATAGTTTGAGACCCAAGAAAGGACATAGGATAGTTCTTATCCCGGAAATCCCACGGCAACGGGAACTATGAGGGTTTTTATTTTAGATTTTTTTCCACGCGAACGAAGTCGCGGGCACAGCTAGTCATATATATAGATATATCATATATTTAGAAGCGAAACTGGTTGGATAATATATTATGTAGTAATTTATTGTGAAACAGAACAAGTGTTTTAATATAGGCGATGGTTATCTTTTTTATCAAGAGATTCATCTACTTGTTGTAAATAAATAAATTGAATAAATAATCGCTAAATCCCTTTCATGTAAACAAACTCAACTGAATGCCATATATCAGAATCCAGACAGACCTGGCTTACTTCCTCCACATTTATAGCATTTCTTCATACAAACATGCTAGTTGCAAAAACTCTTGACATCACCTGATCATGGTTTGTCAGCCTTCCAGGATACCTACAGTCTTCCATATTCACATTATATATCTCTCCTTCCTTATATAGAACAAACAAGTGTTCTAGTGGACAAATCGGCCATGAGATCCCTATCATTTCTTTAGCTAAGTAAAGTATGAGTGTTTCAGTCAAGTATACCACATGCATCTAACTGCGGTTAAAGAATTTAAGTTAACAATTGAGTGCTCACCGTTGATCTTTGACTGTAACAAATGCAAGTGCCCTTTCTAAGGAAGTTTGCCAAGAACGACTCGCTCGCTCCTCTGATGGTGTTCTCTGAAACAGAAAGTACAAAAAATAAATAAAGTTTATTAGATCCTTAACACCAGCAATTCAATTAGCCTAGCAGTGGAAGATCATATTTAATAAGAAATTTTCCTACATATTATAAATAAGAATACCATGATAAACATATCAGTAGTCTATAAATAATCTATATCCAATTCCTGCAATTTGAGTTTTTAAATAGACCATTATATTTAAAGAACAAACGCCCCAAATTCAAGACCAGGATTCCATAGTAGTGCTTCGTGTCGGCATCAATATCAATACATATATTATAAAACAAAGTCTCTATACATGTTTGTCTTTTTTTATGTCATAAATGGTAAACTCATAGATTTGGTAACACTACTATTCCTGCTGCAATAGCGTCAATGCTTGTCGCCACTTGTAAACTAGGATAGCTAGTAGACTTATGTATGTGGCATTGCTATCCCGCTGCATGAATAGTAACTTTTCATTAACATCTTTGGTGTCTATAGGCGATGGTTTTTCTTTCCATCAAGAAAGACATTTGCATGTTTGCTGTCTAATAATAAAAAAAGACACCAAAACTGTTAATGTTGTGTTACTTGTGGCGGAATGGCAATACCACATGCATAAGTTTACTGACTACCTTACCGTCCTAACCGAAAATCAACAATGTCAAGCATTGACGCTATTGTGACAGTATTAGGTAAGGCAGTGTTACAAGAAACTTAGATGAGACAATGGAGAACCCCACCACCTAGTATACACGATAGTAGTGACGTGTGTAGCCTATCTTTCGCCTTTTACTAACTGCCTATAAGAATGACTCAACCAAATTTGGTCCACAGCCTTACCTTCTTCTGCAATAGCCTAGGTGATTGTTGCTGTCATGTTCTGGTTTGAAGGTAAAAAAGCCGGTGAACTTATATGTGGTAATCAAACGACACATATATTCATCATTAATATCTTTCTGTTGATACGAAATGCCTAGTAAGAAGGTAGTGTTACGTACTTTGGGTTCGTAATTGTAAGAAAACACCACTTATATTAAATTCGTGTATTTACAATACAAATACACAAGACAATACAATGAAATACTCAAATGCTCTGATTAACACTAGTCACTTACTGTACTATCACTAAGCTTAACCGACTACACAATAAATCACTTCTTGCTTTGCTTGTGTCACTTTAAGTATCGCTCTAGATCGCTTTATAAAAACTGCCCTGTATTTGTCAACAAATCTCTATTTATACCCAGGGTAAAGTTTTAAAACAATCGTGAATGTTATGCAGTCATCTCGTAAATAATAGACAATTATTGTAATCAACTTATGATAAACAAGTTATCACTCAAAATCCTAGTACACGCTACTTTCAACCTCATGCCACAAAGTTCATTATGGTATAGCTATTACGATACCGGCCAACTACAGTACCCGGCGATAAATATTGCACATCGACCTTTGGAAAGAGACAATCGGCTAATTTCAGCTTCGTAGAGCGTTATCTCTGTCGCACAAAATACAAACAGTCCGGTACCTATTAGGAGCTGTTAAAACAAGTATGATTTGCTTCTTTAATATTTTTATTCTTTGTATAAAATACACTAATTTTTCTATAAGTGATGGCTTTAGGTTGGGGTAAAATAAATTAAAAAAACATGTTCACATTATATTTACGTATTTAATTATTTTGGAACATTACAGCTTTAGTGTACATAATAAACACCATTATACCTATTGCTAAAATGAGACATTGCAATAAAAATAATAATAATTCTAATTCTCAATTACTTCCATTTCACTATCTGTGCTCTCAAAGAGGTCAATATCACTGCCACTATCAGCCGTATTTATCACTAATCTATCAGTGTAATTGTCTAAACTGTGTTGAATGCTTCTATATTCATTCTCACATTTGATTGCATGATCGCAAACCTTTTTCCACTCTTCAGCGCCGATCATGTTTACTTTTTCAGTCAATAATGTTTTTACTGTAGTTAAGTTCATACCCACATTTCTAGAGGCTACATAGCCTTTCAGTTGAGACCATATATTTTCAATTGGATTAAAATCCGGATGATATGGTGGCAATCGCAACACAGTGTGCCCATGTTCGGCAAGTACTTTGTCCACAGAAAACTCTGTATACCTCTCCTTGTGCTGACATATAATAGCGTAAATCTGGGTTTTTGTTAATTTTGGATCAACTGGAATTTCGTGTCTGTTTAACCAGTTGATCATTTCCCATTTAATGGTGTTTGAGTTGGGGGGTCTCTCAATATATTTGTTGTGATAGGGTGCGTTGTCGATAACTAGAACAGAATCACTGGGTATATTTGGGATTAATTGGTTAACCAGCCATTTCTCATAGTTATTGTTATTCATTTCATTGTGATAGTCACCTGTAGTGTCCGTGGATTTATACGTTAAAAAAGCACCAGGTACAAAGCTTTTTCATTTCCCGCATGAACTATTATCAAACGTTGACCTTTTGAAATTGGCTTTTTTACTCCTTTTTTCTTATCGTCACTCCAAGATTTCCCTTTAGTGTGGGATGCATGTATATATGACTCATCCATGTAGACGATATTTTTTCCTGTTTCGCGAAATTTGCGTATTTTATCAAGGTATTCCATTCGTTTGAGACTAACGTCGTGCTTTTCCATTAGAATTTTTCGATTATCTTCCATTTTAGTGAACTGAAATCCCATGTCATGAAGTATTTTTCTCAACGTTTTTTCAGACCCATTGTAATTAATAGCTTCAGATAATTTAGCTTTTAATGATTTTATTGTTGGCAGTTCATTAAATCGTAAGTGAAAATCATACACCATTCTTCGAACAACATCGTAATCAAAATCGTCCATATCCAAACGAAATTGCTTTTTTGGTCTCCCTTTTTTTGGAATGCTGAACTTAATTCCAGTCGAATGTGTTTCAGTACTGACTTCGTTTAATATATTTTTCAAAGTTCTTCTTGAAATTCCAGTGGCATTTGCAACTCGCTCTTGAATCTTCTTAAAATAACAACTTACATTTTCATCTACTTTTTTTTTAAATCTATCAGCTTCAGTTACAAAGTATTTATAAACATTGTAGATAATTTCACGTGACTGACCTCGTAAAGGTTTCCCTCTTTTTCCGAAAGATGCCATATTACAACTTTAAATTATTTAAATTTGTGGGTGTTATCAACTCTAAATAATTATTTTGATCGGGACGCGACCGCACTCTATCGTACTTAAACAACGACTGACTAAACGTCACATAGGTAGTGTGGGACTGAGATAACGCTCTACGCAGCCGAAATTATCCGACTGTCTCTTTCCAAAGTTCGATGTGCAATATTTATCGCCGGGTACTGTATTTGTTTATTAATAGGAGTAGCTAACCCTTTCTTTTATTTCTAGATCTCTCCAGCGTTCCAACTCTACATATTTTTAGATTATTCGTAACAATAGTTTTTTCTTAAGAAGGACCAACACAGGACTAATGTACTTAGTAGTTAATTTATGACCAATTTCTATCATGTTACATACCACTGGCGTAGTTGTAGTTCTGCCATAATGACTAGACCTCAAGGGCGTAGTAGTCTGTCCATACTTGCTTTCACCAGTTTGTGATCTTGGTCTCTAGAAAAAGGTTTTTTTGAGTATATATGTACTAATTTTCAGTTAAGAAACAGTTCGCTTCAGGTAAAAAGAACATTGTGAGAGGTGAGGGGGAGTTCAACGTTTGGGTACAATCATGTCCAATAACAGCTCAGCATGCAAAGCAAATGACAACTAATGAACCGATAACGTGCCCAAATACCTTAAGCAGAGCGACCTCCCCCCACAACCACTTGCTTGCAGTTATTACCAGTTATGTCTAGCATTTGCATACTGTGCAGGTACATAGTCAGTGTTCTTTTTACTTGATGGGAGCTATAAATTGATAATAAATATACCTAATTCAAAATAATCATTTACCATCATATTATGTGACGGTGGAAATGAAAGTGAAAGTCAAAGTCAAAACAGTTTTATTCAAATTATCCTTTACAGGCACTTTTGACGAGTCAACATTTTTTGAGTTACTACCGGATCGGAAAGTATTGGATCAATACAGTGAATGCAAAGAAACTTGACAATTAACATCATTTGCTAACTTAGTACAATCATAATATGTGCAATTATTTTAATATATACTTTTTTTAAATATTTGCACAATTTAAGGAAAAATGCTATTAAAATGATTCTTGCCCCATTTACCTTGCCCATTTTGAAGTAAAAGAAACATTATGAAAAATCTGTAGTGTAACACTTACATTGATAATACAAAACTGAGAAAAATGTTGGTATTAAAAGGGATCTGTGTAAAAATGGGAACATATGCTTGCCATCCAGGCAATGGAATAATTTGTTGCTTCCAACATGTTGCAGAAATAACAGGTGAACAAGTAACAAAAAACAGATCTGTTTTGTTACTTGTTTTTGTACACACATTTGTGGATGAGCGTAGATAGAAGAGATCAGGGCGGATGTATCATGATCATGTCCATCGGGTACTGACAGAAGATGTTTTTTTTTTTTTTTTTTATAGTAGAGGGGGCAAACGAGCAGATGGTGCACCTGATGGTAAGTGATCACCGCCGCCCATGGACATCCGCAATACCGGGGGTATTGCAGCTGCGTTGCCGGCCTTTTAAGAATGAATAAGCTCGTTTCTTGAAGGTCCCTAAGCCGTATCCATTCGGAAACACCCCCGAGGGTAATAGATTCCACAAAGGAGTAATACGAGGCAAAAGGTGCCACATGATCGGTGGTGCGAGAACAAAGCCATTCGGCGTGGTGGGCATTAAAATCGGCCAAGATCACGATCTCTGCGGAGGGGGTCTGCTCTAACACGGAATCCACAGCCGTTTGTAAGCGCTCAATGAGCCGGTCAATTGCAGTATTCCCGCTATGGGACCTGTATAGGCACGCGTAGCTGCGTGGATGGTCATCGCAAGCTACGCGTAACCAGAGGATGGATAGGTCCTGACCTTCAAGTCTGCCGAGGCGCCGGTAACAAATATCTTCTCTGACGTATGCGCACACACCAGCCCGCGGTACAAAGGAATGTTCCAGTTTGTACCCCGGGTAGGAGAGGTAGGAAGTATCAGCCGGAGAAGATATCTGTGTCTCGGTCAAGAAGAGCAAAGCTGGCTTCGCCGTCTCGAGATGGTAGTGGACGGCGTTCAGGTTGGAATGAAGAATAGAATAGAATAGAATAGAATATGTTTTATTCAAAATAAGTATAACTTATACATTTTTTGAACGTCAATTAAAATAAACTGTAATAACACTTTAAAAACACATGATATAACTAAACTGACTAAAAAAATGACAGAATCAATAATTATGTAGAAAACTACAAAATGTCAAAATTAAATAAAAAAATAAAATTATTTTAATTGGTGATGTCAATACTTAAATAAATAATTAAAACTATAAATATGATTAATAATTGAGACATAAAATTAAAATTAACATTTCTGATCAACTCCAGGGATTCCTATCATTTAAATAATCGTTCACACTATAGTAAGCTTTCTTGTAAAGAGTATTTTTTAAATATGATTTGAATCTTTTTTCTGGCAAACATGTAATTTCCTCCGGAACTTTGTTATATATACGCACGGATAATCCCTTAAAGCATTTTGCACATTTGCTTAACCTAAAATTTTGGATGGCAAGTTTATTTTTATTCCGTGTATTAAAATTATGTTTATCTTTTAATTTTTGAAAGAGGTTCATATTTTTTCGTATATATATAATATTTTCATATATGTATTGGCTAGGTAATGTCAAAATCTTGATTTCTTTAAATTTTTCTTTTAGTGACTCTCTTGAACTCATATTATATATAGACCTAATGGCTCTTTTTTGTAGTATAAATATTGTTTCTATATCAGCAGCTCGACCCCACAATAAAATTCCGTATGTCATAATACTATGAAAATTACTAAAATATACTAGACGTGCCGTTTGTACATTTGTCAATTGTCTTATTTTTTTTATTGCGTAGACAGCTGAGCCTAGTTTTTTACTTAGGTTAATTATATGCGGACCCCATTGCAGCTTAGAATCTATTGTCAGACCTAGAAACACAGTATTATCAACAAAATTTTACTTTATATTATTTAAAATTACATTACTATCTACAGATCTTACGTTTGGTAATGAAAATTTTATACATTTTGTTTTTTTTACGTTTAGTGCAAGATTATTAGCCTCAAACCAGACAATAATATTCGAAAGAGATGAATTTACATAATCATGATTTTTTTCATATCTTCGTACTTTAAAAATTATTGAGGTGTCATCAGCAAACATTATTACCTTACAAAGACTATTTGGTAGGGTATATGGTAAGTCATTTATATAGATGAGGAACAATAGTGGCCCCAATATAGAGCCTTGAGGAACACCCATCTTCATAAATGTGCCGCTAGATTGAATGTCATGAATCTGTACTTTTTGTAATCTAGACTTTAAATACGATTGTAAAAGATTCAAGGATTTACCGCATACCCCATAATACTTTAGCTTTTTAAGCAGGGTTACATGATCGACACAATCAAAGGCTTTTGAAAGGTCACAAAAAACAGCAATCGCATCACTTGAATCTTCCCAGGCGTCTAAAATATAATTTATGAGCCCAACGGCTGCATCTGTTGTCGACCGGCCTTTTCTGAAACCATATTGTTGATCGTGCAATAAGTTATTTACACTAAAATACGCAAGTAATTGATCGTATATTATTTTTTCAAAGATTTTACTAAGTACCGGTAGCACTGACACGGGTCTAAAATTCGTTGGGTCATTTTTGTTGCCTGCCTTGAAAAGTGGTATAATCTTGCTTACTTTCATTGCGTCAGGAAAGTTACCTTCGTCTATACAGTTATTGAAAATATGAGCTAGATAAGGAGCTATAATATCAATAATACTCTTAGTAAACTTCACTGACATACCAGATACATCCTCAGTATTTTTCATCTTTAAAGATTTAAAAGTTTTAATTATGACCTGTGGGTTTATATGCCTAAAAGAGAAATTTGATTTGCAAACTTTTGCATTCTTTTTTAATAGGACTTCAGCCATCTGAGGAGATGAATTCAAATATTTAGTCGTTTCTAAAGGAATATTTGCAAAAAACTGTTCAAATTCTTGAGCTATATCTTTATTGTTTGTAAGTAAGCCACGATTGGAATTTATACTATAACTACATTTATGAAAACAAGATTTCCCTGTTTCTCTATTTATTATAGTCCAGACCGTTTTTTGTTTATTTAAAGAATTTTTTATTACCCTACTTACATGCAATGACTTTGCTGTTATACATACTTTTTTAAATATCTTTGAATATTTCTTAACAAAATCCCTAAATGAATCAGAATGATCATATGATTTTTGTGAGTACAATTGATATAATTTGTTTCTACTTATATATATACCCGGAGTGGCCCAGTCACCAAATTTCGAAATTAAGTCAATTTTTTTCGATTTAATTTTAAAATAATTATTAAATGTCGTATTTAAAATGTTGAAAAATTGAGTAAAAAATGCATTACAATCATTAGTATTATAATCATAAAATGGTAGAACATTTAGAATGTCATTTCTATACTTTTCTAAATTACCTTTGGTAAAGGGTCGTTTTTGTATTTCTATATTAAGTTTTTGCTTGACACTTGTCACACTTATTGTTTGTCCCATATGGTCTGATTTTATATAATTAAAAATAGATTTGTCAAAATATTCACAATTACAGAAAAAATTGTCTAAACAAGTAGCTGCTGTAGACGTAACACGAGTAGGCTCAAGAAAAACATTATTTAAATTAAATGAATTAAATAGAGTCACTAACCTAATTGATAAATTACTTGTTTCCAACAAATTTACGTTAAAATCACCACATACAATTAAAAATTTATTACTTCTAGACAATTGCCTTAACGCATCCTCCATCACCGATTCAAATATGTTAAAATTTTCTTTCTGTTTATGTCCGTTTGGGGGTCTGTATATACAAACAATAATGTGGTTCTGAAGTTCTATGCATGATATTTCAATATTTCTCTCGGATGAGATATTTACAATGTCCCTTCTTTCTTTAAATGGAGTATTTTTTTTACATATTATAATAGAACCACCCCGTTTAGCAGATTTTCTACAAAATGTACTTGCCAACGTATAGTTTTTAAAAGAACACATAAGTTCTTGATCTGTCATCCAATGCTCCGTTATACAAAAAATGTCAATTTTAAATGTCTCTAAAAATAATTCGATCTCATGTTCTTTGCCGGGAAATCCTTGAATATTTTGATGGACTAATTTAATTTTATTCAGGTTTCCCATTGTCCTTATAGCTAGTTTAAATCAGGAGACTGAGATATCTTGTTGGATGCAACATTGTTACATATATATTGATTTTCGCACTGATCTATAATATTATTGTTTTGAATTAAATTTGAGTTACTTATTGAGTCATAAATAGAATTTTCATTATAATTGTAATTTTTACATGAATAATCGTTGCCTCCGACCTGATTCTCAGAATCCTTTGTACATACAGTATAAGAAAAAACTTTTTTGTTACAAAATAATAAATTAATTTTATGGGCTAACAATTGTGCTATCTTATTTCTGTATCGTTGATGTAAAAACATAGAGTTATTTGACACCAAGAAATTTTTTATAAATTTGTTTGTATCAAAAAACTCTAGGTTGTCACGATGACAAGTCAAGTTATATAAAACATTATTAATATAGTATACACGCCTGTTTTGGCTTTCTGTATACTGTGAAGAGTATGGTAAGGCACATATAATAACTTTATTTACTCTTTCCAATAAATATGTTAAACAATTGATAATTTCAGTCTTCTTTAAGCTTGTGCCATTACCATATAATAATGTGACTACGCTTTCCTTGTTTAACTGTGAATTTTTAATTCTATCAAAGAAACTACCAAAGTCAGCATTCGGGAAACAGTTATTCACTATGTTCACGTTGTTGCTAATGTATATTTTGATTTTCTGTCCCATACCCACCCCAATGCTGTCAGAAAAAAAGATTATATGTTTATTACTTATATAAGAGTTTCCAACTTGTTCTGCTTTTTCATCATATTGTGTTAAATGGCCATTATAGTGCTGTGATTGCTGAGAAATAGAGTTATTCACAGTTAGACAAGGAGTGCAATTATACAAATGTTTATTAATAAGTGAGTCAAAGCGTTTTTCATTGTATGTACAAAGATCAATTAGCTCATTCGTAGCATTTATATGGCTCTGAATCTGACTTTGGGCACAGTTATATTTAAGAGTCATGTTGTGAAGCGCATTTTGCAATTGCGATAATTCAGATTGTAATTTGTATGTTTCTGCATTATATGTTGTCAAGTTTGCTTCTATTTTTGTTTTATACAAATCAATTTGATCCAACAATTTAATATTCTCTTTTCTTATTTGTTGATATTTTCTTAGTAGAGCTTGAGTACCAATTGATTTTGTCTGAAGTTTTGATACAATTTTCATGTATTTTTTATGTATTTTTTTGTTCTTACGTCTACTAGACTTATTTTTGTGTGATTGGTATCTTGGTATTAATTCATCAAAAAGGGTCAGCCTTTTTCTAATATTTTCTTGACAAATTTTTTCCTCATAGTTTTGTATGTTATTTTGAGCTTCGTGCAATTGAAGCTCTAAACTGCTAATACGGTTTAAGGCCTGTTCGTATGTGTTCAAACAATGACTGTTATTTTCCAGCTCTTTTCTTAAATTATTCAGCTCTTCTTGCATATTTCTATTGTCAGAAAAAAGTTCAGCCATTTCTCTTTTTAAATCGGTATTTTTTTTGAAAATGTCATTCATTTCTTTTTCGTTTATTTCCCGCTCGTCTAACAATTCCTTATTGATTTTTTTCTGTATCTTCAGTTCTTCTAAAGCTGTGTGAGCTTAGATTCAAGATCTCGTAATATTGTTTTGCTGCGAGTATTCATTTTGTGAAAATCTTTAGCATATATTATTGACAAACATCGGTATATATTATACCGATATATTATAGAATAATGTAAAACTATTTATATACCAGGTGTTTTTTTTTAAAGAAACAAAGGAAAAGAAGTCTCATCGCCTTATATATTTTCTAAAATTTGTACGCTCTTGTGTTTTGACCCTTATCCTTCAGTTTATAAAATGTTGATGTGCAAAAACGACACCTGTCTAAAATCCGATGAACTGCATATTTAAAATTTACCTAATATCTATTTTGTTGATTTACTTCAGAGTTTGATACTTGACGAAATCCTTCAGCTACTTGCCACTAGATGTCACTTATAAGTGATCCACAATTCCGATTATTTATTGATCTAAACTTATTTATTTTTTTGTATCTTTAATATTTTCCTTATTATAGTTCACTAGATAAATTTAGTTTAATTTTTGTTAATTAGTTTTATATGACAATTTATATTACAATACGTTATTCATAGAACACAAAAACTGACACTGATTTCTTTGTTCTCAAATTTGAAATATTATAACGACTGCAAAGTAATTTGATCTTTTAAAAACACTTATTTTGAGATTTCTCATTATTTGTTTATGTTAATTTAAATTGTTTTCACTTTGTTTTATTCATTTTATATTGTTTTTATTTGATATATTTAAAAAGTCACTTAAAATTCACTTGAACAACACTTGAACAGAAACTGAATATTTAAAGTTTCTTAATACACTTATATTGTACTTTTTCTTGTAGATAACGTTCACACAAACTTAGCAACAACTGTTTATGATGTAAATACTTTTTTAACACTTTTAGTTTTATCTAACATATATATTTTGATTTTTAATTACACAACCGATGTTACACCGCGCGCATTCAGCGCCATCTCCCCTGATATTGCAGAAATCCACAGTAAGCGTGGTAGGGGGTGCCATGGTCTTCTTGCTCTGTTTGTCCCGGACAGAATTGTCTATGAGCGCAATTTTGCCCCCCCCAGAATACGCAGGGCAGCCTGAGCATCCATGATCTGGCTGGAATCCAGAGCACGGACGCTCAGGGGGGGATTCTCCACTGCTGGTGCAAGTGGTACCCCCCTGGGGTAGTTTTTTTTTAAATAGCGCATTCATAGTGTGCGGGGGGTAGGCCTCCGGGACTCTCACAAACCAGACGAAACGCAGCAGCGGATCTGCTAATTTACGTCGGTGTCAAGTGAAAGAGTGGTATCTCCCCGGGCGTGCCGGCCTATTCAGTTGCAAATGCAATATGGCACTACCACTAATTTGGTTGACTAACTGCACCGGTGCTAGATAATTTTTGAACAAAAATTATCCCACCAGTGGGCGATGGGGTCGTCACATCCCTACGCCGGAAAATGGTGTTAAGTGTTACCAAAACTGGCATATGTGCATGATGAGAGTTATGAAAATTGTTTGTGATTGGACGTGTTGGTCCCGGCCTCCTTTGTAGAATAGACCAACTGCCGTTCTGCCAGGCAGGTCGTAAAAGGCGACCGATTGGCTATCGAGTCACTACCATCGTGGCTACTAGGTGGTAGAGTTCTGCATTGTCTCGCCCGGGTCTGGTACCACCGCCTTACCTATTCCTGCCGCAATAGCGTCAGTGCTTGTCGCTGTCGTGTTCCGGTTTGGAGGGTAAGGTAGCCGGTAAACTTATGCATGTGGCATTATACCTCGCCACAAGATAGCAACGCACCATTAACATCTTTGGTGTCTATAGGCGATGGTTGACTCTTTCCATCAGGAGACCCATCTGCTTGTTTGCTATCTTATGACATAAAAAAAAAAAAAATATATAAAACTCAATCTCTTAAGGGATTTGGTGTGAAGATATGTACATATGTATGTAATAATCACCTACTTAATGTAAAAAAGTTACAGGAAAACTTACTCCATGAAGTGGCATTTTTGTAGCAGATGCCTCTCGACTAAGCCTGGCACCAAATGTTCCTCTAGGAGGATCTGCACTACTGGACCGCATACCAGTATTGGATGGTCTCCGAGCTTCTATGGATAATCTATCAGTAGAACCGGGGCGCCTAGGTAATGGCAACATTGACGGTTTTCCTTCATATCTGAAATGGTTATAATTTCTTCATGCATAAAATTTTTACTGCAATTAACTTTTACCAGGCTAATCTAAATGATTAATTTATGCAATCAACTTTAACCAGCTTAATCCAAATGAACAAGATCCCAAGTTGTGTACAGCAGCTACTGAATATTATATTCTAAATTTACTTTAACAAAATACCGAATTTTTATATCAACTCCCCTAGTAAAATACAACAGATATAAATAATAAAAAAATATTAATTAATCTCTCATTTTATCAATCTATATAGTTATAAAAAATCAATTGCTATTCATTAGTCTCGCTAAAACTCGAGAACGGCTGAACCGATTTGGCTAATTTTGGTTTTGAATTAATTGGTGAAGTCCAGGGAAGGTTTAAAAGTGAGAAAATATAGGAAAAATAAAAGTAGTTAAAAAGGCAGAACAACGTTTGCTGGGTCAGCTAGTAAAATATATAATTTGATTTCTGAATATGTAAATTTTAATGAGTTGATAATTATTTATTTACTAACTACTAATGTTCTATTTAATTAATAATTGATATATTTTATTATAAATTATATTTCATTCTCATTAGTTACCAAAGTGTGTTCAGCGGTTATCAAATATAAAAAAATGATTCCTATTACAGCATTTCTTCTCCAGCTTCAGCTGCACCCCACAACCCACAGTAAACTCCATAGTAATACTATATATACATTTTAGGATTAATAGTAGCCTACTTCATAAGATTAGACAAATATTATAGGTATTTCAATTAAATTTAGTTTAAAGGATTAACAAAAAGACACAAAATTTTCATTAATAACAATAGATAAATGCTAGCCTCTAAAAGTGGAATAGTTTTAAAATTGTAAGAATATTTTTGCAATGCTTTTTAGGCAATATGGTATTTAGCATTTCTTTGCTATAACTGAAAAAAAGATTTATTTATACAATTAAGTCCACATTTTACACGGACTATTCAATGGCATTCTTCTTGCTACATACCATTGAATAGTCTGAGTTTGTTTTCAAGTACTTATGATACTTTGTTAGCAAATACCTATTACTTGTAATACAAATCAATAGATCTTAATACTATTTAAAGATTTCCTAAAATTATGTATATATTCTAGTAGCTGCTGGTTCTTGGTAATAATAAAAATGAAAAAGTAATGACTACACTATCACCAGTGACAGATTCACACTTGATATCACCCCAACTGCTATGCTATATTTTATGAGGGAGTGATTATTTAAATTAAGCGTTTACGAACTTTGCCAACCCTAGAATTATGCCGCTCTAGGCAGGGGCCTCACGGACCTATGGGTAAATCCGCCACTGCTACTAATAAAGAACAGCTTTGAACAAAAATTTTTGAATAGTACGATAAGTTTAGTTGGAAAACATCTCACTTACTTTGATTTTCGTAGAGAGGTTGAAGATGCTGATGTATTTCTATTGAACAGTATTTAAAAACTTTATTAAAAAGTATTATTTATCAAGTAGACTATTTATATAAGAGTGTTGAATGTGGAGGAAGACAAATCTACAAGGATCGTGACATATTATGGCACTTGGTTTTCTTTGCTTACCCCAGGATGGGGCGTGAATGTTTATGTATGTATTATATGTCATTAAGTAAATAAGTAGGAACATTGAATGGATGGTATTGCATGAAATCCATTAAATGATAACTTTACAAAATCGTGTATGTTTCGTTCAGACAGAAAACACTGAAGATACGGATAAAGATAAATAAATTACCAGCAATTGGTAGCAATATAAACTAAAACAAGCAAGTAAACCAATCCAATATGCAATATTGAATATTACTAACTAATTATACTACACATTTTGTCTCTTATTTACCTCGATTTTCGAATAGCAGAAGATTGACCAGATGGGTGTCTACTTGACATCATTAATATACCAAATATATAGGGAAATCACTAAGTTTACAATTATAATAATCACAAATAACCATTGAATGGAAACAAAAACAAACTTTCCCGCACGCAACGGCAAATTTCAAATTTTAAAACTTCTGACCAAAGAGTATACAATACTTATGCTTCTGACAAATGACAATAGACCGGAAATCATTGAGGTGTATACAAGGAACTTATATGCGATAACTGGAATTACTACGAAGCAGTATTTGAAAAATAAAAATGTACTTTATTTCGTTCTTAATAAAGTTGACATTTGTTTCTTACATAACAGAGGGGGAAAAACGTTCTGAGCAAGACAACGACATGAGTGGATGTTGTCCCTTTCTTGCAATTGCCAGTGTAAATAAAACTTTCGGATGGTAGATTTTTATATATTCGTTAATCGTTAAATCCTTTTATTTATATACGTCGATAAATACCTTAGCATAAAATGTATTGTAATTAACATAGTGAGTTCTAAAATGTTCTTATTTTAATTATTACGTAATTACTTATGCAATGCAAAAACTGTTTCTCAAATTAGTAGAATTACTTAGTAGTAATTTGCAAACTACGCATGGCCACACTTATATATGGCGATTGGCGCTTTATTTAGTAGAAAGAGACACACTCCACTCATGTCGGGTACTCTTCGGAACGATTTAGAAGCGCGTGTAAGCATTCCGGGTAGAATGTAACTTCCTTGGGTGTATAATATTACCACCAAGGAACTTATATACGATAACTGGAATTACTCCGAAGCAATATTTGAAAAATAAAAATGTATTTTATGCTGTAATAAATGAAGTTGACATTTGTTTCTTACTTAACAGAGGGGAAAAACGTTCTGAGCAAGACAACGTCAAGAGTGGATGTTGTCCCTTTCTTGTAATTGCCAGTGTAAATAAAACGATCTAAATGGTAGATTTTTATATATTCGGTAATCGTTAAATCCTTTTTATTCATTCACGTCGACAAATACATTAGCATAAAATGTATTGTAATTAACATAGTGAGTTCTTAAATGTGCTTATTTTAATTATTACGTAATTACTTATGCAATGCAAAAACTGTTTCTCAAATTAGTAGAATTACTTAGTAGTAATTTGCAAACTACGCATGGCCACACTTATATATGGCAATTGGCGCTTTATTTAGTAGAAAGAGACACACTCCACTCATGTCGTGGTACTCTTCGGAACGAATTTGAAGCGCGTGTAAGCATTCCGGGTAGAATATAACTTCCTTGATTACCACTGGACAGGTTATCCCATACAAATGACAGCTAATTTTATATGTCAATTTGAAACGCTGTCGGCGGGGGTACCGAGAACTAATTTTGACGTATGCTGTGGATTCTGTCAAGTGTCAGAGAATAGGTTACCTCGCGTCCGGTAAACTGAATTACTTTTAATACTTATACAGTCGTAAATTTACATATTTTGGTTTTGTTTTTTTGTTTTAATATTTATATTGTATTTGTGTATTAAAATTCTTATTGGTAAGTGTTTTATATTACTTATATTAAATCTCTAATTTAGCTATGGAGGGCAACGAGAGCCCTCCAGAGCCTCCCGATAAAAACAATTCTCCAGACCTATTTGAATATTCCCCCGTCATAACAGCCACTTTAGAATCATTTAATGAGATTGAAAACTCGCGCAAGCGATCGAAACCAAATGATCTGAATGTTGAAGATACTTGTGACGGTCCACCCTCAAAATTTCCAAAACAAAATGTTGCCAGAGCTAACTATCTACCCTCAGATAAAGCTCCTTTTTTGGTACACGTTTCTCGAGTTGAATCGCACCCTAATAGTGGCATCATTCTTCATCCTCTTAAGTTTGGTCAATTTCTATATGATTCAAAAATACCTAACATACTACCCAATGGAATAAAACGAGTTGGTCGCAATAAAGTCTCGGTTGAGTTTAAAACTCACCAAGATGCCAATAATTTTATTTTAAATCCACTTCTCTCTCAATATGGATTCATAGCATCTATTCCGTCATATAACATATCCCGCATAGGCCTGGTTCGCGAAATTCCTTCAGACTGGTCCCCGGAGACAGTAATGGAAACCATTCAGGTGCCATCTGGATGTGGAAAAATTATAAAAGTTCGTAGAATAAACAAAAAAGTTATCGTAAACGGCTCCCCAGAATGGCATCCAACCCAATTAGTTGCCCTCACATTTGACGGACAGACTCTCCCCGACCATGTGTACTGTTGTTACTCATACTTAAAAGTGGAGATATATAGGTTCCCAACCATACAATGCTTTAACTGCTGTCGGTTTGGGCACACCAAAACTCAATGTCGTTCCAAATCTAGATGCTATAAATGCAGTCAAAATCATTGCAGCGAAACCTGCTCTACCGAGTTAGCTGAAGCAGTATGTTTATTTTGTTCAGGAAATCATTATGCCACCAGTAAAAATTGTCCCGAATATGTTAGACAAATTGAAATTAAACATATAATGGCTGACCGTAATATCTCATATCAAGAAGCCTCCAGACACGTCCCTCCATCCTATAAATCTTTCTCAGATGTAACTCAATCACCACGTCTCCAGTCGTCTCAATCAGCAAAATCCCCTATTACTCCCCCCCGCATCTCTTCTTCTTTTAATACATCTTATAAAAAAACAGTGACACAAAATCCCAGGGCCCGTCCCTCTCCTCCTCCTGGATATGACCGAACTGCTCATAACTTAATAATTAACGAATATCAAATTGAAAATCCGGCAGATGGTTGTGCTTTGCAGAATCCATCTGAAAATTCTACAAGAAAACAGACTCCCAACACAATAGAACTGATTTTAAGTCTACTTTTAGACTTAATAATTAACAATAATTTCACCCTACCTGACCACGTTGCCTCTAGATTATTCGCTCTTAAAAACCTCAATAATGGCGGTCCCATTAACGATCCTTCAATGGAATGCTAGAAGCATTCCAAATAAGAAACCAGATATCTTACACTTAATTAATAAATTTCACCCCTCTCTCTTGACAATAACAGAATCCTGGTTAAAACCTCAGCAACATTTCTTTGTCAACGGCTTCTCCTCTTATCGCGATGATAGAGCTGATGGCCACGGAGGAGCATTAATATTAGTTGACAATAGATGTTCTTCATCTCCCCTCTCGATACCCCTCTATAATAGAGAAGACATGAATATCGTTGGAATAAAAATGGAAGGTATAAACATCATATGCATATACATTCCCCATCCTACCCCATCATCAATAAATTCCTTAAGAAATATTTTTATCGCCATCCCTCCGCCGTTCTTAATCCTAGGAGATTTTAATAGTCATAACGTTTTATGGGGCTCTGATGAAAGTGACAGATGTGGCGCTATCCTGGCCGAAATACTAGATGATCTAAATATTTGTATTTTAAATGATGGCTCCCCAACTCGCCTATCTCCTCCCAGTCAAAGAAAGAGCTGTGTAGATCTGTCTCTTGCTTCTGTTGATTTAGCTTCCTTACTCCAATGGAAACGGCTGGATTTTTGTTTTGGGAGTGATCACTACCCGATATGCATTACATATCCAACTAAATGTATGCCTCAACGTGACCCTATTCCTCTCCTAATATATAGACTTTCTTCCGCGGATTGGGAAAAATATAGAGACAGTATAAATGAAAAATTAAGTACTTTACCAGAAGTAAATTACGAGAACTTACAATACTGCTATTCATCATTTACCGATATGATCAAAGAAAGTGCCGATTCCAGTATTCCCTTAAAGAATGCAGTCAAAAGAAAGCAATCATCCCCACCTTGGTGGGATAAAGAATGTACGGAAATGATCAAGGCTCGAAAAGCGGCGGAAAAGAAATATAATAATTACATGTCACTAGAAAATTTTTTGAACTTCCGGAAAGTTATGGCAATTTCTAAACGCTTATTTAAAAAGAAAAAACGATCGAGTTGGCATAGCTTTTGTTCGTCAATTTCCCCATTTACCAGCCCTAGCTTAGTCTGGCAACAAGTAAATAGATTTAGGCGCGGTTGCTCATTTGAAAATCGCCCCCCAATTCCACGTGATGTAGCTGTGAACTTCTTATATAAGATAGCCCCCCCCTACGTGCCGAATATTGAAGAACTTCCAAATATTAGTCAGGATCTCTATCTTCACCATCTAGATGCTCCATTCTCTATAAGGGAACTATCGATTGTCCTTAGTCATGTCAAGGATTCCGCTCCAGGAATTGATGGCTTCCCATATTCATTTCTGGCTAAAGCTGGACTTCCTTGCCAAAACTACTTTCTCCATCTGGTCAACAGCTTCTATAATATAGGTTTTGTCCCAGATGAGTGGAAAACTCAAATTGTACTGCCTCTACTAAAGCCAAATAAGGCTCCTGATAATGTAAATAATTATAGACCCATTGCCTTATCTTCCTCATTTTGTAAAATTTTTGAACATTTAATAAAAAACAGATTAGAATGGTTCGTAGAACATAACTGTCTGTTGAGCAGTTCTCAATTTGGTTTTCGTAAAGGAAGTAGCACCCTAGATAATCTCGGAATTTTCACATCAGATATTAGAATTGCCTTCTCTCAAAACAAATCAATAGTGGCAACATTTTTAGATATTTCTGCAGCTTATGACAATGTCCTTCTTTCGATGCTCAGGTATAAATTACAACAGCTGAACATCCCCGTTAAGATGACACAAGTCATATGCAACTTACTAATGTGCCGATCTATCAAATTACATATCCCTGGAGAAAAATTTGATAAAAGAGTCATATGGAGAGGCCTCCCTCAAGGTTCTGTTCTAAGTCCTATCCTGTACAATATTTATTCTTACAACATCCATCTTCCTCTTAACTCTAATTGCCAAATCTTACAATATGCTGACGATCTCCTACTATACGTTAAAGATTCGTCCATTACCGACGCAGCTCGATCTCTTCAGGTCTCCTTAGACTCGTTGACATCGTGGCTGCACTATAACGGCTTAAGCTTATCCGCTGTTAAAAGTAGTGTAGTAGTCTTTTCTAGGAAAAAACGTATACCGGTCATTGATCTAGAAATAGATGGAGAAGCTATTTTAGTTAAAAATCATGTAAAATTCCTAGGAGTAATCCTAGACTCTAAACTTACTGGTATACCTCATTTAAATAATTTGATACATAAATGTGACCGAAATATTAATATAATCCGTGCTCTTTCAGGCGTTTCTTGGGGAGCCCATCCTTTTTCACAGAAGCTGCTTTATAACGCGATAATTAGGAGTCATTTAGATTACGGTTCCTTCTTACTAGAACCTTGCAACAAAGCTGCTCTTAATAAACTTAACACTATTCAAGCGAAAGCATTACGAATTATATTAGGAGTGATGAAATCTACCCCGATTAACGCACTCCAAGTAGAATGTGGGGAACAACCCCTCCCTATTCGCCGTCAATATTTAGCGGATCGTTTTCTAGCTAAAATTAGTATCCGTAAGAACCATCCCCTATTTTGGAAACTTAAAACATTAGAAATTTTGTGCCGATCTGGTAATTATTGGCGCAATAAAAACCTCCCTCAGCTTATCCATAGTTTTCGAAAATTCCAATCTATAGAAATGGAAGCCCGAATTATTAGACGTAATAAACTGCCTCTATTTTCCTACTCATTAAATACTATATTATTTGTCCCTAACATAATATTAAATATAGACATACCGAAGGATTCTGAATGTGCCAATGTGTTATTCCTCGAAATAGTCCAAGCTCGGTGGCCATCTTGCCACCTTTTTTTTACCGATGCTTCTAAAATGACAGAAAATGGATTAACAGGAATCTCCGTGTACTACCAGAATTCCAAATTAGCCTTGACTTTACAATGCCCCACTAAATCTTCTGTATTCACTGGCGAATGCACCGCTATCCTAGAAGCGTGCATTTTCATCATGAGTCATAACATTGAAAACTCAGTTATTTTCTCAGATTCCAAGAGTTGTTTAGATTCTCTTTTATCAAATCCATTTCATGATAAATTGCATAGTTCAATCATTTTAGATATTAAAGAAATTTTACTTAAATGTCAACAAAAAAATATAAATATTACTCTTGTTTGGATTCCGGGACATGTAGGAATAAAAGGCAACGAGTGTGCCGATTCTTTAGCAAAATCTGCTACAAAGAGCCAAGTAGACAGAAAACACTTCTATTATCAATGTTACGATGTTGCAAACATACCAAAAAAGGAGGCTTATCTAAACTGGCAGAGTCAATGGGAGATCACTCGCCAACGTAAAGGAATATTTTATGCTTCAATCCAACCAGATATTCCTGTCAAGCCTTGGTTTTGTAAACATAAACTTGTTCCCAAAAAGCTTGTTTCCACTCTTTGTAGAATTCGCCTGGGACATTGCTGTACGCCTGTATTCCTTAATAAACTAAGAATAAGAGATTCGTCTTTATGCGAATGTGGTATGGAAGAAGGTGACCTGAACCACATTTTCTTTAACTGTCCATTAAATAACTCCTTTCCTCTGTACCCTCAACTTGCATATCATCAAATTCCCCTACCTGTAAATATTAATTATCTGTTGTCCTTAATGGGAAAACCACTTATATTGTTTTTAATCCTAAAGTTTATTAATAAAAATAATATCAAGTTTTAGCCATATCAATATCCATTAATTTATTGCCTACTAACAAATGTTTAAATTTTATCTATTATATTTTTTATTTTATGTGATGTATTTTATTTTATTATTGTTATTTTTTTTCTGTACTTCTCATTGTATTACTACCTATATATTAGTGACGCCTTTAAACACTACCAAAATTATCAAGTTTACTCTTTTCGCGCATTTTTTGTTATATGGCAATTAAACATGACACTGGCAGAATGTTGCGTAAAGCGACTGTTAGCCAAACTCAAAAGAAGAAGAAGAAGAAGACGTATGCTGTATATCGTTGCCATGGTAGTCTAAATATTATGAGGCGGTTACGCATTTTAATTAATTTATTAATGTTTTAGTGAATTTCTAAGTTTATATTTGGTGTACTCAGAAGTGTTGCGACATTAGGAAATGCGTATATTGCAAACTATCCTACCTAAAGGAGTGTAAAACTTCGTTTCACAGGTACGTGCATGTAGTCACTATTTTTAATCAAAAATTGAGTAACATGGACTTTAAAACTACTTATTTTTACCAGAAACTCTAAATACAATATTACATTAATAACAGGGATATTGATTTTCGGCAGATTAATAATATTTATTTAATTTTGTTTCGTTTTCAGTTTTAGTTATATATTTAATATTTAAGTCACTTTATAGTCGTCTTATTTCTTTTGCATTTTAATTAAATATGCCTCACTTATAGGAAAAGTTTTGTTCATGTAGCGAACTATGATTTTAATTACATTTTATTTTTGCAGATTTTCAGTCGATTTAATGGAAAAAATGTATGACTACAACAATGAAAGCTGTTAAGTGGACTCCAAAGAAAACAAATTCTCCTTGTATACAATATTTTTGATAGTTAATGTTTTATCAAATATTGCAATCGAAACTATCATGATTGAAACTTTTAAAAGTCATTTCGATATTTTGATTAAGCAAATCATGACAAAACGTACAGATATAAGAATTATTATCGCAGCAACAAAAACAATTTCGGTTTCTGTAACTGGTGAAAGTATACGGCATTTCTTAACATATCAAATAATTTGGATTCGTCTGTATTATTTTCATTAAACAGGAATTTGTAAACAACTTAATTTTTTAAAGAAACATGAAAGGAGTATTTTCGCTATCGTAGTACAATACAAAAAATAAGAACAAATTAATGCAACCTCCGGTCAACCTTAGGCTAACATTGTCTATCAAAAAAATAAGATAAACGAGTCATTTGTTGGACTTTTCGGTATACTATCACAATCAAATTCTCGAAGAAATTATACATTATAAAATTAAATGTATGAAATATTCGGTGTTTTTATTATTTTCACAGTTTACTTAATATAGTCTATCTCAATGCCAAATTTCATCTAAATCTGTTAAAGCGATATTGCGTGAAGGAAAGTCAAACAAATATTGGTGTTATAATATTACTAGTGACCCTTTCCTGCACAATTTTATCCACTTTACGAATTATTAGAATATATTAACAATTTTTCTTTATCATATATAATAACCAAACAAGCATATGTCTCACCTGATAGAGAAACCACAGCCTATAGACAAAAAAAATGTTAATGGCACGTTGCTATTTGTACTTATCCTTCAAACTGGAACACGATAATGACGGAATCAACGTTATTGCGGTAGGAATAGGTAAGGCGATGTTACCAAATACCTAAAGTGAGACGTTACGGAACTCTATCACCTAGTAGTAACGATGGTAGTGACATGTAATAGCCAACCGGTCACTTTTTACGACCTGCCTGGTAGAACGGCCGTTGGTCTATTCTTCAATGGAATTCCGACTCCCGACCAACACGGAGAAATCTTCATATATGAATCACTATATTTCTTATTATTCTTGTTTATTTAGTAGTAGCTGTTAATGTGTTATGGGTTTTATATATATATATATATATATATATATATATATATATATATATGTGTATATATATATATATATATATATATATATAATATATATATATATATATATATATATATATATATACTAAACTAATACAATCATTTTAGTATTTTCATGACCACAGCCCACCTGTAAATATTAAACGATCGATAAACTTATCGAAGATGTCGACATGTGGGAATCACTAATTTTAGTTCCATGGACGCACGCATCGATCTACAGCGCCAAAATGAAGATATTCAAATAGGCACAAAAATTCTTTGACAGCAGCAAGTCCAGTGGTAATATTATACACGTCAATGCCGGAAATACATTAATAGCTCCACTACACAATGTGCCATGATGGACGACCATAATACTTTCTAATTTGTGTGGTCGACTACGTCGACTCTACCCATGCAGATAAAGAATGGGATTAGAAATGGCGGCCAATAATGCCTGTACCGTCAGCATACACGAGATCTATAGTGACAACCGCTTACAGTGATATGTTTATATAGCGATATTATGTGTATTAAACCACTAGCTGTTGCCCACGACTTTGTCCGCGCGAACTTAGTTTACTCTGCACAGCACCTCCCCCGTAGGTGATAGCGTGATAATATATAGTCTATATGTTGACCCGACCTATTAGTTATATTCATGAAAAATTTGAAGTAAATCCATGCAGTACTTTTTGAGTTTACCCCGGACATACATACAGACAAACAGATAAACAGACAAAAATTCTAAAAACTATATTGTTGGCTTCGATATCAATTGTAGATCACGCCCCAAGTATTCTTTTAAAAAAATATTCAATGCACAATTTTGACTTTCGTACGAGTTTATTATATGTATAGATTATTCCACCAAAATTGTTGGCAATTTCAGTGTTTTCAAATGTTTGCAACTCTTCAAAAGCTCCCCAACTTTTGTTTCCATTGTGTCTATACCGCGTTGCCAGCAATTTGAAAAACATTTTAGTTGACAACCAGCTGTCTCTACGGCAAAATGTCTTTGAACGACAATAACATTATGCTGGCAGCCGCAGTACCTATTTACTATTTCATGCAAAAAGAAACGGAAGCATATATATTGGGCACGACCAAGCCTGAAAGGAAGAAAAGGACATGGAGGGATTGAACTATTAAATGCTGTGAGAAGAGAATATGATGATGATGGTTGTTAGCAGGTTGCATTATTGATGGACCAATCAGAAACTTTAATCATAACATGAAAGTACCATTTTTAACTGTCCTTCGTTTTTGCAGCCATATATAGTTTTCTATGCATCATTTTTCATATTTTTATTTTTATATTTTTAATCAATTGAGTCCCATAGTACGGTTTGTATGCAATATAAATTAATCAAAAACTCGATTGATGCGTTCGTTTACGCATCTGACATGATTATTCCTTTTTGTTGCCAACTAAGCGTCTTCACAGAGGCAGTTAATATCCGCAACAAGTGTACCTATTCTTTTGATGTTTACCGCTAAAAACGGAAACACTGTTTCCAACATTTGTTTACAATTTTTGTTGCCAACTCGAGGAAATTAGAGAAACTTTTGTCACCAACACGTGTTGACTACACAAAAGTTGACAATTTTTGTTCGGTGGAGACTCGACTTAACTCTCCACACAATCGTGAACGCTCATTTACTGTCTACTGTTATGTTATTACGTCTATCGAAAATGGATAGCGAGTTGATCGCGGCTGCAGAAATATTTTTACTTAGCTCTTATAATCATTTACTTAATTTCCACAACGTCTAGGATATGTACCAGAGATGATCAAAGAGTATACAATCACTACGTTTGAGACAATTATGTATCATAGAAATATATCTAGGTCAATGCTATGTATTGATTAATCGACGATTGGGTGAATGCATACTGTTAGGGTGTCCCGCGTTGTAGTCTTAAGAAAAACTAATTTGCGAGACAACTACTTTGTTCGACTTCATTCAAATGCAATCTGAGTGCTTAATAAAAGTGAAGTGTAGTCACTTTTATTAAGCACTCAGATCGCACTACTACTATTTGTGCACGTGGTTAAAGAGGTTACAACGTGGATATTACTATCCCTAGTCTCCTTACTGAAGACCAGCCGTCGGGCAGAAACCAGGTCCGTTGCTGGGCAGCGATTTGACTAGTTCAAGTACTGACTGCCGGTGCATTAGAAATGCACGGCTTATATAAAAAAGTTTGACGCAGTATATTAAAGAACCAAGGGTTATAACAGTACGGAATATTTAACATTTGAGATGATTCAATTTATTAAAAACACTCGTAAAATTTGGCGTAATAAGACCCTGAGATTCCGAAAGGCAACTACCGCACAAGATGTTTACAAGCCCATCAACGTTCTTTCAAATCTTTATAGCCAAAATGTTTCTCTCCACGTAAATTCAAAAATACATAAAAGTATACACTCGAATGCGACACTTTTATAATGCAACATCGTAAAATACGAATAGTTTAAATCAGAAATATGATTATCTTATAATAATAACTTTGATTTTTGATACACAACTAATCACATCATTTCCTTTGTGAAAATTTCCTAGTCGGCTATAACTGACTAAATCAATAGTTTATCTGGTAGTAGACATTTCATCTTACGATTTGCAATAATAAAGTTTTTACATGTTACAACTGATATACTGACCTGACAGAAATGAAAAAGAAACTTCCGATGTAAAACTTGCTTCCAGAATGGTTCGATTGTAAATTACGAGGTATCAAGATAATAAAATTTTGAATTTTAAGACAATACCTTACAATTTACTTACCTATTTCGTATCACTAATCTGGAAAAAGAAAACTCAAAAGTATCCTGACCACCAAGAGGGATAACTGCCCTTCATGTTCCCTCTTTGAATCAAGAACGCAAATTTAGGCAGTTCAAATTTTAAATGATGAAAGCTACAGATCTCATGAAAACCAGTTATAGGTATTACAAAATTTATTAAAATTTAATTTTTACATTAAATTAAAAATACGGAGAAAGAAAAATAATTAACGCTTAGCAGAAAAATCTCGTTGTAAGACTTCTTGTGTATGAATAATAACTTTCGGAAATTCAGGATCCAGTAAACAAAGCTTAATAAAATTAGCGTAATTAGAAGGTAAAGGCATCGTTGGAAGCTTATCTGAAAAAATGAATACATACAGTTGAGCATAGAACATTCTTTGTTTTTTATGTTACGGACATTCATATTAAATAATTCGTGAAAATATTTTACTTCGTCTTCGGCGATTATGTGTGTGTGTGTGTGTTTGTGTGTGTTATTTAATTACATTTTTTATATTAATTCACATAGCTGCACATTGGAGCTATCCACACGACCTACCTATCTAAACATAACAAAAAAAATATCATTTTCCTAGTACTTTTAAACTGCAGTTTTTCGTGATACTGGCATCACGACAGACCTCTTGACCTACTTACAGGTATACAAATAATATTAGTCTATTATAGGTATATTATGTCTTAAGAAATAAGAAAATAAACTACGTATGGTCTGGTGGTAAATAAGAAGAACGAACCAAATATCTGACGTTTCGGTTTATTATGTTCTACCTGCTTATAGGTTAATAGGAGGAGAGTTTTGAAATTTGAATGTCGATGACTTTATCTTTTTTTTTTGCAATCCCAGCTTTACATACCCTTTAAATGCGAAGATTTAAGTGAACATATTACACTCCGAATGCTTAAAGGATTTTTATTGATATATAGGTTATTTGAAAATTCCAAAATATGAAATTTCTATTTAACATGGTTCACCAGGTTGTCGGTTTCCGAAATGGGTGGAATGAATTATTTGTAAACCGAATCACAATGCACGTTTTTTTCCGGCAAAGTAATTGTTGTGTTATTTGTCTCTCATCATCTCATCTATTTGAGTTACTATATGGGTTACAAGTACTATGTTTTGTTAATTTTTAATATATCTTAACAAGAAAAACTACATTAAAAATAATAAATATATCGGTAATACGTATTTTCATTTTTTTACTACAACTAAGTAGTATTTGTATTGTCATACTTTTTACAGTGCTACGAAATACAGCTTCTAAAGATATACATAAAATTAATCACTATTTTCAGGGTTATATAAATAAATAAATATTCACGTGACAAATTACACTTACTGATCTAACCCCAAAGTAAGCAAATTATTTGCTTGTAATAATGGGTGTTAGTCAATATAATAATTATATATATATAATAAGTATATATATATATATATATATATATATATATATATATATATATATATATATATATATATATATATATATATATATATATATATATATATATATATATATATATATATATATATACTGGAATATATTTGATAAACACCCAAACCCGGAAATACAAGCATTTATGCTCATCAGACAAATGCTTGTCCTCGACGGGGATCGAACCCGAGCCCCGTCTATTGCGTAGTCAGGGTCGTTAACCACTCGAACAACGAGGTATCACGGTACACATAAATATGGTTATAATATATGGTTAAACTAACATTTAGGTAAAGTCGAGCTACAGCTAAAATTTTGATTGGTTCCCTTGTAAGGTCGACAACGTTAATAAAACCTCAATAGTTATATAAAGACAGTTTCGGGATTGGCGAGCTGCGTGGGTAGTTAGACTTTATGGCGCTAATAATACTTTACCAAATCGTGGAAACGAACCCGGGACCTCACGATCAAAGTAGAAAAACTGCGAACCTTTTTATTTTACACGATTATAATATAATTTGTCAGTAA
Organism: Apodemia mormo; assembly: GCA_036924255.1. NCBI lineage: Eukaryota > Metazoa > Arthropoda > Insecta > Lepidoptera > Riodinidae > Apodemia > Apodemia mormo. The sequence continues at coordinate 4,524,281 of JAUPFN010000021.1, read as the reverse complement.
GAATAGTCTCGACATTTTTATATTCTAAAACTAAAACTATTTATTTTCTAGAAGATTGAGATAGATATTTAAAATTTATTGCCATGGGGACTATGACCTAGTAGTCACAATACTTGACGGTAACTTTACAACCTGCCTGAAAATTGGAATTCTATGAAAAATATACCGGTTAACATGAAGAAAGTTAAGTTGATAAATGTCGATATAAATAAAACTCAAACCTGTATTTTCCAAAGCTTGGGAAATAAATTCATCTACGCAACTATATTTTTTCACTGTCGTGGCGGATAACCGATCGTTATAATTAGCTATAGGAATGCGTTGCCGCAACTCTATAAGTGTTTTGGCAACATCGTCCATTATTTGAAGTTTAATTTTTCTCACCTAAAACATTGTATCATTTCATTTTGTACTTTTCATTTATTTTCGTAGATAAAATTACTTTAAAATTGAAATATACTTCGTTAGTAGCTGTGCCAATTATTAATATCAAGTTATCTTCCTTATATATCCCCTTAATTTTGGCGCAACAATTTATTGATTCTAACAGTTTATATTCGGAGATTATCATAATCTGATCGTAATGCATTTTCAATACGAGACTTGCTGTATCCGATGTGTATTTTACCCAAGTTTTAGTTTGCCATATTTTTAAATTTTTTATCCGAATAGACAAAGAATCTAAAACGTAAACATATTTTATAAGCTAAATTTTGTTACTTAAAATATAATTTTGAAAGTTATATATTATATTTTAGGTAGTTATATTTTGAATAACAAAATATTAATTATAATATAATGAATTATATATGTACGTTTCGAGGCACTCATGTTTATTTGAATTTTGAAATTTGAATAAATAATGGCGGCAAAAATATTTAGACGTATACGACCACAGATTAGTAAATTGTAATGTGCGACGTATATTTGATGTGTTCAGTGAAACTACTAACTACTAAATCTGACTTAGATAGTTAAAGTTCTTAGCTAAGGTTTACCGCGCCGGGATACTTTAAGATCATAGAAAGTAGATATACGGAGAACAGAATTATATAAATGTTGACAGTTGTAAAAGTATCCAGCTGAAATTACTGTAAATAAAGCTAAAGATTTCAAAAGTCATTACTTAAAAGTTTTAAAATGAATGACGTTGACTTAGTGTAAACTAGGATAATATGAAGTTGGATGTTGTAGGCGGAGTAAAACTGTGTGCCGAGAAAGTATTTAACAGCATTTGTAGCGCTGTTTTAACAAATTACTGTAAATGTATTTAAAATCGCTTTTACCGTTTTCTTTTCAAAAAGCGCGACCAATATAGGATGCTTTTTGATACACGTATCTACACAGTGTGCGAGTCCTCTTTCTTCTACCCATGAAGCTGTATTATATCTGGAGGCAGCATTTCTAATACCTACCTGAAACACAACTTTACATACTGCTGTCATCTTCTGAAGTCTTACCCTCTTTTTCTAACACAGCTGTATAAAAAGAGATGGGGAGACCTCATAGACAGAGATATAACGTAAATATTTGTTTCAATTGATTAACACGAGTGCTAGCTCCACCTTTACCTAAAACTTCATGGTTCTACCCTTCTCCATGCAAGGAAGTTACACTCTACCCGGAATCTTCACACGCGCTTCAAAATCGTTCCGAAGAGTATCACGACATGTGTGGAGTGTGTCTCTTACTACTAAATAAAGCGCCAATCGCCATATATAAGTGCGGCCATGCGTAGTTTGCAAATTACTACTAAGCAATTCTACTAATTTGAGAAACAGCTTTGCATTGCATAAGTAATTATGTAATAATTAAAATAAGCACATTTTAGAACCACTATGTTAATTACAATACATTTTATGCTGATGTATTTATAGAAGTGTATGAATAAAAAGGATTTAACGATTACCGAATATATAAAAATCTACCATCAGTAGTTTTATTTAAACACTGGCAATTGCAAGAAAGGGACAACATCCACTCTTGTCGTTGTCTTGCTCAGAACGTTTTTCCCCTCTGTTAAGTAAAAAACATATGTCAACTTTATCGGTAACGAAATAAAGTACATTTTTATTTTTCAAATTTTGCTTTGTAATTTTCCAGTTATCGTATGTAAGCAATAAGTTCCTTAACTTTCTATACCCCAACCACAGAATACTCTTACCTCAACTTTACTTTTAAATGTCATTGTGTAATGTGTATGTGTCAACTGTCAGATTTGAAAATACAGATCAGCTGTTAGATGTTTTTACTTTATTTTGTAATTGTAAAAGATTTTGAAACATTGAAAAAAGCGTCAAAAATTATCTTTAACGATTTATCAACTATAAAATAGTTTGTCTATGTATTAATTTAAGAACCTATTTAAAAAGCAACCAGTGTGAAGGTATGGCTGGGACATATTATTTTGTTATCGTTGGACACTCCGATAATCCAATATTTGAAATGGATTTCGTTCCTGTAACAAAGGAAGTAAAGGTAAAATATGTAAATATACACGCAAATTCCTTTGTTTTTTAACCATAACATATAATCTACATTTATGCGAATTTGCCTGCTTCACCTGTTCGTGGTAAATCTTGCTATAAATTAATGAGGCTAATGCAAGAAGAATGTTTTTTTTATATCTTAAGATAGCAAACAAGGTGATGGGTCTCCTAATAGAAAGAGTCAACCATCGCCTATAGACACCAAAGATGTTAATGCTGTGTTGCTATCTTGTGGCAAGGTCTTATGCCACATGCATAAGTTTACCGGCTACCTTATCCTTCAAACAAAAACGCGACAGTGAATAAGCATTGATGCTGTTGATTGATAAGGCGGTGGTACCAGACCCAGGCGAGACAATGCAGAACTCTACCACCTAATAGCTATGATGGTAGTGATGCGCACAGCCAGTTAGTCGCGTTTTACGACCTACCTGGCAGAACGGCAGTTGGCCGGTTTTTTAAAAAGCCCAGGACCTACATGATTTTAATCAGTGTATTTTTTTTTTTAGAAAGAAGACAATCGGCATTTAAACCAGTTCATAGCTCACGCAGCATTAGATCTTGTGGATGAGCACATGTGGAAAGTCACCAATACTTACCTTAAGTCTGTTGATAAATTCAATCAGTGGTTTGTTTCTGCATTTGTCACTGCTAGTCAGGTATGTATTCAGAAATATGAAAAAATTTAAGAAATATTCTTTAACTAGCGACCTGCTCACGGTTTCACCTGTGTAGCTTTTGTTCCCAAGGCAATATCGGAAAGGTTATTATACTAAAACCTTCCTTAAGAATTATTCTATCTATTAAAAAAACTGCATCAAAATCCGTTGTGTAGTTTTAATTATTTAAGCATACATAAGGACAGACAGAGAAAGCGACTTTGTTTTATACTATGTAATGATTAATTAATAGGCTATTACTTATAAGAGAGCAACTTGTTACCAGTTAATTTGATTTTTAAATTTATGTCAGTTACCATTATAAATTTAAAAATCACATTAATTTGACGAAATATTCTTCTTGTTGGTCTAGACCTCATTTGAAGACTGTCTGCCATTCTTCCTGGGGGTTTGTGAAAGGTGAACAGTTGGCTTTATGTCACTACCATTGTGACTACAAGTGTCATTCAGGTATTTGGTACCATCACCTTGTCTATTCCTGCTGCAATAGTGCCAATGTATGTCATTGTCATGTTCCTGTATGGAGTCTGAGGTAGCTGATAGACTTAAACTTGCCTCATGCATTGCCATCCCACCTTATGGATGGTAATGCCGCATTTACATTTTGGTTTCTCTTTCCATCAGGAGAGCCATCTGCTTGCTGTTTGTAGAAACAATAATACAGAACCGGATTGCTTGAGGCGCCAGGGTGTTTTAGTCCACTTTGGTTTCCAGTTATTTTTTATATAAGTTATAAATGTAATTCAACAATTTTTAGTATTTATAACATGTTTTTATATTTTAAAATGATTTAACACATGAAACAAAAAAACAAATGGAAGTGCAAAGTGGGCGTGCCGCGTGCACCACTATTATGTTACTCTTTAATTGCCTTAGTGATATTTAACATATCTTTAGGAGATAGTCGTGCGAAAATCTATTACACACTGAATTATGCGGTATTGTCCCATCCTTGAATGCAGAAATGATAGCAGAATACAGATGATTAAAAATGGAGATATTTCATATCATCCAAAAGTACAATTTTCAATTTATTTTAATAAAATTCCTGATTTAATATAATCTCTAATGATATAATAGAAAATCAAGCTAAAATCAGCCGTACATCTTACATATAAAGTTCATTTTGACCTAATTTTTATAAAACGATATATGTAATGGTAGTCATTACGTATATCGTTCTGGAAAGTTACTCTACTCAAATATGACAAACTGAAAAATATGGAAAAATCAATACTGCCATCTATTGTAGAATAGCGAAACTATTAAGATTATAGTTTTATTATTGTACAATAAATGAGTCTATTTTGAATAGACTACAAAATGGCGTAAATACTCTTTTTTTTTGTAGCAAAATAAAATTTATTGTAATGCAGTTTGGTATATTTTTAAATGTTCTGTTTGTGTGTTTCGGATTATTGTTGTTTAAAATGAAAACGACCAATGAAACAATGTTTGCATTAGTAGTTTATATGCAATAATGCTTATTTTATGTGTGAGTTTGGCGATCGCGGTCCTGATACAAATGTTTGTACTTCCCACTTCCGCTTGTTTTCTGTGTTCCATGATTTAACATAATTTCATATAAATATATATTAATTAACTTGTGAGAACATTTTTTATAGTTAAGGAACAATTTTTGTGACCATATTATGGTGGTCATTCCACATAAAAATAATGTGTGCACAATGTGTTATGCCAAGATTTTAATGTAATAGCAAACGTCAAGGCATTCAAGCAGGATAACGAAAAGATCATATTAAAAAAGGAATTGAGTTTATACACTTTAAGAGATTTTTTTCTCTTTTTCTACATTAGTATAGCCTGCAAAGCTAGGATGGGCAGCTAGTTTGTAATAGAAATAGTTTTATATAATATTACTATAAAAATATCATGACCCCGTACAAATTTTGAGACATTTATCCTGGCACTAAACTGTATTTATTGTGACAAAAAATAAAATATTATTTTTGTATTTTCAGATGCGTTTTATAATGGTACATGATGCACGCAATGAGGATGGCATTAAAAACTTCTTTACAGATGTTTATGAGATGTATATAAAACTTATATTAAACCCATTCTATAAAGAAGATACGCAAATCACCTTTCCAGCTTTTGAGAAGAAGGTTCAGTTAGTCGGAAAAAAGTATCTCACATAGTAGTTGTTTTAGGATAGATTAGTATTTTGTAAGTTAAAGGATCTTGTTATATGAAGTATTGTATAATTTGAATGTATAGGTAAATCTATATCAATATTATAAATGCAAAAGTTTAGATGTTTGGATGGATGGATATTTGTAAATCAAAACTATTGAACGGATTTGAATGAAATTTGGTACGTAGGTAAATGACCTGGAATAAGCACATAGCCTACTTATTGTCCCGGAAAAATAAGTTGGTCTCGTGGGATTCGCCAAAAACTTTTATGATGCAGCGTGCTGCACACTGCAGCTAATATAAATTTATTTAAAAATTACATTATTTAGTCAGTCATGTAAATTACTGAAATGAATAGACTTATTTGTTAATAAAGACTTTGTATAAGAAATCTGTTTATGTTTCTTGTTCATAAGAATAATAATAAATCTGTTTATGTTTCTTATGAACATCATCTATTCATGAAATGTAGGTCAATGATTTACATATTATTAAAATCGTAATATTATCGTTTAAATCGTAGTGTAAAAAGTTTATTCCAAATTAGTTGTTTGAATTTTGAATGCCATACAAGTGAAGGGCTCTACTCTGAACATGTTAAGGTTGAACAATTTTCTGGAGCTAAACTGTATCTAGTGTATTCATATTTCACTAATACAATAAGTACATATTTGCCTAGTATATTATACAAACATAAAATGATTAAAAAAAAATGTAGATGACCAGGTGTATGTATGCATGGATGTGCTACAATTACACTCAAAGTACTTAATGTATCTGTACAATTTTTTCAACAGCTTTAGTAAGTCATGGGATCGTTTCCTTTTAAAATTACTATCTCAGTGTCATTTAATTATAATTAATATAATATAAAAAACTAGTAATACCTGTGCGAATAATTCACACTAAGTAATTTTATCAAATACTTCTTAAGGTGATTTAAAATTGAACAAAAAAATTAAAGCTGTCAGATGGTAGCGTTGCTGTATTATGTCTACTAGTCTTTATAAATTAAAACTTTAATTTTAATTTTAATAATTTATAAAAATTTTGTTGTTGATGGTAGAGCAAGCGATTATCTAAAAAATGGATATAGAATTTATTTCGAGTAATTGTGAGGTTTTCTCTAAAAAGGGAGGCAAACATCTTAACCTTAGTGTATTAACATAATCTATATACATATAATAAATTCGTAGGAACGTCAAAACTGTACATTGAATATTTTTTTAAAAGAATACTTGGGGCGTGATCTACAATCGATATTGAAGCCAAAAATATAGTTTTTAGAATTTTTGTCTGTTTGTCTGTATGTATGTCCAGGGTAAACTCAAAAAGTACTACATGGATTTACTTCAAATTTTGCATGAATGCGACTTCGTCCACGCGGACTTCGTTTACTCCGCACTGCTCCTCCCCCGTAGGTGATAGCGTGATAATATGTAGCCTATATGTTGACCCGACCTGTTAGTAATATTCATGCAAAATTTGAAGTAAATCCATGCAGTACTTTTTGAGTTTACACCGGACATACATACAGACAAACAGACAAAAATTCTAAAAACTATATTTTTGGCTTCGATATCGATTATAGATGTCACCCCAAGTATTTTTAAAAAAAAATATTATAATATAAATATTGACTTTTCTACGATTTTATTATATGTATAGATATTTTTCCACGCAAACGAAGTCGCGGGTAGGTACAGCTAGCAAATAATAAAATGGTGTAGCTGCGTCATAGACGCGCCCTCGCCGCTTACTCGCCCGAGTGTTGTAGTTTGAAAAAAAACAGTAGCAGTCGTGGGACTGCCGATAGAAGTGAAAACGGAACTATTAAGTTGAGAGTAATTAAAACTATATGCAAAACATAGCTATAGATATACTATTATCATTAGCATGTCGGTGACGCGAACCGAGGATTTTACCCTCTACCAAAACGCTCAACGCGCCTAAAGAAGTTTTCACTTCAATACTAGCTAAATTTTAACGAAATTGAAGGTTTCAATATAGGTACAAGAATTTCAAAATACCACAATATATTTTATAAATAGAATAATTGTATTATTTTAAATGTTTCGAAGAACAAAGAACACTTATAGTTTCGCCATGTCCTTCCGTCCATCCGTCCGCAGCCTAGCTCAGAGATTAGAGATTATTCGTACTAGAAAGCTGTAATTAGTTTGAATAGTTACACGTAAAATGGGGATGTTTTTTTTTTCTCGCATATCTTAAAGTGTAGGGTATCATTCGATGGTATTTAAAAAATATAAAAGGTTTGTGAAAACAGTATTTCGATAGAGGCATCAGTTTATGAAATACAAATAGCTGTTGCCCGCGACTTCGTTCGCACGGACTTCGTTTACTCCGCACAGCTCCTCCCCCGTAGGTGATAGCGTGATAATATGTAGCCTATATGTTGACCCGACCTGTTAGTAATATTCATGCAAAATTTGAAGTAAATCCATGCAGTACTTTTTGATTTTACCCCGGACATACATATAGACAAACAGACAAAAATTCTCAAAACTATATTTTTGGCTTCGATATCGATTGTAGATCACGCCTCAAGTATTCTTTTTAAAAAATATTCAATGTACAGTTTTGACTTTCCTACGATTTTATAGATTAAGCTTTAAAGTGCTAATTTTGTTAGTCAAAATTCACGGTAGTATTATATAACGAATTTAAAAGGAAAACTATCACGGCTAAGCATCAAATTTAGGAGTAAGTCGACCAACTTATAAAATATAAGTACTTAGATGAGTTTTAAAAGGTGGTGAACCTTAGTGCGGATGTATCTGTTATTGGCATCAAATAAGTTAAAATTTCATAGTGTGAAACAATATAAAAGCAAGGATTTATAACGTTATAATATTGATATATTTGCGTCGTCGTGATTGGTTATGGTATATTATATGACATTTTCTTCTAGCTCTAGTTGGCGAACCAATCACGAAACAGCATGAAAGCGAACCAATCACGAAATAGCAAACATATCGATATTATAACGTTTTAAATCGTTGTATAAAAGCCCTCTTCTTAGTTTGCATTATTATGTTGAGCACCTATGGAACCCTACTGCGTGTGGTCCAACACACTTGAATGGTTAGTTCAATAATGTCATTGACATATTATATGTGCCTTTTGAGTTGGTCAGATTTTTTTACACACTATGTTTTTGTAAATAATAAAACTGTTAATAATACAATCTTTATTCAAATTCAATAAAAATGTTTACCCACAACTGAAAAGTAAGTCATATACATATCCTAAATAAGATCCTCCTCTAATAAATTGAGAATTGTTTTTCAGTGAATGCTAAGCAGAGGCTGGGTGCCAATAAGAACATGGTATTATTATTCTGAGAAAGTTGGAATTTTTTCTGTCATAAAATATCAGTCTTGTAAAAATTTATACAACGTATACTAAGTCTATGGTACCATGATTTACTCACTTGGTCATTTGATGTGCTTTTTTTGTCTATCAAACAAAGATAAATAACTAAAAAACTGTAAACCGTAAACCACATATTATAATGTCAGGAAAAAAATATTTCGGTATTTTTTGGCTTATCTTAATGAGACGTTTAATTATAAGTTTATCGGCAACCTCACCCTCCAAACCAGAACACGATAGTAACGAGCACTGACACTATTGCTGCAGGAATAGTTAAGGTGGTGGGGTGGTATCAGAACTAGGGCGAGACAACAGCATTACCACATAGTAGTTACACAGTGGTGACTCGCATAGCCAATCGTTCACCTCTTATGAACTGCCTGGCAGAATGTCAGATTGTCTACTCTTCAAAGCGAGTCCAGAGCAACATGGGGGATCTGATAAAGATTACTGTTTATTTCTAATCATAACTGGGATCAACAGCTTTACGTTTTCATCAGTGGCAAGGGGTGTTAACACATCACTACCAAACTGAACTTTACTAAGATTTGTATTTTCGTGAAAAATCTCTAACACTTGTTAGACTCCGGAATTAAACCCAGAATGAGCTTTTGCCCACAGCTTCGCTCGTGTCAAACTCATTTTAGGGAAGTGGGGTGGTTAGAAAGAGACAAAACGTAGCCTATGTCACTCCATCCTTTCAACTCCACTTAAAAAATCCGGTTTGCCATATAAGACGGACAAATAAACACACACACTTTCCCATTTCTATTATGTATGGATAAGACAAGATTACAAACAATTGGCTTATATGTAAAGGGATAATTTTAGACACTCAAGATGTATGTATATCCTTCTCTGTGTGGCACAAATATAATAAATCACTTGTGAATCGCATTCGTAATACCAAATTGAGACAAAAGTTGGGATTGAAAGACAGCATTGGTGTAAAAATGTGCAAGAACACATTCCATTGGTTCGAACATGTTGAAAGAATGGACATATGAGCGATTAACAAAACAGATATACAATGCAATGTTAGATGTAGGTATGTGGGAGGCTAAGACTGATTTCTAATGATCAAATTGGTTAGGTGATATCCAAAGGTGGTTTAGAGTCTTTAAAATGGGGTGTTTGTATAAAGAGTTATGAATGTGGTGGACTATAAAGGCAAGTCAGTCTGGATCGTGATGTATGACACCCTAATCTCTCAGCCTACATCATAAGCGATTTGATGTAAAGATATGTCTGTATGAATAAATATACATAATAACGTAAGTTTATAGTAGCATTAACTTTCCAGTTCTATTGTGGTTCATAGATCTAAATAATTCTGCTGTTTATTAATTATCCATTATTATATCTTAAACAACAAATCCAAAAATCATATAATAATAATATAGCTGGACAAATTACACAAATCGATCTAACCCCAAAATAAGCAAATTATTTGCTTACTTTGGATTACATATATAATAACATAATAAATACCCAGACCTAGAAATACAAACATCTATACTCATCACAATGTTTTTACCCGCCGGAAATTGAACCCAAGCCCAATCGATTCGTATTTAGGTTCTCTAACCACACGACCAATGAGGCAGTTGGTTCGTAAAAAGTTGGTTTGTTAAAGTAGGAGCCCTTATGAGACTTGCAAAAAACTTAAAACATAACACTCTTATTTACATTGTTATGAAGCACTTCTTTCAGCTTACAAATATCAGTACAAATCTGGCAGATTCAGGTCATCATCTTGAAAGCTGTCACAAGTAAAATCATCTGAAAAAAATAGGTTCATTTAATAATTAATGTAAGTTTGTTCGGTTAAGTCAAAAGTTAAAATTTGTTGTTTTACTGCGAGATAGCAGCTCTGTAATGGTGACTACTACTTTTTGTGTGTATTCATTACAAACACACAAAGTAGAAATCTTTTCTTTTAATAGTTTATCTACGTTTAAATTACATAAAAATAATATGCAGCCTTTTGTAGTTTTTTTTTTTAGTAGAGGGGGCAAACGAGCAGATGGTGCACCTGATGGTAAGTGATCACCGCCGCCCATAGACATCCGCAATACCGGGGGTATTGCAGCTGCGTTGCTGGCCTTTTAAGAATGAATAAGCTCGTTTCTTGATGTCCGAACAACTCGTCGGAACACTCCTTATGATAAATACGGTGAAAAAATGCCGAGCGAACCTACATCTCTGCGTAACGCCAAAGAGTTAGGCCGATTAGAAAGAGTCTGGTCGTCGACGATTCGAACCGCTCTACGTTGAATGTGATCAAGAGGAAGAAGCTGGTACTGAGGAACTGCGGCCCAGAGGTGAGAACAGTACTCCATGTGAGGTCGAATTAGGGCCTTGTAAAGTTAGAGGCGATGGGCTGGCATGAAGTACTGCTTTGCTCTACTGAGTACACCAAGCTTTTTGGAGGCTAGTTTAGCCTTCCGGAACTTCGCGGAACTGAACGTTATTCGATATGTCGACTCCAGAATTCTGAAACAAACTGGCTGAGGTTGTCAGGAGAGTGTTTTCGAACCGAGGTGATACGACAAAGGGTGTTTTTTATTGCGGTGAATGCACAAAGCTGCGTCTTTTTGGGTTTAAATTTAATAAGGTTTTGACGACCCATTCTGAGACATCAGTTAGTTGATTCTCAAGTTCAGACACGAGATTGTATTTTCAAAAGTGAAAAAAAAAACAATATTATTGACATGATAATAATCAACATGTAAATTGTTGACTTGGTGTTGTTGATTAGAGCCAACATCTTCTTTTTACTGAGGAAATCCTGTGGGATCTACTAATTACATACTTATTTAAATTTCATATTTAAATGGAATGGTATATATTTAAACTGAAATGTTTTTGTCTTGTGGCGATCAACTAAACTAGTAGCCACGATCGACCGGTTGGCCACCCATGTTGTAAAGGATGATTTGCTTGATGATTTGATCAATCATTGTTAACATGCCCTATTTTTTTCTTTTTTTACCAAATGTGACACGTAGACAAAGGATGTCACCCAAATTATTTCCAAGAGTGTTACACAACAACTAAATTGATAATGTTTCAATAAATAAATGCATATGAGGTTGGGATTGAAAAGCAGTATCAGTGTAAAAAGTTCATGCTCTACTGATTCGGAGACATTAAGAATATAGTAGATGAATGATTAATAAAACAGATAAATATAGCAAATGTGAATGGAGATAGCTTCTGGGGGTGACTAAGCCTGGAGTACCATGATCAAATTGGTTGGATACTATCCATAGGTGCTGACAGTCTCAGAAACTGACATGTTGCCTGAAGAGAATTATCAATGTGAAGTCTGTCTGGATATAACATATGGCTATCAATTCTCTCTACATAAGACTTAGGGTGAATATTTATGTAAATAAATGCATTTATTGAAATGAATATTATTTAATTTACTAAGGTATTTCCTGGTTTAGGAATAATATAATCAAATAAATGTTTTTTTTTTATACTTTAAGACAGCAAACAAGCAGATGAGTCTCCTGATGGAAAGAGTCAACCATCGCCTATTGACACCAAAGATGTTAATGGTGTGTTGTTATCTTGTGGCAGGGTCTAATGCCACATGCATAAGTTTACCGGCTAACTTACCCTCCAAACCGGAACACGACAGCGACAAGCAATGACACTATTGCAGCAGGAATAGGTAAGGCGGTGGTACCAGACCCCGGCGAGACAATGCAGAACTCTACCACCTAGTAGCCACAATGGTAGTGACTCGATAGCCAATCGGTCGCCTTTTACGACCTGCCTGGCAGAACGGCAGTTGGCCTATTCTTCAAAGGAGGCCGGGACTAACACGGCGAGTATGTATCAATAAAATAAAAATCTCATGCTAAGTACCTTTAAAAAAGTCATCTTCATATGAACAATCCAGTGTTTCCAAACTGTGGTCTTTTATGGAAGGTGGTGGAGTTTTCACCAATGGAAATTGGTCTACTATTGGAGGTTCTGGTATTGGCAGGTAGTCAAATACATCCTTATGGTAGTTATCTGTCAAAACAGAAATTTGCTATTACCAAATACTTTTTTTTAGTTAAATTAGATAAAGGTTGCCAACATATTCAAAAAACTAGCATTTAAAGTTAGATTAACCAGGACAGTCCAGTTTAAAAATAGGACACAGCAATACGTTAGTCATAGTTCAATTTAATATATTGTAGGGAAAAGGAAATTCAAGTAATAATAATCATATTTTTAAGCATTTTGTTATACTTAATGGTCCGGCGTTGGCATTGGCCACATGAGGTCCTGCGTTCGATTCCCAATTTAAGCAATTAAAAAATTGGAAATTACCAGGTTGGCGATAGGCTTGCCACCTATCAAATTTGTGGAACCAAGCATCTTCGACTAATCGTAGGTGCAGCAGCTTTGGGGGCACGAGTGGGAAGATATTTTTTTTAAAATAACCTATGCTAATATTATAAACTAGCTGTTGCCCGCAACTTCGTTCGCGCGGACTTCGTTTAGTCTGAACAGCTCCTCCCCCGTAGCTGATAGCGTGATAATATGTAGCCTATATGTTGATCCGACCTGTTAGTAATATTCATGCAAAATTTGAAGTAAATCCATGCAGTACTTTTTGAGTTTACCCCGGACATACATTGACTTTCCTACAATTTTATTATATGTATAGATTTGAAGGTCAATCTATCTGTTGTTACACTTTCACAGCTAAACTGCTGAAACAATTTAGATGAAATTTGAAATGGATATATTTGAGCATCTGGGGGTCAAACAACTTTTTAAAACATTAACTCATGAAAATTTGTATGAAAATCTACTTGTGGAGAGAGCTTAGATTAGTTAGTTAAAGTATGAAACCCAGGGTGCTGCTTAAATAACTTTGATTGTTAATAAACAACATGTATCTACAGTAAATAATGGTTCAAAATATAAATAAAAATTTTACCATATTTGTAAGTTGGCCTTGTGAATTCAAATTCTTCCATATTAATTTTATTGACATGTTCATTCTCTTCGTCATTATATATTAGATTACCCACATTAATTCTTGGAGAAAAGACCTTACGCATGGGGGTACTTTGCAATGCTTTTCCTGTGTTTGATAGAAAAGATTTTTTGTTTTCACCAACTTTCTTCATTGGCTGGTTAGGCTTTAGCGGTCCAGTGGACACTGTTTTACCCATGTTCTCTAAAAATTAATACAAAAATTGAATGTTTTGATACTATCCAACTACCCATGTTTTCTGGCAATTGCGTTGGTGTTGTTCAACTAAAGGGCGGCATTTATATAATTTTTTTTGAATCGCTAAGTAAAATGTGGATAGAAATAGACCTTTGTGTTGCACAATTCAAACTCACTAGCCACAGTAATTTTAATGCTAAATCATTCTCATTTAAATTAGTTCATTCTCCTTTTTGTGAGTGCTCTACATTCAATTGTAAATATGAACAAACTGTATATCACATTCTTTGTGAGTGTAATTTTAAGCCGGCTGTACACATTGGGCCAAGCATTGGGCCAACTGTTGGGCCAACATTAAATGTTTCTGTTTACACATTGGTGTATTGACCATTCTGCATTGGCTCTTTAATAACGATGGACGTAGAATTTCTTACAGCCGTAAGATTTGTCATTAAAGATTCCTTTTTCTTTTTTAGTTCAATAACAGGAATACTTATCTTTTTTTATATCATAAGATAGCAAACAAGCATATGGGTCTCCTGATGGAAAGAGCCAACCATCGCCAATAGACACCAAAGATGTTAATGGTGCGTTGCTATCTTGTGGCAAGGTTTAATGCCACATGTATAAGTTTACCGGCTACCTTAACCTCCAAACCGGAACACGACAGTGACTAGCACTAACGCTATTTCAGCAGCAATCTGCTATACGTTTCTAAGCATCATTAACCTGAAATAAAAGTATTAAATGGTATTTTTAATAACCTAACCTAATACCTAATGTCATCTGAAACAATGCACTGCTCTGAACCTCCTCTCACCAATGAGGCAAAACAATGCGAAATGAGACAAGACGAGAAAAGTTTAAAAAATAACTAGTATTGACTTGAATTCAATACGAACAACACATATTCGGAATTAGGATAGATTCCATATAATAATTCCGTATAAGATACTGAAAATAATAATTACTTTATACTTTAAAATCAGTCCAAATCTCGTAAATATGTATCGATAAGTAATTATTATTTTCAATATGTTACAGAATTTCTCGATAAAGATGATCATATTTAATAATTTTGGTGTAATAATGAAAAAGTTTCAATTCATAAAGTACATTCATCATCATCAGTCATTCATTGGTTCATTTTGATACATTTCTATGAATTGTAAAACCTCAGTGTTTGTGTACGCCATCGTAACTCGGGAACAACAAATTAACTCAAGCGCAACACAACCGTCTTTACTGACGTATGACTGAATAAGAGGCCAACGTGTGAACACCGTTGGCGGAGCGCGCCAAGATCCTTTGATGTGCGCACGAAAAACCGACAACATTCGCTTGGCCGGCCAATGTTGGCGCCAACTACCGACATAGCGCCAAGTAGGCTTCTACGCGTTGGGCCAAGCATTGGCCCAATGCTTGGCCCAATGTGTACAGCCGCTATTAGGCAAAACGAACGTAGCCAAATTCAGGGTTTAAACAAAACTTTTAAATAATTATGAATGTATAGCAATTTCAGCTGTTGAGTCACATTTAGTTTACAAATATTCAAACACAGCTTTTGTACTTGGGATATAATTATGATTATTGATTATGTGAGCGATGAGGTTGTTTCTAGTTTTTAATCAAGAGATAGCTAACTTTGCTCATACTAACTTTAATTTCAGGTCTACATGTGAGATATAAATGAGCATAGCAACTCGATTTTGTTTTATAGCCCCTATGATTAATTGGGGTATCAGATTTTGGGAAGTTGCATTACACAATATCAAGTAATTATCATAAGCCTCCAGTCGTTAACTAGAAAATCCAATAATCATAGCTGGCTTTGGCCATTTTAATCAAATTTTTAACTACCTACAGTACAGAATAATTTACCAAACTTACCATTATTAGATAACGGTTGCCGGGAAACATTTTTCACGGCCTGTCTTGTGAGATGGTCACCAAATATGTCAAAAAGAGATTCTGCCATTTGTTTTCTTCAATATAGATGTTATCACCACACAAATTATCTATTAAAAAAGTCGAAATCCGTATAAAATTCAATATTAGAATTTAAATTCGAATCAATATTAGAATTTAAATTCGAATCGCACAAATAAACCGTTTTCGCACAGAATACAGCAGAATACAGATTACATTTAAGTAATAAGTAGGTACCAAGGAAGTTATATTCTACCCGGAATGCTTACACGCGCTTCAAAATCGTTCCGAAGAGTACCACGACATGAGTGGAGTGTGTCTCTTTCTACTAAATAAGGCGCCAATCGCCACATATAAGTGCGGCCATGCTTAGTTTGCAAATTACTACTAAATAATTCTACTAATTTGAGAAACAGTTTTTGCATTGCATAAGTAATTACGTAATAATTAAAATAAGCGCATTTTGGAACTCACTATGTTAATTACAATACATTTTATGCTAATCTATTTATCGACGTATATGAATAAAAGGGATTTAACTATTACCGAATATATAAAATCTACCATCAGCAGTTTTATTTTAACACTGGCAATTGTAAGAAAGGGACAACAGCCACTCATGTCGCTGTCTTGCTCAGAACGTTTTTCCCCTCTGTTAAGTAAGAAAGAAATGTCAACTTTATGGGTAACGAAATAAAGTACATTTTTATTTTTCAAACATTGCTTCGTAACAATTCCAGTTATCATATATAAGTTCCTTGGTAGGTACCTACGACCTACCTATATAATTCTTGAAGGTAAGAGTAACCACAGAACATCTACTACTACCGCAGAGAGTAACCGTCACAGGCCAATTGTAACCGTTTTCATATGATTCGTGATGTCAATTTGAATCACGGATTTGAATTGTCAATCGTTAAAGGCCCTAATAGACTACACAGTATTTAGTCTGTATGTCTTAGGCAAGGAAGTTACATTCTACCCGGAATGCTTACACGCGCTTCAAAATCGTTCCGAAGAGTACCACGACATGAGTGGAGTGTGTCTCTTTCTACTAAATAAAGCGCCAATCGCCATATATAAGTGTGGCCATGAGTAGTTTGCAAATTACTACTAAGTAATTCTACCAATTTGAGCAACAGTTTTTGCATTGCATAAGTAATTACGTAATAATTAAAATAAGCACATTTTAGAACTCATTATGTTAATTACAATACATTTTATGCTAATGTATCTATCGACGTGTATGAATAAAAGGGATTTAACGATATATAAAAATCTACCATTTAGATAGTTTTATTTACACTGGCAATTGCAAGAAAGGGACAACATCCACTCATGTCGTTGTCTTGCTCAGAACGTTTCCCCCCTCTATTATGTAAGAAACAAATGTCAACTTTATTAGGATCGAAATAAAGTACATTTTTATTTTTCAAATATTACGTCGTAGTAATTCCAGTTATCGTATATAAGTTCCTTGGTCTTAGGTGCCCCATAGACCAACAATAATTTTGCGCAATATTATTGATCGTTTAGGGTTAATATTGAAGATTGCATAATGATTGAACAGAAGTTTGAGCAAGTTTAATTTTTATTGCACAACATTTATTTCTTGTACTATGTGGGGTTAATATTGCACAATATTTTTCACTCCAGAGTAGACATGCGCAAAATGGTACTTTGAAGTGTAATGCAACATCACACATCACCTTTGAAAAGGTAATATCACCCGCAAACATCACTCATTACTCATCACATCACCTTAAGGAAATATCATCTCGAGTAGCGTTTAGTGTCTTGCGTTGCATGTGATGTACGCATCGCTTTTTTGTGCGAACTACGAGTCATTACACTATGTATATATTTCTTTTCAAACCAGAGTACCATAATAATTGATGATTAAACTGACTAATAATTTTAGTCTGATAAATTTTATTATAACATTACGATTATATTAATCGTAATTACATTTTCAATTCGTCAGGTAGTACCTGATTTAAAAGTATCATCACGCTGGTACCTATGTGGGGTAAGCAGTATAAACCAAACGTCTATTGACCATCAGCTCTCCACGATTCACCAATTTCTTGGTTGGCACACCATTCCGCCAGACTCCGAGCTGCTACCGAGATTTTAGATTTTCGAGTAAAGTAACTCCACGCCCGTATCCCCGAAGGGGTAGGCAGAGGTACAACAAGTGCACCCACGACTAGCCGAAGATACTTGGTCCCATAAATGTGATAGGTGGCAAGCCAACCGGACATTTTCCAATCCCGGGCAACTTTGTGTTTATCAGAAAACTGAAAAAACACTTTTTTATGTGCCCGACCCGAGGATCAAACCCGGGACCTCATTAAGTCAACGCCAATGCTGGACCACTAGACCACAGAGGCAATTTAGAGTAAAACCTCAATAATACTTTTGCCCGATCGGGACTTCATTTTCGAAGTATGGCCGAGTAGTCTAACCCCTAGACCACGATGCACAAAACAAACGACGCGACGTGCGACACACAGAACAATTAAAATGTCTTAACCCAAACAGTTATTGCATAATACCTAAGGGTACTCATTTTTATTATTAGTAAGTTTCTACATCTTACTAATAAAAAATATGAACCGAATTGTTATCACCAAACGTTTCCAATTCAAATCATTCTGACATACTTAACATACTCGTATACCCTTTCTCCCAGCTCTTTTTTTTTATATACAATAAGATAACAAACAAGCAGATGGGTCTCCTGGTTTAAAAGAGTCAAACATCGCCTATAGACACGTTAATGGTGCGTTGCTATCTTGTGGCGAGGTCTAATGCCTCATGCATAAGTTTACCGGCTACCTTACCCTCCAAACCGAAACACGACAGTGACAAGCACTGACGCTATTGCGGCAGGAATAGGTAAGGCGGTGATACCAGACCCGGGCGAGACAATGCAGAACTCTACCACTGCTCGATCCAACGATCTTGGTATTATTCGATATATTTGAGTTATACTGCCAGTTGCATATCTCCCGCACGTTGCGCACCTCACTCTTCTCTTGGTAGTATAATAACAATAATAATAATCATTTAATGCTGGCAACATGGCCCATATTATAAATACCTTATAGACTAACATACATATTAATATAATATACTTAAAAACTACACTTTGTCACATATTAACGGCGACGTAACACGCACTTCATTCCGGAATCTCCCCCGGAACCTTCGGTAGACTACACCAGTCGGCCAGAATTCCCCCACCTCAAAGGTCGACAGGAGATGCGTCGGTACTCTCACCACAAAAGAACTAAAGTTGACCTTGTGGCGAGACTACAGACGCTCGACCCTCAAGCGGAGAGACGTCTTCTTATTGATGTACTCCACAGCGTCCTCGACATTCATGGACCAGTGCAGACGAGATATGTACAAGGGCGTTGTGGGAACCTCGCTCCGCAGACGCAGCTCGGGTACATATGGCGCGGTGCCGCGATTGTTGCGGGCGGTGTGCTTCTTTCTTCTTCTCTCCACCAGTGTTAAGCCTTTCTCATCGCACCTCCTGCTCTCATCCGGATCTCCTTAGTCTTGCGACTCTTCGTAGCCTTCCGGCTGTCATTGTCCCCATTTTTATTCGCCTGCGGGGAGGTGCGGGGCGACCAGCAACAGTCGCAAAGTTTTGCTGAGTCGCCTGTACGTTCGGCGTCGGCGCACCGGGAGGGGAAGGCGGGCGGGGGCAGCAGCGGCGATGCTCGTTGCTCCATCGGATATTGCTGACGGGCTAAACGTGACCGCTTGCGCGCCTCGGCAACGGATGACGTACGCGGCATTAGGTGACCTACATATTGAATTAACACTTTTTAAATGCGATAATTCAATTCGTAGATCATTGATGGTAGACTCTGATGCCTGCAGTCTACCCTTAACTACGGTCAGCTCTTCCTTGAGGAACCTGATGTCCTTCAGTAGGCAGACGACGTCGACATGGTCCAGCGTCACGTGCGGCAGCTTATGTAACTCTTTCGCCACAAAAGCCGGCACCTCATCCGGATCCGTCTGCTTCAGCAGGGTGATGATGTCCTGCACGCTACTTTCCGTATTATCTCTTCTTCGCGATGGCATGTTCGCGCTCTGGCCGAGCGTTTTATATAGCAGCTGCTTGCCCTTGCAAATCTCCTCACTGGTAAAGGAAGACTTGCATATCTGCATGATGCTGACCCCGTCCATGGTATCGATGGCATGCTGGATAAACGCCAGCAACTCGTTGGCCACGAGCGCCATGGTCACGTGCAGCGGCAATGTGCCGCGCGATTTACGATAATATTAATTAATTAATATTTGTTGCGTGTGTACCGCGGAACACGATCGGTAGCTAGCACATTACCAATATAATATGTGATACGGCTAGAGAAACGACACTAACCGAACTGTACCGAGTGATGAATGAAGTAATGTGTGATGGTTGAAACGCTAGTGTGATGTGTGATGTT
This sequence comes from Apodemia mormo, assembly GCA_036924255.1. Lineage (NCBI taxonomy): Eukaryota > Metazoa > Arthropoda > Insecta > Lepidoptera > Riodinidae > Apodemia > Apodemia mormo. The sequence goes on along the minus strand of JAUPFN010000021.1, from coordinate 4,503,967 downwards.
GCATCACCTTTCCGAGTGATATCACTTTTGTGATATTACACGCATCACCTACCCATGTCTACTCCAGAGTTCGTCGTGGTGGCGTTCGGTCAGTCGCGGTGTTTAATGCATGGTCGCGTCGTAAATTTAAGTAAAACGGCGAGCAATAATGGTATAAAAGATAAAGAACGGGATTTTTTTACTTGAGTGTATAGAATTGTAAAGAGATTTATTTAACAAAATCACCGCACGGTTGCCGCAAAAACTACATCGTCAGACATGTTGCTCACTCGAAAATATTGATCAGACTAGTTTGTCAGTTTTATTGAGTGAATTTATTGAACGTTTGGAGTCAAAGAAGGTATTCAATATTATTGCACAGTAAAAGTAATGTGCAATGTTATTGTAGGTCTATGAAGCGCCTTACTAAGATTCAGCGCGGTGTGATAAGAGTTAGCCAGTCTAATTAGTCTGTAAGACGGGCCTTGGCCGCGCTAACTGTCTTCTGAGTACCGCGTGGTGTAATAAGATTGAGACAGCGTTGCCAGAATGTTACTTTGGTAACATTTTACGTTACTTTTGACCCTCTCATGTTACTCCCATGTTACACGGCACAAAATGTTACTTTTAAGTAGCTTTATGAATTTTGATTTGTTCTTTGTAAGATAATGCTGTATTTATTTATATAGTTTTAATTTTAAAAGTATTTAGGAAATCAATAATTCAACAACAAAGTCGCGTTTGCAAATGAAATATATTTATTTTTGCATTAATTGTAATATACATAAATAAATTGATTAATTATCTTTAGTTAGATATATGGTAAGCTGTAGCAATTGAAATACATTTCTTAATTAGTTGGCATACTTATAACTTACATATGTTTTTCTTTTTTTAAGATTACCAATCAATTATTTGTACAAAAATTATTACGATTCTTTCGAAGCTTAACTAATGGGACAGAAAACTTTTAGTTTTTGTGTAATAAAATGTCATTTTGTAGTATTAGTGTCGTTTTTCACATAAAATAAGGAAATGTTACTTTTCTCGTGAAAATGTGACTTTTTGAGCTGTCTCATGTTACATTTGACTATTGTCACTGGCAACACTGATCTACTTGTCACTTGTCACTTGATCCGTGCTTGACATTACGTAGTAACTAATACCTAGCAAAGAGTATGTAACGTATTTACCTAGTCTGTGGTAGTATCTCTCCCTTGTGACATTGACCTCTAAATAATATATATTTATTTCTATGGTGCTTGATCCAAAAATCAAAATAATAAACACAGCCACACTTTTAGTAGGTACCCTACTAAATTACCAATTATTTTACTTTGTAACTTATAAAAACCTTCGAGAGCATTTGAGCATATTGTTCTGTAATAAAACCCATCCTTCCGTGATTTTAGCACTTTTAATTAGTTTTTATTTCAGAAAACGCTTCAAACATTTTATTTAGTTTTAGTAACTATAAGTGGTAGGTGAATTTAAACAGACTATTAAACGAAGATCTAACTACACTAGCAATAATGTCGAATTCCGAAGACAAAAATAACATGAATGGTGTTGGGGATAGTTCTCTTCAAAGATTAGCATCGCTGAAAGCTCCCAGAGACTTGTCTCTAGGTGGAGTGAAACCGAATAAGAAGATTTTTACGCCAAATTTAAATGTAGCTAGAAATAAAAATAAAGGGTATGTATCTTACATCTGAGCGATGAATTCTTCTAGTTTTCTATCCTTCTGTAATTATTTCAATAGCAAAAAGAAGTAAATAGAAGTTCAGTGTATGATAATACTATTTAATGAAATATAATTTTTTACAAAAAAATACTACAGTCAAAACCGTTTATGGCGACATCGTTTAGAACCACATACCGGTTAAATTTACCAAAATCAAAGGTCCTGGCTGAATGTTATATGACCGCCTTATCTAAAACATTGGTTTTTACGACATTGTTTACTACGACATACCGCATTAAGCGACCACATTTGGTTAATGTTTTCGGAGAATTATATCTGTAGAACGACTGGCTCAGCTGTATTGTAAACAATTTGAACAGGTAACTGTATCCACATCTGGCACAGTATAATAGTCAATGGCTATTATCGTAAAAGTAAACAAAGTTTAGGTTCTTTTATAATTCTTAGAAACAAAGCACATGCATGCCGTAGCCTCAAGGCCCGCTTCGTCATATCTCTTAAGTCAGTTTGTTACTTATCTTTACACAAGACGCACCAAAACATTATTGTTGAGTTAACTGTGAAAATTGTAACATGTCGCAAAAAAGAAAACAAATCAGTATCGAAGAAAAATCTACGTTGATTAGTACGCAGATACGCTGATTAAATTCCAACGTGAATTACAAAATGTGTATGCACGACAGAAGTGTTTCAAACAAACTAAAATTACAGATTTTATGCATACAAAAATGATGGAAAAATGATATTGTTTTTTTATATTATACGTTTGTATTGAAGTAAACAAAATGCGGTTTAATTTCCTACATGCATATACATATTATCTTTCCTATTAATACCTGTCACCGGTTGTTACAACTATCGGTTTATACGACTCAATAAGAGTAGTCCCTTCGATGTCGTTATAACAGATTTTGACTGTATATCAACAAGTTAATTAATTTTGGTCATGGGATGAGCTGGAATAAAGATGACATTATTTCATAAGACTAAACAAGTAAAGTATTTAAATGTGCTTAAATACGCAAGCTTTTTGAGCCTTAGACATCAAATAAGTTAATAAAGCCTTGTTATCCATATAACTAGGTTTTAAAGCCTCATAACTGGATTTCTAAATCATTTGGTAATATACAAAATTTTACTTAAGTTTTTTATAAATGTTAAGTAGGTATAGCATGTAAAAATTATGTTTTAGACGATTTTTTACATGGCAAACAACCAGCGGCTCTCTTAACATTAAAAATAAAATGCCACCTGTGGCAATCAAAAAGTCTTAAACGGCATTAGCTTAGATATAATATATATGGGCTTACAGTAAGGTCCTGATTAAACTTTGATTAGTGGGATTGTTAAATCCGTGCTTAGCTGGAGTACGAGTGTTTAGCAGCTACGAGTGATATTACGAGTAGTCAGTGCGAGTTGTGTCCAACACTGTTTAACCACCATGATTAGTACATTCATTAGCTTCAGCCGTCGAAACATGGACGAACAAACTCAACAATGCTAGACAATTATCACTAATAAGAATTATTGTCAAATAAGATTAACAGTGCAGTTTATAAGATATATATTATAATTTTTTAATTTCCAAACATGTCAATGGCTAAACTCAACTACACCATTTACAACAACACTGTTTATATAATTATTTTTCATTAACAGTATTGTTCAGTAGTCAGTACAATATTATTCAGATTAGTGATACTTTTGTAGTGGTAATAAAAATAACTTTTCACATTATTTGATTATATAAATAGCGATTGTTAATTGATAATAAGAATTAATATGACTTTTAACATGACAATTGTTAAATGATCCATGCATAAAACTAACACGTCCAAGCATGCTCAGAGGCCAGTGCACCGTTAGTCAGGGGTAGGAAGGGTGCGCGGGGCAGTTTTACTCGCAGAAAAATAAAACACGCTGCTATTCACTTTACTACGCTGATTACTAATCACTCGCACTAATCAATGGCTATCCTCACGTGTTTTTTCTTATGACTATACACTTGCATTTAACACACGAGCACTATTCAATGTGAAAACGGGGCTTTAAATGCAGGTGCCTAGTATTAAACAAAAAATATGTGAAGACAGCCATTGATTAGTATGAGTGATTGGTAATCAGCGTCTATTCTACTTTACAATGCTAATTACTAAACACTTGCACTTATAAATGGCTGTCTTCACATGTTTTTTGCTTAATACTAATAAACATTCCCACTCTCACTAATCATAGTGTAGTTGGGGCATAATACAGAGTGTGGCTAAGTGCAGTGTAGCCAGGTTTGACAGATATGCTGATAGGCTTACTGTTTTGGTTCTTCCTTTTACGCTAGATCACTACAGTGACAAATACTAATATAATTATGACATAAATGAATAAGGCGAAAGGTTGCATAACTGACACTTAGTCATAATGCTTCTAACCTGTTAAGTTTTTCTTAGCTAACTTGGAGGAAACCTGATGTTCATTTCTTCACAAGGAAAACCTAATTCCTTCTCTTTTTTCATCAACACAGGGAAAGAATACAAATGCTTCCATCAATACATTATTCAATCAATACATATTATTTTTAGTCTATCAAGTACAAATTCTCGTGACAACAAAAAAGACGATAAAGGCAGAAGGGACCGCAGAAATGATAGGAACAAAGATAGAAATGGTCCAAAAGTTATTAAGTCTACAGGAGTTTTTTCAGAAGGTATTAACTCAACAATAAGCTATAATTTTTATGTTCTTTAATGTTTAAATCGCCTCTGTGGTGTGATCCGGTGTGGGTGTTGACCACTTGGCCGGTTGACTGGTGATAGGCTTGCCACCTATCACATTGTTGGGCCAAGTATCTTTGAGGGTATACTTGCTGTACCTTGACCTACTTCCGGGATATGGGTGTGAAGATACTACTTAATATTTAATTACAAGATTATAATAGACTAGCTGTGCCCACGAATTCGTTCGCGTGGAAAAAAATCTAAAATAAAAACTCGCATAGTTCCCGTTCCTGTGGGATTTCCGAGATAAGAACTATCCTATGTCCTTTCTTGGGTCTCAAACTATATTTGTACCAAATTTTATCCAAATCGGTTCAGTGGTTTGGCCGTGAAAGCGTAACAGACAGACAGACAGACAGAGTTACTTTCGCATTTATAATATTAGTATGGATTTCACTCATATATGAAGTTATATAAATAAAAGCTCATTGACATTTTAATTGGTTTGAGCAATCAACAAATTTAACTTTAATTTACAATAAATTGACTATGCATTTAAAATATATAGCTGGTTATGGACATATTTTTTAATACAATTACTGTAATCAGCCTGCCTTAGCTTTGGCAGGTAATTTGCACCCTTTATGTTAGTTCCGAATTTTGTCAGCTCTTTATTACCGACACTTGTTTCTTAAGTGATTGGGTGTGAGTTTTTTATATTAAAAACACTCATATATTTTTACAGCAGACCCCTTATGAGATAGGCAGGGGGAATCTTCCTCAGTTCATAACCTGTAGTTTCTCAGTGTCAGATGTTAATAGTAGATAGTAGGGATAACATTTTACAAGTTTTCTAACTTCCTCATGCCGGAATATGGCAGCAATCATTGATATTATTTTATTTGGATTGCCAACGGAAAGTACATACTCTAGACTTTATATAACACATGATGAGATATGGCAGTGCCTCCCCGATTATAAGCAACCACAGCTTATACAGTAAGCTTAAAGTTCGAATAATATATTATTAAATTATATAAAATTATATCAAATGTGAAAATTATAGTGTCAGAAAAAAATTAATTAAAAATTTGATTAAATAATGTCAGGCAATAATACAATTATATTAAAAGAGAAACAAGTGAAAAAAAAAAATGTACAGAGTCAGATAACAAATTGAATAAATAATGTCATTTTTATTCAATTTGTTATCTGTGTTATTTCATTGCCTCTTACTAGCAGTTAGAAAGCTGTGGTCTGTTCCAGGGTTTCTCAAATTAATATCTCAATGTACACCCGTTAGTTTCTCAATACAACAGCAAACCCCTAATGAAATAAGTTGTAATAGAACAGAAAATGTATCATCTAGAATGTTCAAAAATAGAGACACAAAAGAAAAATGCTGTAGCAGCATTAAAATATTTGAAGACAGGTTATTTTAGACACAATAGCCAATTTTATGAGGAAATTTGCTCAAAATTTATATTTCAAAAAATTATTAGTCATATAATTAATCGATTTGTTACACATTCAAATGCAATGATTTTGGGTAGGCCGAACTAGTTTTGAATTATAATTGAACTGATCAAATCACTGTACATGACAAAATAAACACATAACATCTGAACACAGGCATACCCCTTCCGTGACCCTACTAGCAGACTTTGTTATCTTTTTAATTATTAATGTAACATAACACAAATGGTTTTTGAACCACAATACAGAGGATCTGGCTATAACAATAGAGAGGATCTGGCGCTCGGTGGCCATTGGCGCGGCACGCTCGCGTCGCTCGCTCGCCTTCATGCGATGGTCACTGTTCTAACCTAACCTAACCCACATGAATCAATAACAGTAGATGTTATCTGACGCAGTTGTATATATAGAGAGGCGAAATTAAGCCTAAATTACTTGAATAATAATTCAAAATAAGTTATGCATGTGGCATTAGATCTCGCCACAAGGTGTCTATAGGTGATGGTTGACTCTTTTCATCAGGAGACCTATCTGTTTGTTTGCTATCTTAAGATATAAAAAAACTGGTTTGGCCTAGGACAGACTAGTTTGCCCGGGTTTGCCCCGTAACATATATATTATCTAGTGTACCCCCTGCAAATGAGTGATGTACCCCACTTTGACTACAAGGGGTATGCGTACCCCACTTTGAGAAACTCTCGTCTATTCTGTCGAAAAGGGCTGATCCATCATGAATGAAAGATTGACTTAAAAATGTTGGAACAAGCGTTTGAGTTAACTATTATTTGACAGGTCTCGGCAGTATAGAGAGGCATTCCAGCAGAATATCTTATGGAAGAGATTCGGATTCAACATCAACGCTTCAGAAACCTACAATAAGAGTCAAAGATGTTATTAAGGTAAAGTGGATTTTTACTGCTATGTTATTTGTACACTGTATATTTACTACTAATATGTAATTAGTAGTAAATATACAGTATTTATTTTTTAAATAAGCTAGTGGACTGCATTCAAAAATATTTTAACACATTATTAAGTATATAAACGAAAAACTATTTTGTTTTATAATAATAATAACTTTATTTTAGTTAATATCGTACATTTATATTAAAAAAATCCCATTTTAAAATTTAAATTTACTATAAGTCTGAAAAAATTCTTTAGTTTGGGAGGGTATGGTTCCCATTCCATTTAGTCCCACCTGAAAATGCTAAAGAACTGCTTGAGGATTCTAGACATACTGACGTCATCGCGAAAATACTCGGAAAAGATTCCTAGGACCTGAAAATGAATGAGGTGAAAACTCGATTTTCGAAAATCGGGGCAAAATCAGTAACTTTCTTATCTACAACGTAGGTGGAAGTTAAAAAAGTATACATGTAATCTACATACCTATGAGTAACATTAAAATAAAATGGCTTTTTATTTTCTGGTTAGCCCAGTGGTTAGCTGGTAGAGAATGCTTTGTTCATTAAGTTCAACAATTGTACTTTGTAAATTTTGTATGTGGTTCAATAAATATATATAAATAAATTATTAGATATGTATTGCTTTCTATCATGGCTGAACTGGCTGTTGATATAAAAATCACGATATTTTAGATTGATAAAGAATTGGAAGAAAAGAAAATAAAAGCAGCTTTCGGCAATGACAGTACACATGATGAAGAGTGTGAGGACTTCAAGAATACTCTGGATATTGAAGCACCTATCAAGTTGCCTTTGGATGATGGAGGTAAGTATCTTTCCATTTTTTTTATTAAAATTAATATTTACAGGCAGTTTTGCTGGATCATAATTTTATATCTACTAACGGATCCGAAACATTTATTAAACATAGCTACAAACTGAGGAGATCCAGCGGAAAAAACTCAGCGGGTTTGTCCATTTTATACGTTTTTTTTTAATATATAAGGTCGTTCCAAAATAGGTGAACATATTTTTAACACAGCGTTCAGTACGTCTAACTAAAGATATCCATTATAAAAAGAATGTGTTTCAAAGGACTAAAACTTTTAGATTTTTACGAAAAAATATTTTTTTTACTCTTAACGATTTACACCTTTTTGCATTAAATAATTCACTTTTAACGCAAGAGTGGGTAGTAAGTGGTAAATAACCACAAAGTGGATTATTTTATGCAAAAAGGCGTAAATCGTTAAAAGAAAAAATAATTTTGTTTGTTAAAATCAAAAAGTTTTGGTCTCTTAATGACATTCTTTTTTGGCTGGATATCTTTGATAAAACGTACTGAATGCTATATTGAAATATGATCACACATACTGGGTGATTTTAAAAGGCTTGAAGCAATGCATGAGCATAATCAGTAAGTGAAATAAAATCCTTTTTTCTATGATTAATTTGAGTTTTTATAGTGTACTCAAAACTCCACTAAAACAATGTTTTTAAACGTAGCTTCCTGCCCGTATTCCGGAAAGGGTTGGCAGAGGTACAACCACTGCACCCACGATTAGCCGAAGATACTTCGCCCCACAATTTTTGTGGGATAGTTGTAGGATTGTAGGATAGTGTGGCAAGACTATCGCCAACAGTTTCAATCCCGGGCGATGTTGCTTTTATCAGAAAACTGAAAAAAACAATTTGCTTATCAATTTTCATCCATATCCGTCTAGCTGTTGCACTTTTTATACTCATCCCATACAATATATTGTACAGGTGAAAGTTTGTATGTGTGGATGTTTGTTACACAATCACTCCGTTATTTTTACCTCAATTTGTCCCGGGCTCCTTTGAAGAATAGGCCAACTGCTGTTCTGCCAGGCATGTCGTAAAGGGCGATTGATTGGCTATGCGAGTCACTACCATCATGGCTACTAGGTTGTAGAGTCCTGCATTGTCTCGCCCGGGTCAGTTACCATGGCCTTACCTTTTCATGCCGCAATAGCGTCGGTACTTGTCACTGTCGTGTTCCAGTTCGGAGGCTAAGGTAGCCGATAAATTTATGCAAGTGGCATTAGACCTCGCCACAAGATAACAAAGCACCATTAACATCTTTAGTGTCTATAGGCGATAGTTGACTTTTTCCATCAGGAGACCCGTCTGCTTGTTTGCTATTTTATGATATAAAAAAAACACAATCGTAGATGGATCGATTTAAATGAAATATGGCACACAAATAGATGATCACCTGGAATAGAACATTGGCTGTTTTTTATACTGAAAAAATATTTTTTCCGAGGGATTCATCAAAAACTTTTATAGTGCAGGACTGATGAACTTGAATATTACATAGGCTACTTTTTATCCCGGAAAGCTTAGGTGATCCCGCGGGATTCTCCAAAAACTTTTATAATGCAGCAATCTGGAAGGTGCAGCTAATATTTATTTTATAGGGAAAACATTTGTATGTTTGTAATAAATGAACTCAAAAACTACTGGACGGATCTTAAAAATTCTTTCACCTTTAAAAACTAAATTATCCAGGAGTAACTTAAGCTACTTTTATACTCGACTCGGAAAAATATAGTAATGATTTAGGGTCCTGCGGACAAAGTTGCGAATAACAGCAAGAAAGCTAATATTGGAAGGATACGTTTTAGGTTGGTCCAATCAACAAGCGAAAGCTGCTGTGAAGATAAAACAAGAGGTGGTAGTGAAAGAGGAGCCCACAGATGGTGTGGACGCCGCTAGTAAGACTGGTCATGTGTAACAGTGCATCGCCAGAACGCCCAGTAAACTGTTTTACTGTGGCAATATGTTGGTGCTATATTAGACATAACGCTTGGATGAGAAATTTTCTATATACGTATGTGTTGATGAAAATTTCTAACTAAAAATTGCTTAAGTCTTATAATCGATGTTAGACCACCCCCTTGGTCAAGTGGTTTGCGAACCTCCCTACGAATTGATGGGGTTCGGGTTCGAAACCCAACAGGGATAGGTATTTGTGTGCTGAGCATAGATGTTTGTATTTCTGGGTTTGGGTGTTTATTATGTAACAGTATTTATATGTATTAGTATCGTTGACTAACACCCATAAAACAAGTAAATAATTTGCTTACTTTGGGTTAGATCAATTCGTGCAATTTTTCCAGTGATATTATTATTATTATCTATACATATAATAAAATCGTAGAAAGTCAAAACTGTACATTAAATATTTTTTTAAAGAATACTTGGGGCGTGATCTACAATCGATATCGAAGCCAAAAATATTGTCTGTTTGCCTGTTTATCTGTTTGTCTGTATGTACATATGTCCGGGGTAAACTCAAAAAGTAGTGCATGGATTTACTTCAAATTTTGCTTCAATCAACGCTATCCCCTGCAAGGGAGGTGCTGTGCGGAGTAAACGAAGTCCGCGCGGACGAAGTCGCAGGCAACAGCTAGTTGTAAATATATTAGGTTAATTCATGGATTAAATGGGTATGCCTTTTAAGGCAATTTCTTAGGTTGTTCGTGTAGCTTTCACTTGCACTCCCCTGTGTTGGTCCGGGCTCCCTTTGAAGAATAGAACATCTGCCGTTCTAACAGGCCGTTCGTAAGAAGCGAACGATTGGCTGTGTAAGTCACTACCATCGTGGCTACTAGGTGGTAGAGTTCTGTATTGTCTCGCCCGAGTATTTGGTGCTACCACCTTACCTATTCCTGCCGCAACAGCGTCAGTGCTTGTCATTGTCGTATTCCGGTTTTGAGGGTAAGGTAGCCGGTAAACTTATGCCTGTGGCATGAATACTCCGGCATTCAGATAGCAACGCACCATTAACATCTTTGGTGTTCATAAACGATGGTTGTCTCTTTCTATCAGGAGAGCCATTTGCTTTTGTCTTTAATCCCTAAACATAAAAAAATGAATATGGAAGACTGATGTCGATGCATCAAAAACATCAGGATATATTTATCCGTCCATCTTTCAAGAAAGCCATTTGCTCGTTAGCTATCCTGTGATATTAAAAAAAACAATTTTGTATTTGGTTATTTAGGTATAAATAGCTGGATGACCAAGTTTTGTTTGGTATTTTTTGGTAAAAACTACCTTTTTAAAATTGAAACCTAGCTAGAACGATTGTTCACCTCCAAAACCCCGCAGATATTAAATTTCAGGAAAACCGTTGGTGCCGTTAACGAGATTCAAATTGGGTATTTGCATGAAAATGATTTTTCAAATAAAGTTCAGTTAATAAATTCTTTGATACGCAAAAAATACCTACGTAAGATTAAAATTTAATTTTTACAAATAATTTTTAAATAAATAAATAAATAAAAGTGGTCAAATATGATGTAAAAATCACGTGACGTGAAACGTGATGTGATTGGTCTGACGTCATTGTGCATATTATTGGCGCGTCATTTGAATGCATGATAAACGACGAATGATAAATTATTGAAAAAAATTTCAAGTTGGAATATGCACAATGACGTCACATACGCAAGAGGGAGCTACCTATACGTTTAAATTTTAACAATTTTTTTATTGTTAAATAGTTTAAATGTTTATAAATAAAAAAAAAAATTTTTTTTCAAAAATTTTAAATTTTTTTTTAAAAATAATAAGACATAACTATTTAATGGATTGGAAAATCATGCAAATACCCAATTATATATATAAATTGTTCGTTTAAAGGCAGTAGAACAAAAATAAAATATTTTAAACTCTTGAACTAATCTTTTGTTGTTGACCGCCCCGCTGGTCGAGTGGTTAGCGATTTTGACTACGCAATCGACGGGGCTCGGGTTCGATCACCGACAGGTCAAGCACTTGTGTGATGAGCATAACTGTTTGTATTTCTGGGTTTGAGTGTTTATTAAATATATTCCAGTATTTATATATGTATTTCTATGTATTAGTATCGTTGACTAACACCCATAACACAAGCAAATAATTTGCTTACTTTGGGGTTAGATCAGTTAGTGTAATTTGTCCCGTGAATATTATACTTAGTTGTGCATTATTTATATTATTGCTTTGGTTGTGTTTGTGATTAAATGTACAATAAAAAAACGTTAAATAAAAGTCTCTTGTCTAACGGAAACATCATGATTAAATTGATTTACATAGATATGTTAAAGAGAAATAAATAATCTTATTCATATTAAACATTCTAGTGCCGATTTTGGATGAAAAACCCCCAGTCGACATCAAAGAAGTGTTTGATGACAATGTTGCAAATCTCCTCCGCAGCGATAAGACATCTCTGATTTTACTACAAGTAAGAAGTCACACTTAGCTCTTATTATAACACGATTACATTATCTTTGGACCTGACGTTGATGACGTCATATTTGTCGGGACACTAGTACACTTATTTAACGTTTCCAATATTATTAGTGTTATGTTATGTGTATGTGGGGCGTAACTTTACCCCGTGTTCGTGCGGGCTATTTGAAGAATAGACCATCTGTCATTCTGCCAGGCATTTCGTAAAAGGCGAACAATTGACTAACGTGTTGACACCATAGTGAGACTTGCTCAGGTCTGGTACCATACCGCCGCTGCCACAAACGCTGAAGCTATTGCGGTGAGGCAGGTGTTTCTGCCCCAATAGTCAGTGTTTGTCACTGTCATGATGCAGTTTGAAGGGTAAGGCAGCCGGTAAACTTATGCATGTAGCATTAGACCTAGCTGCAAGATAGCAACGCACCATTAACATCTTTAGTGTCTATAGGCGATAGTTGACTTTTTCCATCAGTAGACCCGTCTGCTTGTTTGCTATTTTATAATATAACTTATGGTAAAATTATGGTGGTGACACGTACAGCAAATTGGTCGCAGTTTACGAGGTGTCTGAAGTGATGGTATTGCTTTCCATCAGGAGAGCCATCTACTTTTTTGATATGATAAAATAAGACTAGGCTTTATGAATGGCAAAAGAAAAGCATTAACATCCTTGATATCTGATTACCTTTAGGCGACGGTTTGTAAAGTTATACTTCTTTTGGCGTGTTATGGAAAAATAATGAGAAAACATGTTTGCCACACGCGCGCACACCGCCACCAACAACACAATAAAATACTTAATCAACATTTTAGTTTTTTTAATTATGTACAAATAATTCGTTTATAAATAAATTTTTAATTACCTAGATAATGCGTTATAATAAAACTTTCATTCAATATATTAAATACATTTTTTTCTATTATTAGTGGTGTAGCGGTTCGAGCATTCTACAAACGCTACCAGAAAAAATAATAAAAAAATGGAAAAAAATGAAATTCAAAATAAAATCACAATTATTTATCTTGTACGCACTATAATACAAGTTTCAACGCTCCTCAAATGGACTTCGGTCCCCAGGCAGTACACCTTGCCTGGCTGGGAAGATCTTCCTTTTCCCTTTCCTTGTCCTTGTGTGACGTCACCAACCTCCACAGTTATGACGTCACCTGACAAGAAGATGGCCCGCTGGTTCCATCACACTATGACCCTTCAGCGGTACGAACCAGCGACGCCACAGTGTTCGGTTCTGTATCAAAATAGGATTACGCGAGGGATAAAAATTTTATAAAGGTATTTGTCTTATTACGTAAAGAAGTATAACTTCTTAAGTGCGCATTTTAAAAAAAACACATACACACACACACACACACAGACACACACGCACGCGCGTTTATTTTCCATCAGGAAAACCATCTACTTGCTTGCTATACTATGGTTTAAAAAGTTCTCTATCGTCTTTATGCACTTGTCTTTGCAGGTATTGCTACAATGATGAGGATATTTTTTTGTGCAGTTAACTGACGCGCTTCCGGGAAGAGGCGGCGGTGACGATGACCGCAAGAAACACGAACCATCCACTTCTGATGCCAGCGAAACAGAGAAGGCTGTAAGTATTATATTATACAGCGAATAGGGGACGGTCTGCCGAAAATCGAAACCATGGATTTGGACCATGATTCTGAGATGAAAACCGTTCGAACTTCGTGTGGGAAAATTTTGATTTTTTTACAAATTTTTTACTTTAACTTTTTATAATTTGACTTATTCTAATATTCTACTGTGTTTTTTCTATAAAAAATAGTAAAATTTGAGGAAATACACAAAGTAAGCAAAATAAACGATACATTAAATTGCAGGTCGTGAAATTAAGTCCATCCACTTGGTTTATCTGACCATGAAATGGCACAGAGTATAAAAGTAAATATTGAATCAGTCTCAAACTATAAAACAAGAAAAGCTTTTTGGTTTGAAACGAGACGACTCTTCAGTAAGGAAAATAAGAAAAAATTTTATGAATGTTTATCATCTTTAAGTTTTAGTGAGGTTTTTGCAAATACAAACAGTGAAGAGGCATTTAATAATTTTCATGACATATTCTTATTGTTTTTTGAGTTATGCTTTCCAAAAGTTCAAATTAAAGTGTCAAATAAACCAATAAAAAATAAATGGCTCACAAAAGGTCTTCTTAAATGTTGCAAAGTCAAACGTCAGTTGTACTTGAATTATCGTCACACTAAGTATAATAAAAAAGAAAATAAAAGTAATTACTTGCGTTACAAAAAAATTCTATCTAAATGTATATTAGAATCACAAAAGCAGTCATCTCTGAAATTTATTGATAAATCATCTAATAAATGCAAAGCGTCATGGGATTTAATTAAAAACACTTTTGAGAATAAAACAAATAATAAAGAAATTGAGAAAATAAGAGTAAATAACTCAGTTTATACAAATACTCAAACAATAGGTGAACTATTTAATGATTTTTTTATAAACCAGGCAAAAACAAGTAATAACAATCATACACTCACAAATATTCCAAAATCACATACATTCTCCAATAGTAATAAAAGTATGTTTTTAAGACCAGTAGATGAGCATGAAATATTTAGAATCATACATTCTCTAAAAAACACTAGTGCAACTGGTTATGATAATATTAGTACAAAATTACTCAAATATGTTGCTCCAGTAATATCAAAACCACTCAGCCATATTGTTAATTTGTCATTTTTAAAAGGGAACTTCCCGGAACGACTAAAAAAATCTATTGTAAGACCATTGTTTAAAAAAGGAGATAAGTTTGATTTGAATAATTATAGGCCTATTACCTTAATTCCAGTTTTCTCAAAAATTTTTGAAAAAGCTATGTATGAAAGACTTTATAATTATTTACTGGAATTTAAATTACTAAAAAATAATCAATATGGATTTAGGAAAGGTAGATCTACAACCTTAGCATGTTTTGAGTTAGTAAAGTAATACAAAAATGTATCCACTTTGTGTATTTTTAGATATGAGTAAGGCATTTGATTTTGTTTCACATAGTATTCTGTTGACAAAGCTTGAAAAGTATGGCATCAGAGGAAAATCATTAGAGTGGATACAAAGTTATTTAGATAAAAGGAAACAATGTGTTGAAATTTCAAAAGTATGTGGCAATCATCAAAAA
This sequence comes from Apodemia mormo, assembly GCA_036924255.1. NCBI lineage: Eukaryota > Metazoa > Arthropoda > Insecta > Lepidoptera > Riodinidae > Apodemia > Apodemia mormo. Next base: position 4,488,747 of record JAUPFN010000021.1, on the reverse strand, counting down.
ATATTTACTTCAAGTTATTGCTGTAGTGACTGTGGAATACCACAGGGAAGTGTTTTAGGGCCCTTGCTTTTTCTAATTTATATTAATGATCTCCCAGAAACTATCGAACATGAATCATTTTTATTTGCAGATGACACAACCCTCCTTATTAAATGTAAAAACAAAAATCTTTTAGTAAAGGAAACATCTGAAACCTTACTTAAAGTTTCAGAATGGTTTAAAAGGAACAATCTAAAAATTAACCTGAGTAAAACAAAAATAGTTGAATTTCAAACATATTACAGTAATAATATCAAAAGTTCAAACATATTTTTTAACAATACCAATATAGAAAATACAGATAATACTAAATTTCTAGGAATATTAATTGACAAACATTGTAACTGGAAAGCACACATTGATTCCCTTTGCAATAAAATTGATAGATTTGTGTATGTTTTAAGAAGAATAAGAGAAATAGCAAACTTAAACGCTACCTTGTTAGCATATCATGGATATGTCTCATCTGTATTGCAATACGGAATCCCTATTTGGGGAAACTCAGTAGATTTAATAAAAATATTTAGAATACAAAAGAAATGTATACGTGCGATATGTAATGTGAATCAACTTTATTCTTGTAAACCACTTTTTAAAAAACTTAAAATACTACCATTACCTTGTCTTTATATCCTGGCGGTATGCGTATTTGTAAAAAAACATCAACACTTGTTTAAAACAAATGCTGAAGTATTAGGTAATACATATTTTAGGAATAGTGAAAAACTACATGTGCCCAGCCAAAGACTCCACATTTTTAAAAGAAATGCCTATTGTATGGCAATTAATATATACAATCATATTCCTGATAGTCTTAAATCCTTACCTCTTAATAAATTCCGCAAACAACTATTTGATTTACTACTAGACAAATCTTATTATAATGTAAATGAATTTCTTGCTGATAAAATTAAATATTAATCTAATAATAAATCTTTTATTTTATATAATTATAAAAAACGTTGTAATTAATAAATTTAAACTAACATGAATTAGAAATTACTCTTTTTAAATTACAAGTATGTAATTTATAAAATTGCATATTAAAAAAATTAGTTTATAAGGTAGAACATGTTGATAAATATACATTAAATTGTACAACTTAACTAAATTGATACAAATTATCTATTATCTTTCTTCTGTGTTTAAACTTTGTAAAATGTCAATATTTTAATTAAACAAAAAATTAATTTTGTAATTCGTAGAAATAAGTTGTGATGTCAATTAATGTGTGTAATTGTATCATGTAACTATAATTTAAAAAAAAAAAAAACAAGCCCGCTTAGTTTCTTCCGCCGGATCTTCTCAGTGTGTGGCCGCGTTCCGATCCGGTAGTAATTGTAAAAATCGACTCACAACATTTTTACAGTACCCGGCGATAAATATTGCACATCGAACTTTGGAAAGAGACAGTCGGATAATTTCTGCTGCGTAGAGCGTTATCTCAGTCCCACACTACCTATGTGACGTTTAGTCAGTCGTTGTTCAAGTACGATAGAGTGCGGTCGCGTCCCGATCAAAAATATATATTTAGAGTTGTAACACCCACAAATTTAAATAATTTAAAGTTGTAATATGGCATCTTTCGGAAAAAGAGGGAAACCTTTACGAGATCAGTCACGTGAAATTATCTACATGTTTATAAATACTTTGTAACCGAAGCTGATAGATTTCAAAAAAAAGTAGATGAAAATGTAAGTTGTTATTTTAAGAAGATTCAAGAGCGAGTTGCAAATGCCACTGGAATTTCAAGAAGAACTTTGAACAATATATTAAACGAAGTCAGTACTGAAACACATTCGACTGTAATTAAGTTCAGCACTCCAAAAAAAGGGAGACCAAAAAAGCAATTTCGTTTGGATATGGACGATTTTGATTACGATGTTGTTCGAAGAATGGTGTATGATTTTCACTTACGATTTAATGAACTGCCAACAATAAAATCATTAAAAGCTAAATTATCTGAAGCTATTAATTACAATGGGTCTAAAAAAACGTTGAGAAAAATACTTCATGACATGGGATTTCAGTTCACTAAAATGGAAGATAATCGAAAAATTCTAATGGAAAAGCACGACGTTAGTCTCAAACGAATGGAATACCTTGATAAAATACGCAAATTTCGCGAAACAGGAAAAAATATCGTCTACATGGATGAATCATATATACATGTATCCCACACTAAAGGGAAATCTTGGAGTGACGATAAGAAAAAGGAGTAAAAAAGCCAATTTCAAAAGGTCAACGTTTGATAATAGTTCATGCGGGAAATGAAAAAGCTTTGTACCCGGTGCTTTTTTAACGTATAAATCCACGGACACTACAGGTGACTATCACAATGAAATGAATAACGATAACTATGAGAAATGGCTGGTTTACCAATTAATCCCAAATATACCCAGTGATTCTGTTCTAGTTATCGACAACGCACCCTATCACAACAAATATATTGAGAGACCCCCCAACTCAAACACCATTAAACGGGAAATGATCAACTGGTTAAACAGACACGAAATTCCAGTTGATCCAAAATTAACAAAAACCCAGATTTACGCTATTATATGTCAGCACAAGGAGAGGTATACAGAGTTTTCTGTGGACAAAGTACTTGCCGAACATGGGCACACTGTGTTGCGATTGCCACCATATCATCCGGATTTTAATCCAATTGAAAATATATGGTCTCAACTGAAAGGCTATGTAGCCTCTAGAAATGTGGGTATGAACTTAACTACAGTAAAAACATTATTGACTGAAAAAGTAAACATGATCGGCGCTGAAGAGTGGAAAAAGGTTTGCGATCATGCAATCAAATGTGAGAATGAATATAGAAGCATTCAACACAGTTTAGACAATTACACTGATAGATTAGTGATAAATACGGCTGATAGTGGCAGTGATATTGACCTCTTTGAGAGCACAGATAGTGAAATGGAAGTAATTGAGAATTAGAATTATTATTATTTTTATTGCAATGTCTCATTTTAGCAATAGGTATAATGGTGTTTATTATGTACACTAAAGCTGTAATGTTCCAAAATAATTAAATACGTAAATATAATGTGAACATGTTTTTTTAATTTATTTTACCCCAACCTAAAGCCATCACTTATAGAAAAATTAGTGTATTTTATACAAAGAATAAAAATATTAAAGAAGCAAATCATACTTGTTTTAACAGCTCCTAATAGGTACCGGACTGTTTGTATTTTGTGCGACAGAGATAACGCTCTACGAAGCTGAAATTAGCCGATTGTCTCTTTCCAAAGGTCGATGTGCAATATTTATCGCCGGGTACTGTAGTTTAATGATAAATAATTATAATTTTAAAATATTTGCACACCATATCATGGTAAATATGTTGGTAACTTAATCAAATTTTAATAACTTGTAACTCCCATATTCTGGCAAATAAATGATTTCTTTCTTTCTTTCTTTCTAAGAATAAATATAAAACGCTAATTTTGAATATCCCACAAGAAAAAGAATTGCCATCATGATTACAACGTACAACCGTTTTCTTAATTTTTCGATAGACCATCCCTTACATATATATACGTATATGCTTAGGTAAGATGAAGAGTGAACAGGTACCTTCTAGGGAAGTGCGTTCTATCTTAGGCCTCAGCTTACCATCAGAGATCGAGGTCAAGCGCTTACCTATCGATAATAAAAAAAAGATAATATTATTAAACAATATACAGGGTTACTTTTAAAAGTCTGGCCAATTTTCAGAGGCTGTTCAGAATATGATAATATCGTTCGATTTATGTAACAAAAAAATATATTTAAAAAAATCAAAAAAAAAAAAACATTTTTTCACCCGACACAAAAAAACAAAACGCATGGATATAATTTCAATTACGCAATATTGGAACTAAAATATTCTAGTGTGTTCAATAAAATTAAAACTGATCGGGAAAATGTTCTTAGAGCTACAGATTACATAATGGTTAATATCGTAATTATAGGTAAATGTAAAATGACATACTGCCAGCAAAAAAAAAAAACAGAGTTCATTCACTGGTGCATCCAATTCATGAATTCAGTGGTTTTTTTATAAGATAGCAAAAAAGCAGATGGGTCTCCCGATGGAAAGAGTCAACCGTCGCCTATAGACACCAAAGATGTTAATGATGCGTTGCTATCTTGTGGCGAGGTCTAATGCCACGTGCATAAGTTTACCGGCTACCTTACCCTCCAAACCGGAACACGACAGAACAAGCACTGACGCTATTGCGGCTGGAATAGGTAAGGCGGTGGTACCAGACCCGGGCGAGACAATGCAGAACTCTACCATCTAGTAGCCACGACGATATTGACTTGCATAGCCAATCGGTCGCTTTTTACTGTCATGGCAGTTGGTCTATTCTTCAAAGGAGCCCGGAACCAACATGGGATATTTTTAAATGAATATTTTTGTACTATCTTGTAATAATTTTACAATAATAATTAAAACGTACTTTTAATTCAATATTTACGGCGGCTTGCACCAAAATGCTTAAATCATTTTGAGTCACTAATTACGTTTAAAATGACAGCATTTAAGGCGTTTTGACATTTGCTAAACATGTTTAAGGGACTAAATGCATTTAAGCATTTTCGTGCAAGCCGCCCTTAGATCCTTGTTATAAAATTTGGCCGCACCATTAAAAGTATCCCTGTATAGGATGAGATTGTATATTGCAGGAGAGTGTTCTTACTCGATTCTGATATTAAACATTATGTAAAAAATGGGATCTTAAATTTTGAACTAATTATCCAATAAATATGTTTATATACGGACACTCCCGAAGTAATTATATCTATATAGGCACAGCTATAGCTCGGTGACCATACTTTTTGAATATAACTAATTTTATTAAAATTAACAATATTTTATTCTATTTTTGTTGGCTACATATTACTATTAATTACTGAGTCCTTCAATATGTACAGTCTTACTAGTCATCTTTATATTAAACTAGCTGTTGCCAGCGACTTCGTCCGCGCGGACTTCGTTTACTCCGCACAGCACCTCCCCCGTAGGTGATAGCGTGATAATATGTAGCCTATATGTTGACCCGACCTGTTAGTAATATTCATGCAAAATTTGAAGTAGGTAAATCCATGCAGTACTTTTTGAGTTTACCCCGGACATACATACAGATAAACAGACAAAAATTCTAAAAACTATATTTTTGGCTTCGATATCGATTGTAGATCACGCCCCAAGTATTCTTTTAAAAAAATATTCAATGTACAGTTTCGACTTTCCTACGATTTTATTTATGTATATAGATTACATATTTCAATATGCTCTTATTGATTCTTCAGTTTCCCTAAATTTGAGCAAATATTTTAAAGTGAACATCACCACCCGCCTCGGTCGACCTTTTTTTACAAAGACTATACTTGTTACATTAATTGTTGCCACAAGTAATATTTAAAAATATTATTTAAGATTATTTATTTTAACAGAGAACATTGTACTTAATTACAAATATCTATTAGATAATAACACAAAATATATGATGCATTATGCCATCTCCCCGTGTTAACCCGGGCTCTTTAGAAGAATACACCATCTGCCGTTCTGCCAGGCAGTTCGTAAGAGGCGACCAATTGGCTATGTGAGTCACTACCATTGTGACTACTAAGTGGTAGAGTTCTGTATTCTCATCTAGGTCTGGTACCATCTCCTTAGTTATTACTGCCGCAATAGCGTTAGTGCTTGTCACTGTCGTTTTCCGGTTTGGAGCTTAAAGTAGCCGGTAAACTTTATGCCATTGCCATCCCGGCACATGGATAGCAATCCACCATTAACATCTTTGGTGTCTATAGTCGATAGTTGACTCTTTCCATCTGGAAAGTTATCTGCTTGTCTGTTTACATTGAATATTTTTTTTTAAATAATACTTTGGGCATGCTCTACAATCAATATCGAAGCCAAAAATATAGTTTTTAGAATTTTCGTCTGTTTGCCTGTATGTATGTCCGGGGTAAACTCAAAAAGTACTGCATGGATTTACTTCAAATTTTGCATGAGTATTACTAACAGGTCGGGTCAACATATAGGCTACATATTATCACGCTATCACCTACGGGGGAGAAGCTGTGCGGAGTAAACGAAGTCCGCGCGGACGAAGTTGCTGGCAACAGCTAGTAATATAAAAAACTGCAAATTTATCTTGCTTCCTCCACATTTAGTACAACAATAATATGCTTGAATGTATATTTCGTCAGGTTGACAACAGGTGTCGTTTCACGGACCTCGAAGAGGGTAAGATTGGCAAGTTGAGGATACATCGCTCCGGCAAAGTCACTCTCGCGCTTGGCGACTCCATATTTGAGGTATTTTATTAGAGAAATCAATTTAATTAAAAGAATTTAACTGTAGATTTTACATTTTCAATCGTCGTCACTTGGTGAAATTCCATTATTATTATTATTAGTTGAAACCCTTTTATTACTTTACTATTAAGTACTTTTATTTTACTATAGGTATCGATTAAATTATTAAATTGGTTACCGGTTTCGCTTTTTAAACCATCCAGGACGTAATGTTCTTTTCTTTTTTTAAAGAATACTAGCTGACCCGGCAAACGTTGTTCTGCTTTTTTAACTACTCTTATTTTTTTCTATATTTTCTCACCTTTTAAACCTTCCCTGGACTTCATTAATTCAAAAACAAAATTAGCCAAATCGGTTCAGCCGTTCTCGAGTTTTAGCGAGACTAACGAACAGAAATTGATTTTTATATATACGGGGTGTAATAAAAACCCTGTCACATCCGAAAGAGGTATATAGGTATTAGGTAGGTCAATGACATTATCAAAAAAAAAAATAACACCGGGTGTCACCTTTTTTGGGGTGACACCCACCCGGTCTCTTAGCTACGTATACGTCTGTCGGGTCAACATATAGGCTACATATTATCACGCTATCACCTACGGGGGAGAGGCAGTGCGGAGTAAACGAAGTTAGGCAACAGCTAGTAATAAATACAACAAGATATACTATTGTATTTTTTATTTAAAAAAATCAACTCAACAGCCTTTTTTGTGAAAAAAAAACTCTTACATAATTAAAACGTATGGTACAAAAAGATTGCGTCGTGTTTTTAGTAAAAATTCAAGGAAAACGGATCACTAGCTGGGGTTGTCTTCAGTGTATATACGAAAAAAGAGCATACCAGCACCAGCTCATGATCAGCTGTCAGTGTTAAAAGACAAATCTAACGATTAGAACCTTATGCCTTATTATTCTTTATGCTTATTGCCTTTCTCATAAAAAAAATTGCACAAATATAACTCAAACAGTTAAGTTTTATTATTGGGTTAGATTATTAGGTATTTTTTATATAAAAAATCTATGTGCAATATTTAGTTTTATGAATGTAATATATAATATATTGAAAAAATAAATATATTTTTTCAAGATATTTTAGTTCTTTTGACAAATCACAAAAATATGCCTGTGACATTTAATTGGCTACATCTACGGATTAAGTGGATACGCGTTTGTCAGTGTAGCTTGCATCTACACCCAGAAATACAGAGTTATACTACTTACCAATGAAATAAACCCACGCCAAGGGTAATTTTTAAACCTTGTCATTTCATTCGGTACGATAAAACAGTACAACATAGTTTATTTCTAATTTTTCATGATATATTGACAAATGCGCGGCAACACGTTTCCTTCTCAATGGCGCGTTTAATAGTGGATATTCATGTGGTCTATGGCTATACCATTGTTTACATTTTTGATCTCGAATTACATTTTCGACTATAATTTACTTGTCACAGTGAAACATTGTTGCATTTTGTAACGGTACTAATTTTTAACCGAGTCTAAAAAAATAGATTAACAATTTCGAGTCATTACCAATAATACTTTCGTAACAAGTCTGTGAAGTAAAGGATCAAGCACATTGGGACGGGCCGCATCGCAAAAATCCGTCTAGATCGTGCCGCCGTTGTGTGTGTTAAATTATAAAAAAATGTATGATAGCGTTCATACATTTGATATAAAATATCGCACACCACGTCGGGGCGTATTGGGTCGGATTTCGGTGAATGCGACGCGGCTCGCCCTGCCCCACCTTGGCATCAGTATGATATGGCTAGAGGAATTGAACACGAGTTCCTCCGTGTTTTGTGTATTAATTTATAAAATCGCATAATTGTGGATGAAGAACAATTAATATTTAATTTAGTTCAAGGCAACAAAGAGCTACATGATTTGCAAGATCCAGGGTATACATAACAAATTTGGAATTCCATAGGGAAGCATACTAGTGCCCCTTCTCTTCTTTGATCTTCCCAATACCTTTGTCAATGTTTAAACCAGATTATACTGATTGCCTTGTAGCCTAGGGATTAGCCAATTCTGATCAGACGATGAGGTTCCGTGTTTCATCCCCGGTCGGGCATAAACTGTTATTGCGGTTTTTTTTTAGGTTTTCCCTCGAAAATCCAAAATCTCAGTAGCAGCACTGAGCATGAGGGGTGGTGTTATCACCCCTGTGCTTCAGATTAAGCACTGTTCTATCTCTAAAAATAGACGATAATCATTAAGAGGTAGGTAAAACGCTGACTTTCAGTTCACTCTGCTTTCACTGCAAGTCGTAAGCAGGGACCAACTTAAAGGAAATACTAGTTCCCCTCCTGGACGTCACTTCTGCTACAATTTTATATTAATGCGTAATTTTATTAAGTCAGCAGATTTTCTGTTCTGTCTGTAGGACTGTCTGCTTGTTTTTCTTAATATTGTGTATGTGTTACAGGTGAATTCTGGAGCCAAAGCATCATTCTACCAGGAAGCGGTATCCATGGCAGTAGACGAGCATTCCCGGTCAGCCAACCTGATCTCCCTTGGGCCACTTCATCACAAACTAAACATAAGTCCACATTGGGAGCAGATGTTTAATAATATGGCAGTTTAAACTGACCTATTGAAAATAGGATCAAATGAGTTAAGAAAAATTGTTATATTTAAACACTTTTTCCACTTATATTGGTCAACTAATACAATCAGATTCTCAGATACAGGTGATACTAAAGCATTCGCCTGACTGTAAAGTTACATACGCGAGCATGTCTGGAAGCATTTGCATGTAATGTAAAGTTACATAGGCGAGCACCTGGGAGCATTCGCATCATATATGCGAACGTTTCTGGGAGCATTTGCATGTAATGTAAAGTTATATATGCGAGCGTCTCTGGGAGCATTCACATGTAATGTTGTAAGGTTGTATTTGACTGTGCCGTTCAAATCAACTAAACTACATGCTCAAAATCAAATCTGAAATGCTATATCACATGCGAATGCTACCAGTAAGGGAGCAAATTAAAAAATGTGTATTTATAATAGTAATTATATGTATGTTAAGACTGTACATTGTAATAAAATTATTTTAATATTGTTTTGTTTATATTTTTTAATTCCTGTTATGTGATTGGCCTATGTAATTAAACATTCAAAAAAATATTTTTGTAGCTTTTCCCATTTGTATAGTGTTTGTTACATAAGAAAAGATTAAATTAACTATTGAATTTTGATGAACAAACTGGGTGATTATAAAAGGCTTTAGGAAAGAGTTTAGCATTAGTCTAGGTGGTAGAGTTCTGCATTGTCTCACCCGGGTCTGGTACCACCGCCTTACCTATTCCTGCCGCAATAGCGTCAGTGCTTGTCGCTGTCGTGTTCCGGTTTGGAGGGTAAGGTAGCCGGTAAACTTATGCATGTGGCATTAGACCTCGCCACAAGATAGCAACGCACCATTAACATCTTTGGTGTCTTTAGGCGATGGTTGACTCCGCCAGGAGACCCATCTGCTTGTTTGCTATCTGATGATATAAAAAAAAAATAGCATAACTGTAACTGTAAAGTAAGTGAAATAGAAACCCTTTTTATGATTATTTTGGGTTTTTATAGTTCACCAAACCCCCATCAAAATAATTTTGTTACTACGACACGTAATAATATTGTGGTATAATACATTATTGCAAAGGCGGTACAATAGGCAATTGCAAGTCGAGTATGATTTTAAAGACCGAGCTGTAGGCGACGGCTTTAATAATACGAGACAGGAATTGCTATTTCCACCGAGGCATATATTATACAGCTTTTTTAAAAAAATACATGAAAATAAAAAATAACTTTTATTTTCATGTATTTTTTAACTTTACTGAAAGCAGGTTTCCCATTGTAAATTTGGCTTCCAATTTTAGATCTGGTGGACTGCAGTCAACATCCATTTCACTTTCTGAACTATTAAATTAACAAGATGAATAAAATTACCGCGAAATGACGAAAATTTCTTGATCGCCATTTTGCTTAAATTTACGACACGATCATATAATATTAAACACGGTAACCGTTCCAAGCTCTGAAGTGAAAAATATTGTGCAATATTAAACTTGCACAGTGCAAGAAAAAAATATTGTACAATAAAAATTAAACCCGCTCAAACTTTCGTTCAATCATTGTGCAATCTTCAATATTAACTCTAAATGGTCAATAATATTGTGCACTACATACGATCGTACCACTTAAGACTGCATAATATAATAAATACTACTCTGTTAAGAAGATTCCGGGTGGGCATCATTTTTACTTTCCTTTAAATATATTGAACAAATATACTAAAAATGGATACACCTAGCAAAGCTTTTGTTACTCTAAGGAAGAAACAGTTATCGAAATCTTTGTTGGATTTGTCTCATATTGAAAGTAATAGCAGCTGTACGACATGCAGTAGTGCTAATCTTTCTATGCAGAGTTTGCCAAACACTTCAGCTGTAGATACAAGTATAGTAATGGATTATAAATTACAAGTTGAGCAGCTAAATCTTGAACTAGAAAGCGCACACGCTGAAATTGAAAAATTAAACATAGAAAATAGCAAATTGTTAAAAATATTATCAAGTTATGAAAAAACCATCAAGTTATTTAAAAAAATAGGTGTGTCTGAAGTTACAGTTCAAAATATAACGACTCCTACGGCAAAGAAAATAAAATCTATATTTGATTCAAATGAAAAAGCAAACATTATAACCAATCTACCTACTGAAAATCTAGACGATGACTTTACCTTGTTAAATAATCTAGATTTAGAAAATCACCCGAAAAAAAATTTAAGAAAATTAAGTAATAAAAGACATATAAAAATAAAATCGGGCAATGAACGGAATCTACAGGGTTCAAATTTAAATAAAGATACACAAAACAACATAAAAACAAATTTATCTCTTGATAAAATTCCAACGAACATAATCAAGGCAACCGAAACAGACGAAATAGAAGAAAAAGTCAACAAAAAACCAAAAATCATTATTCTTGGAGATCAACAATTAGTTGGGACATCTTCCATGATGATTGACATGTGGAAAAACAAGTGGAATAATAGCTACACTATTTCAGGATTCACTAAACCAAATGCAAAAGCCAAGGACATTCTTTTAGATTGTAAAAAATTCTCACACTTACAGAGCAATGACAGGGTTATTTTAAGCATAGGATCAAATGATACAAATCCATATGAAGTTGGTAGACAATTAGGCGTGGCATTGGAAAATCTTAAGAATACCCACGTACTAGTAGTCCCTGTAGTGTCGAATAGATCATTAAACGAAATTCTATTAAATAACCATATTTACTCTATTCTGAAGCTGTATAATAATTGTACTTTTTTAAACAAACCTATATCTAAGTTAGCTAGTTCACATTTAGGAAAATATTTCTCGAGACAATTAATACATGAAATAATGAAATTAGATTATCATAACAAATATATTAAAAATATATCTCAACTGTATAAAAACTCGAATAGGAAAAGTAACCTAAATAAAATACAAACAAAATACTTTAGAAAAGGAACGATACCTTACTATTTTGCTGTAAGGGAGAACTGTGAAAAATTAACTATTGGCAATACTTCATCTAAAGAAAAAATAAAAAACGATAGAGGCACGATTCCATACTATTTCAAACCGATTGAACTTAATAAAACCTTAGGTCAAAAATTAGAATTAAAAGATAAAAAAACTGAAAAGCAGTTTTTTCGATCGTAATTTTTCATTGTTGCATCAAAATATTGCTGGCGCCATTAATAAATGTGAAATGTTATACCTGTCTGTAATGGATTTAAATAAAATATATAAACATGGAATCGATATAATATGTCTAACCGAAACTTTTATCAAAAAAGGATCAGAATCGCAGCTAAAAATACCCGGATATAGAAATGCATCATCATATTGTAGAAACAAAAAACGTGGCGGTAGCTGTATTTTAATTAAAAAAGACGTAGAATTTGTAAAAATGGATTATTTAAAAAACTTGGAAACTACAGAATGCTTCGAATGTTGCGGTATTGAAATTCCCTCACAAAAATTAATTACAGTTTGTATATACAGAACTCCACAAAGTGACCCTAATACATTTTTACGACAGTTGGAAAATCTGTTATATATTTTAAGCCAAAAAAAGAAAAATAAAAATATTATATTATGTGGCGACTGGAACATCGATATTTTGGCTAAAAATAAGTATTCATCAGAACTAGTAAGTATATTACAAAACTATAATCTGGTTTCACTGATAAATTGTCCAACAAGACAATCGTCTTGCATAGATCTCATTGTAAGCAATATAAAAAATGCAAAGGGTTTTACACATTATTTAGCCCTTTCAGATCATGAAACAGCTCAGGTAGTAACAATACAATCACAACAAACAATACATAATACTTCTTGGACGGAATTTGTTAGGGATTTTAGTAAAGAAAATGAGCATAAATTTTTAAATTGCATTTCAAAAATAAAATTTACAGAAGTGTATGACTCCGATGATCCAAATATCTCATTTAACGCATTTTATGATATCTTTAAATTATTTTATGATTTATGTTTTCCTGTAATAAAAATTAAAAGAACTACTTTTAAAGAAAATAAAAATTGGATAACCAAAGGAATAAAAATCTCGTGTTTAAAAAAAAGGCAAATGTATTTGTCATACCGTAGATCTTATACAAAAAAGGTAAAGAATAATAAAAAATATTTTAAATACAATAAAATTCTAAAACGGTGCATTTATATGTCTAAACAAATTCAAAACAAAAACACTATAATATACAGTAAAAATAAGTGTAAAGCGACTTGGAATGTAATTAAGGACAACATTAACGATACATATAAGATTAATGAAATAAAAAACATAAAAAATAAAGGCGCTTACATTAACAACGCAAATACTATTTCGGAATTATTTAATGATCATTTTATAGATGTAACAAATAATACTAACAAAAGTAGTAGTAATCACAATACTTGTAACTATAAAGATATCGCAACGAATCATAATACAATATTTCTTTATCCTACTAGTCCTGATGAAATTTATAAAATAATTAATTCGCTAAATAACACCCAGTCAGTGGGATATGATGGCATTCGCACTGATATTTTAAAAAAAATGTAATAAATATATATGTTCTCCACTATCACATGTCATAAACTTGTCGTTTAATCAGGGTACATTTCCTGAGAATCTCAAGTTGTCAATAATCAAACCACTGCATAAAAAAAATGATCCAACGGACATTAATAATTACCGTCCAATAACTCTTATACCTGTTATAGCGAAAGTTTTTGAAAAAGCAATGTTTTCTAGGTTAAATAACTTTTTTACAAAAAATGATATATTAGTAAATGAGCAATTCGGATTTCGCACTAATAGTTCAACAACATTAGCTTGCTACCATCTAACTAAATTGATCACAGACTCTCTAAATGACAGAAAACCAATTACAGCTGTATTTCTTGATATGAGTAAGGCCTTTGATTTCGTTAATCATTCAAACTTACTTAACAAATTAGAAAAATATGGTATAAGAGGTAAGGCTTTGCAGTGGATTAAAAGCTATCTGTTAAACAGAAAACAGTGCACAGAAATTACAAAAATTGTAAATGGAATTAAAACATCTCATCGCTCAAAATTTCGTATAAATAGTATTGGTGTGCCACAAGGCAGTATTTTAGGACCCCTACTGTTCCTCATATACATAAATGACCTTCCGAAAATGACCCCTAACCCTTGTATTTTATATGCGGATGACACAACCGTATTGATAAAATGCAAAAACGTAGACAATTACGAAAATGAAATAAAACATACAATAGATAAAATAAGTGAATGGTTACAGAATAATAATTTGAATATTAATGTTAACAAAACTAAATTAGTACAGTTCAGTAATATTAATAGGAAGAAAATACCTATCGAAATTAAATATAATAATGAAATAATAGAGGAGATGGATAATATAAAATTTTTGGGAGTTATATACGATCGCCACTGCAATTGGAAATCACATATAGATATGGTCTGCTCAAAGCTTGATAAGTTCATATATGCTATAAGACGACTGCGTCAAGTAGTATCTAAAAAAGCAGCGCTTACTGCATATTATGGTTACGTATCGACGGTTCTTTCCTACGGCCTTATTCTATGGGGCAATTCAATAGATATGAATAGAGCGTTTAAAGTACAAAAAAAATGTATAAGAGCAATATATAACATTAAACCAATGAATAGCTGCAAACCATTCTTTAAAAATAATTTTATATTACCATTACCATGCATGTATATTAGGGATATTGTAATGTTTGTGAAAAGATACCCACATCTGTTTAAACTTAATGTAGAAGAGAATCCAAGATCTATAAGACATGTCAATAAATTGCTAATTCCAAAATGTAATATTAAATTGTTTAAGAAAAATGTTTATTTTATGGCCATTAAAATATATAATACTATACCAAATAATATTAAGGATCTACCAATTAAGAAATTTAAGAAAGAAATAACGACATGGCTGATAGATAATTGTTTCTACGATGTGAACGAGCTTTTCAGTAAGAAAATGTGACATGAACACATTTTTAGCTTGAATCAGTACTAGTAGTAATAAATTTTCATTAATGAAAACTAAGATTCCTGAATTAATAATTATTATATGAGTAATTAAAAGGAGTAC
This sequence comes from Apodemia mormo, assembly GCA_036924255.1. Lineage (NCBI taxonomy): Eukaryota > Metazoa > Arthropoda > Insecta > Lepidoptera > Riodinidae > Apodemia > Apodemia mormo. The sequence continues at coordinate 4,473,683 of JAUPFN010000021.1, read as the reverse complement.
CTAATAATAAAATAACAATGAAGTTAAATATGGTTATTTTTATTCGATACGAATTTATTTAATAATTATATTTAATATATTGGAAATGTAAAATTTAAAAATGTGTAATTTTCTTGAAGTTGCTTTTTATTGCCTACTGTTAAATAGTAAATTATAGACTTGCATATTTTTGTTATTATAGTTTTGATAAAAGTACACACTAAATAACAAAGAAACGAAAATTTGCATGCCAATTAATGGTGAAGTAGGAAGGAATGTAATTTTTTTAGCTAATTAAGATCTTTTGTAACCCCTATTTCATGCAAATAAAGAATTATTATTATTATTATTATTATTATTAATATTGCGCAATATTATTGTAGGTCTAGGGGCCGCCTAACAGTAATGTCAAAGCTAGAGGTATGTCATTGACGATTTTTAAATTAATTTGACGTAACTCTTTTTGTCACTGGTCAACAGGTTAAAAAAAACTTAAATCGTCAATAGGTTTTCAATAATCAGATAATGCACTAAATTTAATATAGGTTAAATAACGAAGAATTGATTCATTATTATGTCAATTCATTGCGAGTTGCGAAAACGTTAACATTTATTAGCTTTTAATATCTTCAACTTAATAACTTCGTTACAGTCCAGAATTTATTAGGTTTATACATTTATCAGCTTTTTAAGTGGAAGAATAACAGTTAATTTATTAGGATTATATCTTTAACCGCTTTTTAAGTGGAGGAAAAACAATTAAATTAACCGATTCGTTGCGGATGACACAGCAACCATGTCATGATTTCTTTTTACGTATGGCGTATGACACGGAAGTCGTGCCATTTGTAAATCGATATATCTCCCTCAAAGGTTCTACCCTGATCTTTTGTTCAGGAAAGAACTTTTTGTAATGGCGGGTGACACGGTAACCGTGTCAACATCATCAACTTATATGGCGTTTCAAACGGCAGCCGTGTTGCGAACTAATTGTACGCACCACTACTAAGAGTTTCCGAAAATATGCACTGCAACATATCGGTTAATACGTTGACCAAAAACAACCAACTCTAGTCAAAGCTTTTTAACTCTTGTGAGTGGTGGCTCGTTGCCGTCCACAAATCATGTCTTTTTATGCATCAATATTATCTGATGCGAATTAATTCTAATCTATGGGATCACACAATAAAAAATCACATCTAATATGTAAATATTTTTATCTAAATATAAGTTAAATCCTATAAACAAGCCTTGTTTAAAGTGGCATTTGGATTTTGGCAACATCTAAATGGCTGTCTTAATTTGTAAATTTGAAAAACGAAATTGAGTTACTTAATTTTATAAATTTCCATCAAATCATACATGTAACTGCTGTGATGCATCTGAAACGTAAGGTAGTGTAAGGAATGGGAGGAACTTACCTTCTAAAAATTAAACGAGATCCCAGCAGCACAATGATTCACCATGTCCACCATGTTTTTCATCCAGTAAAAAACAGTAACACAGAAATTATGCAGTCATAATGCATAATTAGATATTCAAAGTGCTATTCACTTTATAATGGGTGAAGCGTTAATAATTAAAATTAGCACTTTACCGTTTATAGAGTGAAGTTTTGAAGGGTTGTAGTGGATTTTTAACAGAATTATTACAGAAAAAGATAACTAATCCGGAAAAAAGGCAGAAGTTCATGCAGTGGTATAAAAAGGATGCTGTCCCATCTTTCTGGTGGCTGTCAAATTTAAAGTCACTCCAGCCACCGGAAAAATCATGGCCACAGTGTTTAGATCACAAACACTGTGTTAAATTCTAGGTTTGTCAACCATAATATTTTCAATATTTTTAATTTAATATTTATCAATCATAAAATGAATATTTAACATGAAATTTCACAAAAAAAAATTAACAAACAGATAGACAGTACAGATTTTTATATATACACAACTATTAATAGCCTGCACAGACGACGGATTTTCGTCCGTGGACTTTTTTGTCCGCTAAAATAGATCACTTATAACTGTATCGAGTGCAAAATCTCTTTTAAAAGAAACTTGGAACTCCGACTGGCAGACATCTAGGCTACAAACCGGTAGATACTATGGTTCTATCCAATCAACAATCCGCCCTAAGCCATGGTTTTTCAAATTTCGTATAAGCAGCAAAAGAGCTACGTCAACTATCTGCAGATTAAGACTAGGTCATGCATGTACTCCAGTCTTCCTTAATAAAATTCACGTGAGAGACCACTCTATTTGCGAATGCGGCTTGGATGAGGGTTCTCCGGATCACATCTTTTTTAGTTGTCAAAATTACTCAGTCTCTCTTTATGATATTTTACCTGACTTTATACCTCGCCCTATAAATTTCAAATCCTTACTGTGTTATATTGACTCCCCATTTATCCAACTCTTAAACAAATATATAGACTACTTTGACATTAAGTTATAATATATCAGTGTAGTTATATGTGTAATTATATATCTGTAGTTGTAAATGTGTATTGTGTTTGTAATAACTAACAATGTCTATGTTGTGTTTGTGTCTCCAATCAATGTGGTTGTTTCAGGAGGTGGCAAATATCCCAATAAAAGTGGTAGTAATCGCTCACTGCTAAATAATCACCAACATACAACAATACTCCAACGTGTCTTAGTCACTACGTAGACATTGGCGAAATCCCATTGCCCCAAGCAAAGGGCAAAAGCCATTATATAAATAAAAAAATAAAAAAAAACTGTATCGAGTAATGCAAACGAGAGATTAAAAGTACCGAGTACAAAAAGTCCCCCCGAATAACCGAGGACATGCAGAGAGGGGACCGGACAAAAGTACGGGGGAGGGAGTCCCCGAAAAGAATAGAACACGTGTGACTAGGCGAAGCAACGCATATCGCGGACTGTAGTCCGCTTTGTGTGTTAGAAGTAGGGCGCTGTGCAACAGATGATCGCACACCGTGTGCGTTGAGTTTGCAGTAAATTCGCGGCGGAGTTTTTATTCGCAGAGCATGCTTTTTTCTCCGCCAGGGAGAAAAGTCCGTCGTCTGTGCAGGCTATAATATTGATGTTTGAGGAATTTTGCTGAGTGAGTTTAATAAACATACAAGTCAGTGAAATTATTTTATAAAATTATCCTTATCCACTTTTTCAAGATTTTGTTAAGATATTTTTGAGTCATTGTTTGTGTTGGTGTTGGTGAAATCACAATCAAATGTATAACTACACCTACCATACATATGCGTCTTCATCGTGTCTCAGTCATTATATAAACATTTTCGGAAACCCTATTGCTTCCAAGAAATGGTCAACATTAAAATAAAAGTAAAACTTATAGATTATTGTTATTGGCTAACTGAATTACCAATCAATGGCTACAATAAACAGCATTAGAGGGTGCAAAATCCAAATGCTACCTTTATGTACCATAATTATACAGTCCTAGCTTCTGAATCTACAGTCTTTGTGATTGGAGTGTCACGGCCAGAGTACATATTTCCATGCAAATCAATAGCAAAATTATAGTCTACAGGGTTGGCAAGTGCATGATCGATGGCCTCTTCAAGTTTATCTGGAGTGATGAATGTTGAACAGACCTCCTGAAAGAGTAATAATACTTTTACATAGCATAGTATTAATAAGCAGATGGGTTTTTTCAGCATCAGCTTTTTTTATATATTATAATATGGGAGCAAATATGCAAACACTTCTACTGACAATATAATTATCACATATAGATACTGAAGATATTAATGGTTCAGGAATCCGTGTGGTGGGAATGTAAAATCATATATTATACCAGTTACCGTACCGTCATTTTCTATCAGGGATTGCATTAGAAATGGGCCACATGACACTGGTGGGGGACACTGACCCGTGTCCTCCAGGAACATTGGCCACCCCCTCCCCTCCGTTATTGTTATTTTATAATAATTAATTATTTTTTGTAGAAAAAATATAATAAAATTTGGTATTATTAATTAGTTAACTATATGTTTAGGTTATAATAAAAATTATATAAACACGGGGGGCCAAAAGCGGTGGGGAGGAGGGAACCATAATTCGGGGGCATCGGGGGCGAAGCCACCCACCACAGAGAAGGAAATTCATCTAACGCCACAGTCGAAGTAGGTTAGTTAGGTCCTATTTAGATCAGGCGCTTAGATGAGCAGGGCTCCATCGAATTGCTGCTAGCAGACTGGTTATATAAATAGGTTGTATTTCATTGCAATTATGAATATGAAAAATATGTTAAGAATTTACAATAAAATATGTTGACAATAAAAAAAAATATTTTTTTTTGATTTTCTACAATATTAAAAATGTTTTTATGAAATGTCACAAATAATGATTAAGATTTTAAATTACTTTTTGAGATGATGAAAATTGTTTTAAATAAAACAAGCCAATCTGAAAGATAGTTAGAAATATTATATTTGTAATAATTAATAATAAATTAATCGCCTCTGTGGTCTAGTGGTCCAGTGTTGGCGTTGATCACATGAGGTCCCGGGTTCGATTCCCGAGTCGGGCACTTTAAAAAAAAGTGTTTTTTCAGTTTTCTGAGAAACACAAAGTTGCCCGGGATTGGAAAGTGCCCGGTTGGCGATAGGCTTGCCACCTATCACATTTGTGGGACCAAGTATCTTCGGCTAATCGTGGGTGCACTTGTTGTACCTCTGCCTACCCCTTCGGGGATATGGGCGTGAAGATACTTATATTTATATTTACATCGTATGCTCATGGTCACATCTCTATTTTTGCACAGTGTTGTTTATAATAAATCATAGTGGCATGTTTTTTTGTTTCGTACTGTGGCTGTGAAAAGGTTAAGAAAAATACACACTTTCAGAAGTGGTTAAGTGGAATAACCACCCTCCTAATAAAATGATAATTTAGACAAGATTTAGTCTGGAAATCCTTTGTAATATTATGAAGAAACGAACTACTTACCTTTTGTTGTCTAATTTCTTCAGATGCCTTTGCAATCCTTTCCTGTATTTGTTTATCCTTAGCTTCCATCCGAGCAAGTGCATATGCTTCCATCTCTTCTAATTCTACCTTTCTCCTAACTTCTCTCTCCGCAGCTACTTGCTTGTTCCACTCATTATTCAATTTCACACATCGTTCCCATTCCTCAGCTTCTACACGCTGTGATGCTTCCGAACTGGCACTTTCTAAGGATGATTTTTCTTTCATCATCTCCTCAAAATAAAAGCGTCGTATTGCACGCATCTGTGTTTTATAATTGTTATTAATACGTAGGAGTTCTATCCGTTCTTCTTCAGATATAACTGGTCGTTTTGGTATGCGATAGATTTTACTTTTTGCCACAGGAAGCCACCTAGGTTTTCTATGTGCTTTTGCAGATTGCATTATAAAAGGTAGCGTACGTCTGATTAGGGTGTTTGGAGTAAACATATTTTTAAGTTATGCTTTGATTAATTCAATACAACTATCATTAAATATATTACAAATTAATTAAATACTCTTTGACAATTGACAACTATGTAATAAGAAAAACATAACCTCAAATCTTTTTTTTTTTTTTTTTTCTTTTTGGCATGGGCGTTAAGCAACTGCCATGATCAAGTAAAACGAGGAAACATATTTTAGACAATAAACTAGGATTTGGAATTTGGATTGACAGCAAAATAGAGGATCAGAAAGTAATCAAAATAACATAGATACTAAAATTATAAATTATTTACAACAATAATATTTAAATAAATATATACAGAGATAATACTTAGTAATTTGTATAATATTTACAAGTGGGTTAATATTAATTTGGTATTAGATACTAAATGTATCTAACTACGCTTAAATATTAATATTATTTTCTTGAATGAATAATGAAAGAATATTATACATACAAGGGTTTAATAACAGGGTTAGAATGGATGTAGGTAAAGGAATGTCATTAGAATATAGATTGTTATATAATGATGAATGATTGTATTTAGGACAAGCAAAAAATATATGATTGAGATCTCCAATATCAGTGCCACACTCACAAACATTGCTATCTTTGATGTGTAGCTTGAAGAGGTGTTCAGGAGAATTAGTGTGACCAAGCCTCATTCTGGTGATAACAGATGTTGACAACTTATTTAATTTCACTACAGAAAACCAAGGTTTAGAAGGTATCAATGGTTGTAATTGGGAATAGGTTTTGCCTTTCACCAATGTACCACTATCCCAGACACTTTGCCATGACTGCTTAAGATGGAGTTTAGGGAGAGCAGCTAGATCATGGCAATAATTAATGTAGGGGTATAAATCACCACACTGAACTGCCTCTTTAGCACACCGATCAGCTCGCTCATTTCCAGTGATATTACAATGGCTTGGAACCCAGGCAAAGTAAATAATATGATTATATTTAAAAGTACATTTGTATAAAAGATTTCTTAAGTCTAAAATAATAGGAGGAATAAATTTGGATTTTAAAGGGAACTTTTGCAAACAATGTAAAGCACTCAGTGAATCAGTCAGAATCATACACTTGGGTAGTTTCATAATGTGTATGTATTCTACAGCTTTATAAAGTCCATAACATTCACCTGTAAATACAGATGCTTCCGGTGGAAATTTGATTTTTTGAACAATATTGTATTGTTTATGGTATACACCTATTCCAACATTACTATTATTTTTGGATGCATCAGTAAAAATCAAATGAAAATCTTGCCATTTTTCATTGATAATATTGTTAAAATATTGATTGGCATACAAAGATTGTTTATCTATACCTAAATTTACTACAACAGGCTGCAGAGTTAATGATTCATAATTGTGTTTATATAAGGGATTTATAGGGGATGTAAAAGTAAAAGGCTTAAGGCTGTGATATTTCATATAGCTGTATACAAGGGCTGGGATTGTTTTGTGTTTCCAATACTTATCTGACATTAAATCACTAAGACTAGAGAGCTTTGTAAGCAGAGGGTGATTTTGTGATTCCAAAGTGCGAAGGAAAAACCTGTCAGATAGATATTTACGTCGTAAATGTAATGGAGGTTCAGCACATTCTACTTGTAGGGCAGAAACAGGGCTGGATTTCATTGCTCCTAGAACAATTCGTAATGCTTTAATTTGAACAGAGTCAATTTTCTTTAGACCAATCTTACTACATGGTTCTAGTAAAAACATTCCATAATCCAATAAACTTCTTATTAATGCATTATACATAAGTTTTAATGTAGATGGGTGTGCACCCCACCAAACCCCAGAAACACATCTCATTAAATTGATATTACGTTCACACTTTGCTGCTATATACTCACAATGATCTAGTCCTTGGAGTTTATTATCTAGTATTATACCTAAGAATTTTGTTTTCGATTTAACAGGAATTGAACTATTTTTGTAAGTAATATTTATAGGGGGTGGAAATTTTGAGCGAGAAAATAAAACTATGGAACTTTTAGAAACAGAAATATCAAGACCATTGTTATTAAGCCAAGTCTGTAGGGATAGAATAGACATGGAAAGATTATCACAAGCCATCTGTATAGATTTGTCAGTTGAGTATAAAAGGAGGTCATCAGCATACTGAAGAACATTTACATTGCTAGTTGCTACAGTTTCTATATCATATGAGTATATGTTGTAAAGGATTGGACTTAAAACAGAACCTTGTGGAAGACCTTTATATTGTTGTCTTTTTAAATTATTAGGGTCATTTGCTAAATTAATAGTTCTATTGTATACAATATTCATAATAACATTAATTAAATAAAATGGTATGTTTAATTTCACTAGCTTATTTTTCAGAATTGATAGAATTACATTATCATATGCTGAGGATATATCTAAAAAAGCTGCTACAACAGATTTGTTATGAGTAAAAGCTAATCTAATATCAGTTATAAGTAAGCTAATATTATCTATGGTGCTCTTTCCTCTCCTAAAACCATACTGACTTTGACTTAATAAATTTCTGCTTTCAATAAACCATTCTAAGCGAAGTTTGACAAGGTGCTCTAGAATTTTCAACATAACTGATGAAAGCACAATGGGTCTGTATGAAAAAGGGTCAGAAGGGTTTTTATCAGGTTTAAGGATAGGGATAACAGAATGTGACTTCCATGTCTGAGGTATATTACCTGTAGAAACAAGGGAGTTCATAACCTTTAATAAGTATGATAGAGATTTATCAGTCATGTTATTTAAAAATGAGTAGTTAATATTATCCCATCCAGGAGTAGAGTCTTTAACATTTTGAAGGATACCTTTAAGCTCAAATAATGTAAAAGGGGAAAAATTGTCTGAAGAAGAAGTAGAAGGAAGAGAAAGGATACATTCTGGTACTGTAGGTGGAGCAAGATGATCTATCAGCTGATTTATTAACAATGGACACATTTCATTATTATTAGAAACCTTATATGCAGATCTAAATTTTCTTATGTTTAACCATACACTTGAAGGTTTTGTTTGGGGTGATAAGGAAGAGCAGAATTTCTTCCAACCTTCAGCTTTTTTCTTTTTTAATAATCGACGAGTAGTTTTTATAATATTAGTGAGAATATTAAAATTTTCTGTAGTTGTATACTGACAATAAAATTTTTCAGCAGCTTTCCTTTCCTTAATAGCGTCTGAGCATTCTTTGTCCCACCAAGGTGGCGTATTTATTTTCTTAGTTAATTGTTTTTTAATGGGAAAAGTGTTTTCAGCTGATTTTATAATTAATTGAGTAAAGGCTTCTGCACAAGAAGAGTCATTATATGAGGAAATGTTAGGCAAAACATTAACACCAACTTCCATCAAATTATTAAACTTGTGCCAATCCGGGTTATGCAAATTATATTTGAAATATGATGTAGATTTAGGTGAAGTTTTATGATATGCAGAAGGGAAATTTATTATTATGGGGAAGTGATCACTTCCAAACGTAAATGGGAGTGTGTACCATGTCAAAGAAGGTGCTAAATTGGGACTGCAAATGGACAGGTCTATAGCGCTTTTGCCTTCGGAGGGTTTTGTGCGACGAGTGGGAGAACCGTTGTTTAAAATACATAAATTTAATTCTTCAATGACTTTCAAAAGTTCTTCACCATAATAATTACTGGAGGAACAACCCCAGGCTTGATGATGAGAATTAAAATCACCTAACACAATAAAGGGTTTAGGTAGTATGGATAATAGGTTATTAAGTTCTGTCAAAATATTCAAATTTGGATGTGGAATATAAAGTGACACGAAACAAATATTATTTACATTAACAGCTAATATAGACATATTTACAGTATGTACAGGAAGATTAACAATGGAAAAATTATATCCTTTTTTGATCATGATGGCTACACCTCCATAACCATCAGATCTATCTTCTCGGATACTAGTGTATCCAGAGAATTTAAAAGTACAACTTGGTCTTAACCAAGTTTCTGAAAGAGCCACTAAAAATGGCTCATATTTATTTAATAAGTGAATTAATTCACTTTTCTTGTTGGTGATGCTCTGCGAGTTCCATTGAAGAATTTTGGCTTGACTGTCCATGATCACCATTAAATTTAGAATAATTAATTAAACTTTCTGTCATTAAAGCAGCGTTGGACGGTGTTATTACTTCGGACTGAGATAAAAATTTAATAAAAGATATAATCATGCCTATTGAGGCTGATTCTTGATTATTGTTATTATTTTTTGTCAACAAAGTACCATTTTCTCTAGAATTAGTGGAATTATATTCATTAATAACTGAATTTTGGAAATCATAGTCATAACTCTTACTGACTTTTGTATGGGGTTTAGGTTTCTGAAATATTGTTTTTTTGTATGACCTATGGGATTGTTCTTGCAAATCTAAATTTTTTTTCAAAAGTGGATGAAGAGCAGTTTTAATAGGTGTTGAGATGGCATCAGCATATGATTTGTAGACTGGGGGATAATTTTTTGATGCCTCGGCATAAGAGACACAGTTTTGAGCCATAAACATTTTAATGTTTTTTTGTCTTAAATGTTCTGGGCATGATTTGCTAGTGGCAAAGTGAGATCCCTTACATAAACAACAATTAACATTGAAATCAGCCTCACTAGTACAAGAGTCTCCACAATGATCCTTTCCACATTTAAAGCATCTTGGGTTGGATCTGCAAGTTATTTTAGTATGACCGTACCTACAGCATTTATAGCATTGTATAGTAGGGTAAATGTATAAATCTACTGGGAGAGCATTATAACAAACGTAGACACGTTTCGGTAAAGTCTGTCCATCAAAAGTTACGACAACTGTCTCTGTTGGTTTCCAGGTAGTGTTATCATTAATAGTTATTTTACGGTTTATTCTTCTAACCTTTATTATTTTTCCACAACCAATGGGAACCTTAACATTATTAGCAATTTCCTCAGGTGACCAGTCTGAGGGAACACCTCTAATTACGCCTACTCGTGAAACGTTAAATGATGGGATAAAAGCTTTGAAGTTTTTATTTGAGAGATTAGGGTCATTAATAAAGTGGTTTGCGTCATTGTGGTCCGAAAATGATAGAGATAATCGGTTGCGTCCAATTTTCTTGAGGCTACCATCAATTATATTTTTAAAAGTATTATTTTTAAGGAATCGCCCAAACGAGACTGGATGTAGAGTAACATTATCAGTCGGAGATGTAATAACTCTTTGGACATGAATAACGTAAGGTCCAAGGTCTGTAGATTCATACTGTGTGCGGTAGTTAATATAATCTTTAGGTTTTTGGGGTTCCTTACTATTTGTTAGGGGGTTTGACAAATCTTTCATTGTAACATTATCATTTACATTATTATCACCAGTAATAAATGAGGCGCCCGAAGCATTATTTATATCTGAGATTTCAGAAACAGAGTGAGAGCACTGACAGTCAGTAGATTTCAATTCATTGTTGCGCTTTTTGCGCCGTTTATTGCAGTGTTTGCATATTTTATTAGATGTATGAGATCTTTTCCTGTTAGTTGTTTGAGTTGAAGAAAGCGAAGTATCTGTATCGACACTACTCTCATCTATAGTAACATAGTGCGCTACCTGGAGAGGTCCACCTCCAGGATCGTCAGGGGGTTTGTTCATTTTAAAAAGTGAAAAGGAGACTTACCTACTTTAAACTGATAGTAAAACTAATGATATTTACATAAAATTAAATATTTACACAAATAAAACTAATATCGATCCTCTGTTTCGCTAAATAATAATATAAAAAGTCGCAGAACCAAAAATGACGTCCGCCAAATTTTATGTTTCCCGCGCTTTAACCTCAAATCTTTTTTTTTTTTTTTTTTTTTTTTTTTTTTTTTCTTTTTGGCATGGGCGTTAAGCAACTGCCATGATCAAGTAAAACGAGGAAACATATTTTAGACAATAAACTAGGATTTTGAATTTGGATTGACAGGAAAATAGAGGATCAGAAAGTAATCAAAATAACATAGATACTAAAATTATAAATTATTTACAACAATAATATTTAAATAAATATATACAGAGATAATACTTAGTTATTTGTATAATATTTACAAGTGGGTTAATATTAATTTGGTATTAGATACTAAATGTATCTAACTACGCTTAAATATTAATATTATTTTCTTGAATGAATAATGAAAGAATATTATACATACAAGGGTTTAATAACAGGGTTAGAATGGATGTAGGTAAAGGAATGTCATTAGAATATAGATTGTTATATAATGATGAATGATTGTATTTAGGACAAGCAAAAAATATATGATTGAGATCTCCAATATCAGTGCCACACTCACAAATATTGCTATCTTTGATGTGTAGCTTGAAGAGGTGTTCAGGAGAATTAGTGTGACCAAGCCTCATTCTGGTGATAACAGATGTTGACAACTTATTTAATTTCACTACAGAAAACCAAGGTTTAGAAGGTATCAATGGTTGTAATTGGGAATAGGTTTTGCCTTTCACCAATGTACCACTATCCCAGACACTTTGCCATGACTGCTTAAGATGGAGTTTAGGGAGAGCAGCTAGATCATGGCAATAATTAATGTAGGGGTATAAATCACCACACTGAACTGCCTCTTTAGCACACCGATCAGCTCGCTCATTTCCAGTGATATTACAATGGCTTGGAACCCAGGCAAAGTAAATAATATGATTATATTTAAAAGTACATTTGTATAAAAGATTTCTTAAGTCTAAAATAATAGGAGGAATAAATTTGGATTTTAAAGGGAACTTTTGCAAACAATGTAGAGCACTTAGTGAATCAGTCAGAATCATACACTTGGGTAGTTTCATAATGTGTATGTATTCTACAGCTTTATAAAGTCCATAACATTCACCTGTAAATACAGATGCTTCCGGTGGAAATTTGATTTTTTGAACAATATTGTACTGTTTATGGTATACACCTATTCCAACATTACTATTATTTTTGGATGCATCAGTAAAAATCAAATGAAAATCTTGCCATTTTTCATTGATAATATTGTTAAAATATTGATTGGCATACAAAGATTGTTTATCTATACCTAAATTTACTACAACAGGCTGCAGAGTTAATGATTCATAATTGTGTTTATATAAGGGATTTATAGGGGATGTAAAAGTAAAAGGCTTAAGGCTGTGATATTTCATATAGCTGTATACAAGGGCTGGGATTGTTTTGTGTTTCCAATACTTATCTGACATTAAATCACTAAGACTAGAGAGCTTTGTAAGCAGAGGGTGATTTTGTGATTCCAAAGTGCGAAGGAAAAACCTGTCAGATAGATATTTACGTCGTAAATGTAATGGAGGTTCAGCACATTCTACTTGTAGGGCAGAAACAGGGCTGGATTTCATTGCTCCTAGAACAATTCGTAATGCTTTAATTTGAACAGAGTCAATTTTCTTTAGACCAATCTTACTACATGGTTCTAGTAAAAACATTCCATAATCCAATAAACTTCTTATTAATGCATTATACATAAGTTTTAATGTAGATGGGTGTGCACCCCACCAAACCCCAGAAACACATCTCATTAAATTGATATTACGTTCACACTTTGCTGCTATATACTCACAATGATCTAGTCCTTGGAGTTTATTATCTAGTATTATACCTAAGAATTTTGTTTTCGATTTAACAGGAATTGAACTATTTTTGTAAGTAATATTTATAGGGGGTGGAAATTTTGTGCGAGAAAATAAAACTATGGAACTTTTAGAAACAGAAATATCAAGACCATTGTTATTAAGCCAAGTCTGTAGGGATAGAATAGACATGGAAAGATTATCACAAGCCATCTGTATAGATTTGTCAGTTGAGTATAAAAGGAGGTCATCAGCATACTGAAGAACATTTACATTGCTAGTTGCTACAGTTTCTATATCATATGAGTATATGTTGTAAAGGATTGGACTTAAAACAGAACCTTGTGGAAGACCTTTATATTGTTGTCTTTTTAAATTATTAGGGTCATTTGCTAAATTAATAGTTCTATTGTATACAATATTCATAATAACATTAATTAAATAAAATGGTATGTTTAATTTCACTAGCTTATTTTTCAGAATTGATAGAATTACATTATCATATGCTGAGGATATATCTAAAAAAGCTGCTAAAACAGATTTGTTATGAGTGAAAGCTAATCTAATATCAGTTATAAGTAAGCTAATATTATCTATGGTGCTCTTTCCTCTCCTAAAACCATACTGACTTTGACTTAATAAATTTCTGCTTTCAATAAACCATTCTAAGCGAAGTTTGACAAGGTGCTCTAGAATTTTCAACATAACTGATGAAAGCACAATGGGTCTGTATGAAAAAGGGTCAGAAGGGTTTTTATCAGGTTTAAGGATAGGGATAACAGAATGTGACTTCCATGTCTGAGGTATATTACCTGTAGAAACAAGGGAGTTCATAACCTTTAATAAGTATGATAGAGATTTATCAGTCATGTTATTTAAAAATGAGTAGTTAATATTATCCCATCCAGGAGTAGAGTCTTTAACATTTTGAAGGATACCTTTAAGCTCAAATAACGTAAAAGGGGAAAAATTGTCTGAAGAAGAAGTAGAAGGAAGAGAAAGGATACATTCTGGTACTGTAGGTGGAGCAAGATGATCTATCAGCTGATTTATTAACAATGGACACATTTCATTATTATTAGAAACCTTATATGCAGATCTAAATTTTCTTATGTTTAACCATACACTTGAAGGTTTTGTTTGGGGTGATAAGGAAGAGCAGAATTTCTTCCAACCTTCAGCTTTTTTCTTTTTTAATAATCGACGAGTAGTTTTTATAATATTAGTGAGAATATTAAAATTTTCTGTAGTTGTATACTGACAATAAAATTTTTCAGCAGCTTTCCTTTCCTTAATAGCGTCTGAGCACTCTTTGTCCCACCAAGGTGGCGTATTTATTTTCTTAGTTAATTGTTTTTTAATGGGAAAAGTGTTTTCAGCTGATTTTATAATTAATTGAGTAAAGGCTTCTGCACAAGAAGAGTCATTATATGAGGAAATGTTAGGCAAAACATTAACACCAACTTCCATCAAATTATTAAACTTGTGCCAATCCGGGTTATGCAAATTATATTTGAAATATGATGTAGATTTAGGTGAAGTTTTATGATATGCAGAAGGGAAATTTATTATTATGGGGAAGTGATCACTTCCAAACGTAAATGGGAGTGTGTACCATGTCAAAGAAGGTGCTAAATTGGGACTGCAAATGGACAGGTCTATAGCGCTTTTGCCTTCGGAGGGTTTTGTGCGACGAGTGGGAGAACCGTTGTTTAAAATACATAAATTTAATTCTTCAATGACTTTCAAAAGTTCTTCACCATAATAGTTACTGGAGGAACAACCCCAGGCTTGATGATGAGAATTAAAATCACCTAACACAATAAAGGGTTTAGGTAGTATGGCTAATAGGTTATTAAGTTCTGTCAAAATATTCAAATTTGGATGTGGAATATAAAGTGACACGAAACAAATATTATTTACATTAACAGCTAATATAGACATATTTACAGTATGTACAGGAAGATTAACAATGGAAAAATTATATCCTTTTTTGATCATGATGGCTACACCTCCATAACCATCAGATCTATCTTCTCGGATACTAGTGTATCCAGAGAATTTAAAAGTACAACTTGGTCTTAACCAAGTTTCTGAAAGAGCCACTAAAAATGGCTCATATTTATTTAATAAGTGAATTAATTCACTTTTCTTGTTGGTGATGCTCTGCGAGTTCCATTGAAGAATTTTGGCTTGACTGTCCATGATCACCATTAAATTTAGAATAATTAATTAAACTTTCTGTCATTAAAGCAGCGTTGGACGGTGTTATTACTTCGGACTGAGATAAAAATTTAATAAAAGATATAATCATGCCTATTGAGGCTGATTCTTGATTATTGTTATTATTTTTTGTCAACAAAGTACCATTTTCTCTAGAATTAGTGGAATTATATTCATTAATAACTGAATTTTGGAAATCATAGTCATAACTCTTACTGACTTTTGTATGGGGTTTAGGTTTCTGAAATATTGTTTTTTTGTATGACCTATGGGATTGTTCTTGCGAATCTAAGTTTTTTTTCAAAAGTGGATGAAGAGCAGTTTTAATAGGTGTTGAGATGGCATCAGCATATGATTTGGAGACCGGGGGATAATTTTTTGATGCCTCGGCATAAGAGACACAGTTTTGAGCCATAAACATTTTAATGTTTTTTTGTCTTAAATGTTCTGGGCATGATTTGCTAGTGGCAAAGTGAGATCCCTTACATAAACAACAATTAACATTGAAATCAGCCTCGCTAGTACAAGAGTCTCCACAATGATCCTTTCCACATTTAAAGCATCTTGGGTTGGATCTGCAAGTTATTTTAGTATGACCGTACCTACAGCATTTATAGCATTGTATAGTAGGGTAAATGTATAAATCTACTGGGAGAGCATTATAACAAACGTAGACACGTTTCGGTAAAGTCTGTCCATCAAAAGTTACGACAACTGTCTCTGTTGGTTTCCAGGTAGTGTTATCATTAATAGTTATTTTACGGTTTATTCTTCTAACCTTTATTATTTTTCCACAACCAATGGGAACCTTAACATTATTAGCAATTTCCTCAGGTGACCAGTCTGAGGGAACACCTCTAATTACGCCTACTCGTGAAACGTTAAATGATGGGATAAAAGCTTTGAAGTTTTTATTTGAGAGATTAGGGTCATTAATAAAGTGGTTTGCGTCATTGTGGTCCGAAAATGATAGAGATAATCGGTTGCGTCCAATTTTCTTGAGGCTACCATCAATTATATTTTTAAAAGTATTATTTTTAAGGAATCGCCCAAACGAGACTGGATGTAGAGTAACATTATCAGTCGGAGATGTAATAACTCTTTGGACATGAATAACGTAAGGTCCAAGGTCTGTAGATTCATACTGTGTGCGGTAGTTAATATAATCTTTAGGTTTTTGGGGTTCCTTACTATTTGTTAGGGGGTTTGACAAATCTTTCATTGTAACATTATCATTTACATTATTATCACCAGTAATAAATGAGGCGCCCGAAGCATTATTTATATCTGAGATTTCAGAAACAGAGTGAGAACACTGACAGTCAGTAGATTTCAATTCATTGTTGCGCTTTTTGCGCCGTTTATTGCAGTGTTTGCATATTTTATTAGATGTATGAGATCTTTTCCTATTAGTTGTTTGAGTTGAAGAAAGCGAAGTATCTGTATCGACACTACTCTCATCTATAGTAACATAGTGCGCTACCTGGAGAGGTCCACCTCCAGGATCGTCAGGGGGTTTGTTCATTTTAAAAAGTGAAAAGGAGACTTACCTACTTTAAATTGATAGTAAAACTAATGATATTTACATAAAATTAAATATTTACACAAATAAAACTAATATCGATCCTCTGTTTCGCTAAATAATAATATAAAAAGTCGCAGAACCAAAAATGACGTCCGCCAAATTTTATGTTTCCCGCGCTTTTCACCTCAAATCTTAATTATAAAATGACAACTTTGAAGTTTGAACCACAGACTAATAATTATGGTTTGAACTGAACCAAGGAACTTATATACTATAACTGGAATTGTTACGAAGCAATATTAGAAAAATAAAAATGTACTTTATTCTGTTAAAAATAAAGTTGACATTTGTTTCTTACTTAACAGAGGGGGAAAATCTTCTGAGCAAGACAACGACATGAGTGGATGTTGTCCCTTTCTTGCAATTGCCAGTGCAAATAAAACTACCTGATGGTAGATTTTTATATATATTCGGTAATCGTTAAATCCCTTTTATTCATACACGTCGTTAAATACATTAGCATAAAATGTATTGTAATTAACATAGTTAGTTCCAAAATGTGCTTATTACGTAATTACTTATGCAATGCAAAAACTGTTTTTCAAATTAGTAGAATTACTTAGTAGTAATTTGCAAACTACGCATGGCCGCACTTATATATGGCGATTGGCGCTTTATTTAGTAGAAAGAGACACAGTCCTCCCATGTCGTGGTACTCTTCGGAACGTTTTGAAGCGAGTGTGACATTCCGGGTAGAATATAACTTCCTTGAACTGAACAGACTGTATTTAGGGAACTACGTTTTCAACAATTAAAGATACTTACTAGAACTAAGAAAAAAACGAGTAAAATACATTTTCGGCGCGAGAAATAACGAAATTAATATTACAGCTGTCTACTACATAACAATTATATACTACATAACATACTGACAAATGTCAAGACCATACTCTCGTAGAGAGTATAAGTTTTCTGTGATCAAGACAAATCTAAAAAATATCGATATTTTAGCTTTAATGTAATTTTTATTCAACTAAAATAAGACGTTGTATGAAATAAAAAGACCGTACAATCACAGTACAAATATGTACGCAACATTACGGAAACTTCCTTTTAAACGTTCGAATCCACAGAAAACATATTTCGAAACGGCTCACTCACACAAACATATGCATCCATTAGATCCGTGAGCAGTTGCCTGCATCAATTTTTAAATAAAAGGGCACAGTGACGGTTTTTTAATAATCATAGTATTAAGTTAATTAAAATAAGAATTCGTAGTTTTTTGGAACGAAGTTCCAAGGGGATAGGGATTTTGCTGCGCGACCGAACTAAAAAAAATGTGATAGTAAAACCGTAAGAAAAATGCGTGGAATAAAAGCGTTAAATGAGACGTGCGCAGGCGCGACAGTCGCGTACACAAGCGAGTAGTGCCGTTTAGCCGAAGGAAGTTTTTCTCTTTAGTTTGACTGAGTACACTGTATATTCTACATTTCTTTCACGCATTTTCACTCTTGGGTTTGCTGGAAGAAATCTCTTGCAGAGATAAGCTTGCTTTTTGCTGCTCAATATAAATGCTGTAATTTGACTTTTAAGTGTACAATAAAGTATTAAATAAATAAAAGTGTCCTTCAATAGCCACCGACCGTTTTAAATTAATCGATTCTTATATGTAACTAGCTGTGCCCGCGACTTCGTCCACATAGAAAAAATTCTAAAGTACAAAGTAGCCTTAGGTACTCCTTATTACCGCGTTTAAAAGATAGATTGTCCCGGAGTTTACACACTAGTTTTCTTTCTCGTAAGATTTCCGGGATAAAAATTGCCCTAATGTCCTTTCTCGGGTCGCAAACTGTCCTTGTACCAAATTTCATTCAAATCGTAGTATGCCTCCGTGACATCGTCTTCTCGATAGACTTCGGGCGTCAAGGATTTTTGTGACCTACCCTTCACACTCACCTTGAACAGATAGATTCCTAATACCTACAGTGTCCCGGTGAAAACTTAAAAATCTAAGTGACTAACTTAGTTTACTAAGATATTATTTCAGCCGAACACTCCGAGCCCATAGGGCACCTGAACAATATACTCTTAACGGAGCTATAGTGTCATTAGGTACTTACCACACTAATGTTTTGGCAGACGTACAATAATTATTGTATATGTGCCATAATTTCATGAACTTTTCAATCTTCAATCTTTAATTTTTACAAAAATACAGTAATTTTCAATAAGAGCTCGTACGAAAATAAAATAATTTCTAAAAATATTTTTAAGTGATACGTGTTTGCACGCCTGAAACCCTGGGTGAATATTTCTTATTATGTATAAAAGAAGACTTGCATTAATATGATATTTTAATGTACAATAATGTTATACAAAGTACAATAATTTTTCGGCACTGTTTCAATAATAAACCCATAATGCACACCTGACACCACTCACTAATCACCATGAAGTATATACAGTTTCATGCTAATCACCAGTCACCACAGAACAATATACCTACTCCTAACCTCCGTTAGGAGTATATTGTTCTGAGTTCCTAACAGAGTTAATCACTATTGACTATTATTCTGTGCTATTGGCTACTCAATATCAAGGAACTTATATACGATAACTGGAATTACTACGAAACAATATTTGAAAAATAAAAATGTACTTTATTTCGTAACAAATAAAGTTGACATTTGTTTCTTACTTAAGAGAGGGGAAATACGTTCTGAGCAAGACAACGACAAGAGTGGATGTTGTCCCTTTTTTGCAATTGCCAGTGTAAATAAAACTATCTAAATGGTAGATTTTTATATATTCGGTAATCGTTAATTCCTTTTTATTCATACACGTCGATAAATAAATTAGCATTAAATGTATTGTAATTAACATAGTGAGTTCTAAAATGTGCTTATTTTAAATATTACGTAATTACTTATGCAATGTAAAAACTGTTTCTCAAATTAGTAGAATTCCTTAGTAGTAATTTGCAAACTACGCATGGCCACACTTATATATGGTGATTGGCGCTTTATTTAGTAGAAAGGGACACACTCCACTCATGTCGTGGTACTCTTCGGAACGATTTTGAAGTACGTGTAAGCATTCCGGGTAGAATATAACTTCCTTGCTCAATATTCATTTGTCAACTTTGTCAGCTGTCATGTTTGATGTTATCATTTGTGTCGTGAGTCTGTGAGTGTGGTGCTGTGTTTTGTGCAGTTTTGTGGTTTGAATAGTGTTGAGACCGTCTTGTTTTATTTACATTAATTTTTTTATTTATCTTGAAACAAAAACACAGGGAAATGATTAAAATACAGGCATTGAATGAGGAATCTGAGGAAGATAGTGATTCCGAAGAAGAGGTGTCAAAGGAAGCGCTAGAACAAATAGCTTTACAACAATATGTTAAAGCTCTCGAGCTGCAAAGAAAGGGTCACTCGGCCGATGCAATGCAGCTGCTAAAAGACCTTCTTGACACCGAACTGCTTTATGAGGTAAAAAAACCCGGGCCAAAAGAGAAAGCATCAGGCCCTCTACTTAATTTAAAGTATTTATGTTATAAAAATCTTGGCTCTATGTTAAGTGCAGCCGGCGAAATAAAAGAAGCCATAGAACATTATACTGCGGCTTCTGAACTAGACGAGACTGATGTTACTCTTTGGCATCGTCTTGGTATGGTCTGTATGCGTGCTAAAAGCTATGAAATGGCTCTCTATGCTTTCCAACGTGGTGTAGAAAGAAATCCGCGTCATTGGCCCTGTTTAGACAAAATTGTTACTCTTTTGTTGGGAATAGATGATAAAGAACAATGTATAATTACCATATATGATGCTCTCAATCTTGATCCAGGCTATCTTAGAGGTATAGTGTACAGGAGGCACATATATACTGTACATAAACATATGAAAGAATATATGGAGTATTTGCATCCTATGTATAAATGGAATGAAAGTGATGATGGACCTATAGATGAGGAAAAAGCAAAAAAGTTAGTGAATGAGGCTGATGAAATATATAAGGAATATATAGAGCAGCAGAAAACTGAGAAAAGACACATTCCAAACGTTAAACTAAAGAAACCACTCCATAGATTAACGTGGGAAGCTGTTGGGAACTCTTTAATTAATTTACATGAATATATCACAGAGCAGAACCTTAGTCATGCGTCTTTCATTGAAATAACATTTAAGTTAGAAGATACACAACTGGAGATGGATATATGTGAAGACCTCAAGGAAAATGATGAAATTGAGACTCAGGCAGATGAAGTAGTAATTGTTACTGAAAAATTTACAGAACTAGCATCTGAAGTTGACAACAATGATATATCTGATAAGGATAAGCCTGCTACAGACACTGAAAAATTTGAAAGTGATGTGGAAATGATACCTGCAGAGTCAACTATGGAAACTGAGACACGAAAGAAACCACCAGCACGTCGTAGAGGTTGTGCCTTGAGCTCTTTACAGCAGTGGGAGTGGTGTAAAAATCGAAGATCAGGCCGAAAGAAACCTGCAAGACAAGATGACAATATATATGATATTTTACGTAGAATGGTACCAACAGCTTTAATTCCTGAAGTAATAAAAAATAAAGAGAGTGAAAGCAAAGATGGAGCAACAGAATTAACTGCACAAAGTAAGTTATTAGAAGATAAGGCAAAAAATAAATCATTTGAAAAAATATATTTTGGTACTGAATATGAACAAAGGGATGTGAAATCATTTATCACTAAATATATAGAAGATAAAAAAGATATTATTGATATGCTTAGAGATTACTTATGTATATTAGCTGAAAAATGGAAAATAAAATGGCCAGAGCAACTATCTGAAGTATTTATTAAGGCAAATGAATGTTATATGAATCATATTGATATTCCTGCCTGTACAGATGATAATAAAGATGAATTATTACATTTCACAGCAGTCAATTTACTTGTAGAAGAGCTCACTGTAAATAAAAAATACAGTAAAGTTGAAGATAATAAGTTTTCACATAATTTGAATATTGTTGAATCTTTAGACATAATACTTACTTTAAAACCTCATACTTTTTCAAGTGTTCAGTGCTTAGAGACTGTACTCCGACAGCTTTGGTTGAAAACTCATATTCATATGCTTAATAAATGTGAAGAATTTGCACTTGATTGTTTGTATCAACTTTTATATGAGTTTGAAGCTATGGATGAACACACCGACACTTACAGTTTGGATGTCATAAATTTCACTTGTAAGCCTGTAATAAATAAGGTGGAAATTACTGAATATATAACATTTTTAGAAAGAAATAGAAAATTGGCGACAGTTAAAGGTTTATATAATAGAGGTTGCTATGATGAAGTTCTATCAATCATCATAGATTCCTTTGAACATTGTAAAAATTTGGCCAGAAAACAAGAGGGAGAAATGGCACTAGATTTTGCCATGCAACTTTCACTTATATTAGATACATACTGGGCTCTTGATAAAGTTGACTGTTGCTTTAAATGGTCACTAACGTGCTTACATGAAGCACTGAAACATTACTTTCGCTTCACTTCTGGTACTGCTGAATATGAAAAATGGACACTTACTGTAATAAAAATTCTTAGTTGTATGGAACATATATTCAATGTAGAAGGATTGTCCTGCTTAGATTTTGTGTCATCTAAAGAACTAAGTCAAGGTCTTGATGACTTAATTAGAATCATTGGTCATCAAGTTGAAACTAATTCAACTGAAATGCCTTTTAACTCTGTTAGTCCATGGATTATAATGCATTACATATTACAAAGAGAAGAAGATCAAGGAAGGGGGAGATATGCACCTGATAATGAAAAAATGAGTTGTGATGATGTGCCAAACCCTCTAATGTTGTTATTTATAGGTCATGAACAGTTAGGGAATAGAAGTTGGTGTTGCCATTCAGATGGAAAATTGTTGTACTTTATACTTGATACTGTAGTCCCACGACTTCGATCACCATCCTTGTCTAAATCGTTAGAACAAGTTACTTTGTATATGGAACAATGCGTGTTTTGCCTTTTTGGTCACCCTGATAAGAATAAAAGTAATATTAAGAGCAGAATTAAATATCTTATTGATCACAATGTAACTCCTCATAATTTAGATTGGAAACGAGCTCAGCAATTGTATGAGATATTTAGACCTCTTATCTTACCAGCCTTAGAAGGAAAGCTTACTGGTATTACTGCAGAAACTGAATCACTTTTTCTTCGTATTCTAAGTTTATTACCACCTGAGCTAAATCCTCAAAAATATGAACCTGAAATGGATAAATATATAAAAGGCATATCAGATAAGTTGCCTTCAGTTCCACCACTCTTACCATATAAAATGAAAGACATATACTTTTTATTAGGTGATTATTATTTTAAGAAAGAAGAAAACAAACTGTCAATAAAATATAATACTTTGGATATTATAATAAATAATGAACGACTGGAATCTTGGGCACAGATATCTTTAGCTATAGCTGTCATTTTGGAACGAACCTTAAATTCATGTAAAAATTTAAATAGTGAAAGGGAAGTCCTAAACCCTGCAAAATCAGCAATGATATGCTTTAAACGTTCATTGCAACTGGATCCAACTCATTGTAATGTATTAATAGAATATGGAAATTTCACATACTATTACCATTCATTTTGTTCTAGATTATTAAAACAAGCCAGTGAATCCTTAAGCATGGAAGAATTTGAAGCATTAGAAAAGCAAAAAGAAGATCTTTTAGATACAACATTTGAATGTTTTAGAACTGTAATAGAAGATTTAAATAATAGCAATGATTCAGACAAAGCAAATGAGGAGTCATGGTTATTCTATTACATGCTAGGAAAAGTTGCAGAAAAGAAAAATGAACAACCCTCAGTATATTTGAACTACTACATGCAAGGAGTTAGAAGTTTACAAGAAAGAGATGCGACATATCCCCTAAAAATAAATTATAGTTCACCTTCACCTCTATGTTTCGAAGTATTAGAATTCCATTACAGAATTCATGCTTCAATTCTAAAATATATTGAACAACATGAAAATAAACCAATACCAATATCTGTAGGAAAGGTATTCATGTCTTGCATTGAAGAATGGCAAAATGGACCATTTGCTAAGAAGTCAAGGAAAGAAAATGTCACGGAAAGTGAAAATGAAACAAAAGGTGATGATTCACATTCTGTCCAAGCGGCAAATATCTTAAAAAGATCTATTAGTGATGCAGGTGAGGAAGATACACTAGAGGCTAGAAAATTAAAGGAAGAATCAGCAGCTGCCAAAGTTCGACGTTCCGCCTCATACGATACTGAACGGATTGCAGTTAATGTTAAAGATCCTATTAATCAAAATACAGCACAAAACCCCGATGTAATAGAAGACAATGCTATGGAAGTAGACCAAATACAAGGAATTGATGGAGTTAAAGAAAGTGGTGAAAAGAAGGAACCTGAATCAACAGAAGAAAACGTGCAGAAAAATGTTGATTTGCCTGAACAAAACAAAGATATTGAAGGGAAATCGAAAGAAGAAAGTTCTAGTTCTGCTTCATCCTCTTCTGATACAAGCTCTGAGTCGTCTTCGGACAGTAACAGTGACTCAAGCAGAGATAGTGACAGTTCTAGCAAATCTAATCCAAACAATAAACCTTTACCTGATGATGACATAATGAAGATTGTATCTGCTTGCCTTGATGCATTAGAAGATTGTGCAAGTCGTTTTCCACCTCATTATAAAGCCATATACAGACTTGCCCATTATCATTTTTATTATAAAAAGGGCAAAGATATTAGGAGATGCAGAGACCTAATGTTATTGACTTTTACATCAAGGTCTGGCCAAAAACTTGGTGGTTTATTTAGTGAAAGAAAAAATGTAAATTTTTTTAACAATATTTGGAAGATACCCCATGCTGAAGTGGAAAGGGCGGGCAGTTTCGCATTTCATATGAATCGTTCAGTTTTATTGACAATGGAAATATTAAAAGAAATTGATGATCACAAAACATTATTAGATTTGAGTTTACATTTACAGAGAGTTCCAGAATTAGATAAAAAATACTTACGAGATTCTGATCGAGAAGAACTTGCACAGCAAGCATTCTCATTATGCGTCCAATCTCTTAAAGGGCAATTATTAAAATTCAGCCAACAAGCAGACCTCAAGAGCAATGATGTTGAAAGGCAAGCTCTAAAATGTCTTATGTTAGATATATACAAGGCTTATCAAAGAGCTCAAAAACAGCCAAGCAATTCAAAACAGTTTACTAACTTGCTCATAGATGCATATAAACTGGTTACTATGACACCTATAACTGAAAATATGAATTTAGTTGATCTTAGTATGAAATATTGTCAAATGTTAAAACAGCAAGCTTCACAGCCGAACTTGGATAAAATGAATGCACCAAAAAAACAGGTTGCAAAGTCAGTTGAAAGTATTAAACCGGCATCATTTACTAACACTCTATCTAAACCTGAACAAAAAGTTCCAACATCTACTTCATCATCCAGTTTACCAAAGATGTCTAAACGTGATATGACGGCGGCCTTACAAAATTATATGCTGAATGACCCTGTCTTGTCCCAACAAACTGCTGCTGCTATATCTCTATCATATTTAAGCAACATGAGTGCTCTAGCAGGATACTCTTCTCTACATAATTCTCTTAAAACCTTAGAAAAGTCATCACAATCTTTTCAAGCTGAGTTTTATCGTCAATTCTATAGGCAGAATTTTCCGTCTTATCACCATCCACAACAAAAAAAACAGAAACGCGGTCCTAAACCGATATCCAATCGGCCACCAGTTAGACTCACAATTCAAAAACCTACAAAAAGTATTAGTAGTTCTACGATTGGAACATCAACTGCTATGTCTGTCATAACCAGTGCTCAGAAGGCTTTATCAACACCATTAACACCAAGCATGGGCTCAGTTTTGCCAACTCTGCCGCCTTCGTTGTCTGCAAATCTTCCATCATATTCAAATCTTACAAGCAGTCACAGTACTGCTCCACAAGCCCATATGTCAACGTCTTCAGTTGTTAGTGCAAATAGTAATCCTAAACCTCCATTGCCACATCAGCAAGTTAGTCCCGGGAAAACATTACAAGAAAAATTAGCGGAGAAACAAAAGCATTTGCCAAAAAGTACTCCTCAAGATATAAGTTCGTCTTTAAGTAAATTGCCATCTTCTCTTACTGTTACGAAAACTTCTAAACAAACCAGTCAAGTCAAAATACCTGAAGCTAAAAAATCTTTGGCATTTGAAAATCAGGTTAGACCAAGACCTATCTCTTCAAATGAAGTTATAGTACTGGATGATGACTAATATTTTAACGGGTGAAATTGTAAAGTTTATCATTGTACAAAGTGGAAATTCCTATTTAATTTTTAATTCATTGTAAAGAAAAACAGTGATATTTAAACAAAATCTAAGTTTTTTGTAATTTGTAAGCTAAATTTAAGAAAGTCAAATGAATTTGTAACATTTTGCAGTGAAAATAATCTAAAATGCAGAGATAGTGTAAGATTTCATAATTTTTAGTTTTCGAATCGGCAAATTTTATTTTGGTTTAGTGCCTCAGTTCCTTAGTGACTAGAGAATATTGAAGGAGATTTTCAAAAGTCCGGGTAACCTATTGGACCTCTGGAGTGCGCTGGGATGGCTGGAGAAGCTACTGGTATCTAAGCGCACAATGGCCTAAAGTGTGTCTAAGTCCGGTATGTCCACGTTGATAGATAGGCTTGTATTAGTGAGACTTAGATTTATACTCTTCCTTATGCACTAATTAATATTTTATTTGCATTTAGTTGCATACACAACTCGATATATATGAGATAATTGCCATAAAAACAGCATGGGTAATCGAGAATAATGGTATGGTAGTCGGTAAACTTATGTATGTTGCATTACAACCTTGCTATACAGATAATGCATCTTTCACTCCTTGGTGTCTATTGGCGATTGTTCTCTTTAAATCAGGATTCAGGAGAGCCATCTGTTTGGTTGGGTGCTATCCTATGATACAGAAAATCTCATGTTCGAGGAAAGGTATCCTTTTGTGTAAATTAACACCATGTGGAATACTAGTCGTTAGAAAGAGATAAATGGATATCATTAGTTTCGCGTTATAACCACTGCATTAAATGAATAGGTGTGAGAAATAGCCAGGTAAATACCTCACTTTCATGTTGTCATTTCGAAATGTAGGCAATGTCCAATCCAAGCAATGTACATTTAAATGCGTCAATTTATATCTGCTATTAAAATTATATCTGGTGTAACTTAACAAATAACAAATGACTGATTTTTATTAAAATATGTTAATACTATAAACACGTATTAAGTGCTGTTGAGTAAGTTTTGTATGTAAAATAAAAATTAAACACCATTTATGAAATAAATCTTTTATTATTAAATATATAAATTATTTACAATTTGGTATTATTTATAATAGCTCATATTTACAATCCTTACACATGCTCATACAATCTATTGTTTATTTTAATATAAAATGGCTGTTCCCGCGACTTCGTCCATATGGAAAAATCTAAAATAAAATTAATCTAAGTTACTCCTTATATCAGCTATCAGCCAGTGAAAGTCCTATCAAAATTGGTCGAACCGTTTCAGAGATTTTAGCCGGGACAAACACATAAAAATTTAAATAAGTTATTTTGATATATGTACCGTATATACATCCATATGTATTTACTATTTATTAATAAGTGCTTATTTTAATATTACAAATAGACCCTCCAAATTTATTTATTTGTATAGATTAGATTACTTACCAGCACAAGTTAAGAATAAGTTGACGGATTGGTTTAAAAATTTGATAGACGTTTCTATTAGGAGTATTTTAATATATTGTTTTCTCGGAATTCCCACATATTGGTCTGGGATCCCTTTGGTTTGGGGCCATCTGTTCGTAAAAGTCGTACATTTTTAATAATTTATGTATAAATCTAGGGGCATTAGCTGAAACAATGAGTGTATGAACATTTAGTGTTATTACAGTGGTAGGGATAAATTGCAAACTCTTTTAAATAAAGAAGAAATTTCTACATGACGGCGGGATTTCAACCGACAACCAATAGGGTAATAAAATAGTATTGTTACTAAAAATTACTCACACAGGTGAGGCCCTGCTCAGCCGAACTTAGTCCATAGTAAACTAAGGTAGTTATTCAGAATACTGAATAGTTTTTAACTGGGACACTACAGATACAAACTATGGAGTGTAAAGAACAAGAGGCCAGTTTCATGGTCAGTGCCGTGATAAGATTGTTTAATGTCATCAGTAACTAACATCTGTGCGTGCTCACGTATCGATAAAAAAACGATTGATCGATAAGTATTGGTCTTAAATAGTTTTAATCTACTCATAAAAACTGGATAGTTTGTGACCCTGAACGCCAATTTCCCATTTAGACAGAGCAGCTAGTTGTGCAAGTTCATAACGTTACCCCAGACGTTAATTTCCCATTTAGATAGAGCAGCCGGTTGTCCAGACTTCTAGAGTGAACAGGTACCTTCTAGGGAAACTCATTCCATCTTAGCTTACTATCAGGCGAGATCGTGGTCAAGCGCTTCCCTATCTACAATAAAAAAAAAGATAAGAGACCTCTTAATTTTTTATCTATATGTATAGTATTAATACTAGTTAAGTGTCATCCTTACTTCCACAATCAGTAGTATAATTCTATTAGTAAGTAAATATTATTCAAACCTTAATAAAATATACATTAACCATTATTTCCCTATTATATTATTTAATAAATTATCCGAATATGATAATAATAATCGAATTGGAGACGACAGATTTTTGGTAAATTGTAATATTAATGCACAATCTATGAGATAATAGATCACTAATCATTGTTAGATGATAAGACCGCCAATGTGTTCAGTAATACCTCAATTTACTCTGGCTTAATGCGAACTCGTAGTCTCATTGATTCGTCTTTTGTTTGAGCGTCACACAATTTCTCGATTATCGATTATAGACTTACTGCTCATCACTATACTGACTCCATTAGTTGAAAGGGCGCATCTAATATTTTTTCTTGCTTCTTTACATATATTGCCAGATTCAGAAAGAAAAACGCATCTGCCAATATTTTTTTTATATTTGTATATTTGTATATTTTTTTTATATTTGCAATATCGCAATGGAGCTACCATTGCGATATTGCAACAAAAACAGTGCGAGTCGGACTTGCGCACGAAGTGTATGGAACACACCATCATCTTTAAAAAATACGAAAAAACATGTTTGTTGTATGGTGTTCAATGCCGGGTAAGCTTGGGTTCGATGCCTGACAGGGACAAACTTTTGTGTGACGAACATAAATGTATACAATTCTGGGTTTGGGTGTGTATTATGTAACAGTATTTATATATGTATTTCTATGTATTAGTATTGTTGACTAATATTCATAATACAAGCAAATTTTTTACTAATTTTTGGGTTAGATATATTCGTGTTATTTATCTAGTGATCATTTTTATTTACATACATATATAGCTTCACGCCAAATCCCTTATGGGGTAGGCAGAGAGATATTAAGCTTGGATATATATTTGTTTATCAGTAATCCGTCGTCTCTATACATTACGAGGAGTTACATCAACTAGTTCTATTCCATGGGCGTACCCAGGTTCTGGGCCAGGGGGGGGGACAACCGTAACATTTTGAGACTATATTTGTATGTTATTATATTTTTATCTACAACAGTAGTTAGTAGAGAGGTAAAAAAAATCCAGGGGGGCAGCTGCCCCTCCCCGCCCCCCCCCCCTCGGTACGCCCATGTTCTATTCATTTCTTAATTTCGCTTATCGCTATAGTACTCTATAATGGTAGAAGTTCATGAGCATGTGACTGAGGTTCCAGTTGGCCAGCAGTGACCCGAAGTATACCACCACAAGCACTGGCAGCGGTAACAGGAATATCCTTGTGTTTTGTAACATGGGCAAATCTGAAAATTATACATAACAGGTATCTATATCAATATTAATATCTGGTTGACCGAGCTTTGCTCGGATTTTCACATATTTTTAGAACCGATCTTTTCTTGGACCTTGAACCTTGATAAATAGATTCCTATAGAATATATAATTATTTTTTTCAGTACCTGGTTGACTGAGATTTGCTCGGTTTTTCACATACCCATATCTTGGGAACCGAGCTTTTCTTGGACCTGGAACCTTGATAAATCGATTCCTTGACCCGAAAAAACCCCTAATTTGTGACTTTCATGAAAATCGTTGGAGCCGATTCCGAGATTCCAATTATATATATACAAGAATTGTTCGATTAAAGGTATTAGATAAATGTGAAAGTTTGAATGGATGTATGGATGGATGTTTGTTACTCAATCACGCAAAAAGTACTAAACGGATTTTGATGAAATTTGGCACACGGGTAGATGATTGAATAGCATAGGCTACTTTTGTCCACACTCTCACTTTTTTTCACTCATGTTCTTGATCCTATCCGGTATGAACGACATTACAGACGATATTCAAACTAATTCTAACTACAGACATATGCTAATCATGTCACTTTGTATATTTCGTGCAATCGCATCTGTGGTGTAGTGGTCCGGTGTCGGAGTTGACCACATGAGGTCCCGGGTTTGATTCCTGGGTCGGGCAATTTAAAGATGTGTTTTTTCAGTTTTCTGATAAAAACAACATTGCCTGGGATTTTAAAGTACCCGGTTGGCGATAGGCTTGCCACCTATCACATTTGTGGGACCAAGTATCTTCGGCTAATCGTGGGTGCACTTGTTGTACCTCTGCCTACCCTTTCGGGGATACGGGCGTGAAGATACTTTTTTGTATATTTTGTTTTCACCAGCTCCCAACTTAGAGGAATCTATCACAATTTTCCTGTATTTTCTGTAACTGACAAAAAGAGATTCTTTTTTCTATTTGAGTTCAGGTACTGCTATCTCCATTTATTCTCCGAGTCCGTTCCACGCATCGTGGTTTAAACTTTTATCATTGTAGTTTCGATATTTAGCATCCCATAAAATAGATTTGGATTGCAAGTATTCAATGAATTTTCATTCTAGATCGTTATTCCACATTTTGAAAACGAATTTTCGAAACAAAAATACGAGACAAAACGTGAGTGTGATAGTCTTCTCTCTTCTCACCCGAGAAATTCTTTGAAGCGGCAAAATTTACCGACACCGATCGAAGAACAGGCGAGCGCGAGAAAGAGAAGGCGAGAAATTCCTCACATTTACGTTTCTCGGATGTTCTTGGGATTTTTCGCCGTGAGTCTGGATGGACCTTAAGAATTTCTCATTTAATAGATATATGTAAAAGTCACTTACTGCTATATCCTAGGAATGTGATGTACAAATAGTAGATAACTGACGCCAGCCAAAACGAGTTGGAGACGAGACACGACAGGAAACCGCCGTGAACTAGCAGATCTGGAATTCAGGTTTTAAAGTGTTTTTATAAGACAGAAGTGGTGGTGTTTAAATCAAATAGCCTGCCCTTTGAATTTAACACAAATTTATTAATTATATGAAAACAAACAACACAACATTTCTTTAATATATGTTTTTTCAACAAGAACTTGGTTTTGTAAATCTTACACTTTTAAGACAATTTTTTATTGTAGTAAAAAAAGTAATGAAAAATTATATCTGATAAATGAAATCAGAAATACTTTATTCAATAAAACTTTTTACAAGTTATTTTGACACGTCAACATATTTTTTTTAAAAACTACTACCGGATCGGAAACGCGGCCACACACAGAAGATCCGGCGGAAGAAACTCAGCGGGCTTGTCTTTTTTTTTCATATTGTTACGAATAATCTAGAAACGTGTAGAATTGGAACGCTGGAGAGATCTAGAAATAAAAGAAACAGATAGCTACTCCTGTTGACAAACAAATAGTTGACTTATTTGTTTGCCATAACGCCATAATGCCAAATGCCATAATGGACTTTGTGGTATAGGGCATTAGGTTGAAAGTAGCGTGTACTAGTATTTATGAGTCATAACTTGTAAGTTGTTTATAATAATAAGAAGTGATTCATTGTTTCCCAATACATTTAGGTTTTTCTGGATCCAGGTAGGACTTTACCCTGGATATAAATAGAGATGTGTTGACAAATACAGGGCAGTTTTTATCAAGCGATCGAGAACGATACTTGAAGCGACCCGTGCAAAGCGAGAAGTGTTTTATTGTGTAGTCGGTGTTAGTACAGTGAGTGACTAGTGTTATTCAGAGTATTTAAGTATTACATTGTGTTGTGTGTATTTGTATTGTAAATACACGGATTTAATATAAGTGGTGTTTTCTTACAATTACGAACCCGAAGTACATAACAATATCATATATTTTTTTACAATATCACAATATTACAAAAAATATATATGAGATCGGTATGAGGAGCAATTAATCCCAAGCTTTTTTGTCCACCACGACCACGGTTACCGATGTCGATTCTTTCATTACAGTTTTTATTCACTTTTTGACAAAATGGTATAAGCCACATTACATCATTTTGTCGCGTCATGAGGCTCCGCTTCTTAGCATAGTATTTCTAATAGTATGTCAATAGGAATCAACAGTGAAGGAATTATTTGTTCTTAGATGAAGGAAACTTCTACTAAATATGAAATAACCAAGGAAAAACCGTGTCATTTCGTCCCGAGTAATGGCGGACTTAAGAACAGCTGTTTACTGTCTACATAACGATAAAACACATAGCAATAACAATTGGGCATGTTATTTTAATGATTCGTTTTTATTTTAGATTTAAGGTATACACTAAAATTATAGAAAAATACAAATAAACGCTCAAATCAATTTAATATTTTGTAAACAAAGGGTTAACTTACCTACATTGACAGCGTATTTTAGTAATGGCGTTTGGCCGCAAGCTGTTTAAGGTGACTAATTTTCTTAAATTATTTAAAATTAGAACACAGACAAAGTTTTTGTAGCTTTGTCTATTATGAAAATTCTAACTTGTTAGAGATAAAGTCATTTTTATTTATTCAGCGTTGGAATGCATGCAATTTTATAATTTTGGTTGAGAATGGAAATTAATGCCAATTCCTTATCTTTCTCTTGTCAAAGTTATAGGCACAGTTTTCTTTTATTTCAAGACACATTTTGGATTACAGAAAAAGATCTATACTTCCAACCCGAAAGCACCGCAAATTATTTATTGCTATTATCACAAAATAAAAATAATTTAAAGAAATCTACTCGTCCAAAATTAAATAAATATCATTACGTCCGTTTCCCTTGCGAGGAAGGCAGAGTTAACCGAACGAACGAACCGAACTTTCCGGTTTACCACGATTTACTAGTTTGTCGGTTGGCGATCCTCAAGGCCACTTTTGCCGTCAATTGGAATTACATTGACCGTCAATTGGACTGGAGTCTTACTTAAGATAAAACCATCACGGCAGATTATTACGTAGTATAAGAATTTGCATGTTTTCGTGAGCAAGCATGGTTTGTTTGGGTGTCGATTTTTGCATGTGTATTTGTGGATCATTATCTATATATATAAAAATCAATTACTGTTCGTTAGTCTCGCTAAAACTCGAGCTAAACCAATTTGGCTAATTTTGGTTTTGAATTAATTGTTGACGTCCAGGGAAGGTTTAAAAGGTGAGAAAATACAGAAAAAAAGAAAAAGTTGACAGAACAACGTCTGCCGGGTCAGCTAGTTAAATGTATTATTGTTTGAGAAAATTTTATATTTACTATCGAAAATTTGTTTCGTTGTAACTCAAATTTTTCAATTACTTTTGAATGCATATATTCAAAAACATTAATTTATGTTCATAAATAGTGTGTGTATGAATAAAACAAGCAGATGGCTCTCCTGATGGAAAAAGACAACCATCGCTAATAGACACCAAAGATGTTAATGGTGCGTTGCTATATTTGGGGAGATATCTTAATGCAACCGGAACCCAACAGTGAAAAGCGTTTACGCTATTGCGGTATAAATAGGTAAAACGAGCTGCTGCTCAATTTTACCACCTAGTCATGATGGTAGAGACACGTATAGCTAATCATTCGTCTCTTACAAACTGTAGCAGAATGGCAGATGATTTATTAATGGCAGACCAAACCGGGATAAAATTAAATATAACAAGTTGAGAAAGATGTATTTACGTCTAAAAAATTAAATTAATTGTGCAACTTTAAGTAATAGACCGTGGTCCCACAAAACATTTTTTTTTTTGATTAATAACAAGCTGAATTTTTGTGAACAGCTTCGTTTAGACGAGACGTCCATCTTTTCTATTTTCGAAAAATCTCGAATCGGAAACTAATAAAGTTAGGGGGCTTCAGAAATTTTAATTTGGTGTAGAAAATTATTAATAACATTTTTTTTTTTACTTTAATCGCTTGATTCTTTTATGAAAAACACGGAAAAACTTTTATCTTACACATTCGTGATGCGATATTTTGTTTGACGAGTCCTTCACTTTAAAGATTCGGAATTATGAGATTTTAAATTGATATTAATCAATTTAAAAACAACATAATTTTCTCACAACAGCTTGTTAATTATTATTATTATATTATTTAAGGGTTACTTTGTCCTACACGTAAAGTGGAAACTTTTCCTAGTCCAACACTCTAAAGTTTTCTTTTTTATCTATTTTTATTAGTTACCCGATTCGAGATTTGTCGAAAATAGAAAAGATGGACATCTTGTCAAAACGAAACTGTTCATAAAAATTCAGCTTGTTATAAAAAAAAATTGTTTGGGGGACCACAGTCTATAATGTATTGCAGGTACTCATATTATTAAAGTTTACACTTTTGTCCAAGTCCTCCAAGTTGCCTTTGATATTTTTAACTCTACTGAAACTTAGCCGTGATTGACTCACTGTTAAACAGTAATATCTGGAAACAGTGCAGCAGAGACAGTGGCGGGAAGAACGCGTTGAGATGTACGTCGAACGCGTACCCCCATTCTACGTCCGCGCTGACGCTATCTACGCGCAAGTATTTGTTACTTACGAACCTGAAATATAAAATACACATAGCTCATTTGGTGAAAGAGTGACGAAAATGCAGTTTTTACCAATATTGAGTATTCTTTGGAAAAATAAATACCCAAAGAACACGGGCGAGACTTCATACATCGTTTTATTTAATTATTACCTTAAAGTTTAATATATTTCATAAGATTCTATATCAACTCCTTAACTTATCTGCGTTTAATAAATACTTTTTTAAATTTGGGGAATAGTAGTGAAATAAAGCTGGAATTTAGGTAAGGTTAATGTACACATTCAGTTGTCTCTTTTGTTGTCTGTGTTTAGGTATTTATCTTGTCATTGGGTGTCTTAAGTACAACTGCTTATCTCAGAAATATAAGATTGTCAAAATTCTGAGCTAAGATTTTGCAAAGACACTTTTTAGATACTTAAAATAACAAAAAAAATAAATTAGCTTGAAACTATTCTTTAGTACAAAAACAGGGAGAATTTTTCTTTGATACTTAAAATAGATAAAAGGGTCCGATTCACATAACAAAACGTCAATTGAATCGAAGCAAGCCCTAAAACCCTAAAGGCTATTTTTTATGTGGCTTGTCCACATAAAAAAGAGCTATTAGGGTTTTAGGGCCTTGATCGCTTCGACTCGATTGACATTTTGTTACGTGAATTACACATTCTGCAAAGATGACATTTCAATTAAATTACATACTTTAAAATTGTTTAAGCGTCTCCCATGTTAGTCCGGGCTCTTTTAAAGAATAGACTAATTGCCATTCTGCCAGGCAGGTCGAAAAAGGCGACCACTTAGAGTCCCACAACTTCTCGCCTGGGTTTTGGGGCCACCGCTGTATCTATTCTTGCCACCATAGCATCAATGTTTGTCTCTGTAATGTGTGAACTTATGGACATGGCATTTCTTTCTGCCACCCGAATAGCCATGCACTATTAACACTATTGGTGTATATAGGCAAAAGTGGTCCCTTTTAATAAGGAGAGCCATCTTTTTTTGCTATCTTTCTTGTATATAAATGTTAATAAATAGAAATATAAGTTTGTACAATTCACCTTAAAATTACATGTGATAAAAATAGAATAAAAAAAACTGTTTTGGTATTATGACAGATTACACTAGTCTAGTAAGATGACATACCAGAAAATTGTAGAAACAATGATGCCAGCACCAATGAAGTCCACAAATACTACATACAAGATGAAGAGTATCGACTGACTCCATGTCAGACCCATCGCAAGCGCGAAACATATTGATGACACTGAAATTAAAAATGTTAATTTTTCATTACTTTACAATTTATACCGATACTTACCTTGCAAACAACAGTAGCTATTCTCAAAATTTCATTGAAATTGGTTCCATAGTTTTTGTGAGATTGAGTAACAAACATCCATCCATGCAAATATCCAAACTTTCGCGTTTATAACATTAATTATTATTAACATAGATTAATATTGTTGACTAGCACCCATATCACAAGCAAATAATTTGCTTACTTTAGGGTTAGACCAATTTCTGTAAATTGTATAGTTATTATTTACCTTTTTTTTATTCTACAGCTAATCGCAATAAAAACAGAGATATGTACATTTTTGTACCATTTTTTAAATTTTAAAGTAAATATATTAAGAACAATAAATCTTCACCGGACAAATTACATTTATTGATTTAACCCCAAAGTAAGGAAATTATTTGCTTGTGTTATAAGTGTTAGTCAACAAGAAATAGAAATACATACATAAATAGTGGGAAATATTTAATAAACACCTAAACCCAGAAATACAGTCAGGAATTGAACCTGGGCTCCGTTGATTGCATAGTCAGGGTCACTAACCACTCAACCACCAGGGCGGTCAAATGTATTTTGTTTGAGAATATACAATATTGAGCAGAACATAAAAAAAGTAGAAATTGACCGACTGCTTAGGTTGCATTGGAAACATGTTTATATAATACTTATGGTATAATACATTCTACAGTGTGCAATATTACAATAATTATAATTTCCGTATGTTGTTCCAGGCCCTCTTTGAAGAATAGACTAGTTTCCATTCTGCCAGCCAATTCGTAGAAGACAAACAATTGTGATTACTAGGTGATAGAGTTCTGTATCATTTCACCTAGGTGTCATACTAATGCCTTATTTATTTCTGCCGTAATAGGGTCAATGCTTGTCACCAACATGTTCAGGTTTGATCACAGTGAGACATTCATTATGTTTAAACAGTGCATAAAAAGTGGGTAAGGTGAATATCAATTATTCTTTAATAGTAAGTAATAACAAACTGTTGCTATTCTAAATACACTTCTATTGGTGATTACAAGTAAACAATATATAATGGTTGATCTTATTGTTACGTACTTCGGGTTCGTAATTGTAAGAAAACGTGACTCTTAGTACATGCTATTTTCATTCTTATGCCCTATACTACAAAGTCCATTATGGCATAGGTATCGAATAATGGTCAACTATTTGTTTGCCAATAGGAGTAGCTATCTCTTTCTTTTATTTCTAGATCTCTCCAGCATTCCAACTCTTCACATTTCTAGATTATTTGTAACATTATTTTATAAACATAAAAAAGAATACTTACAAAATAACCATATGCTAAGAAGGACTAGAAATGCTGGATCATCTCTGGCAAATTGTGATTTAGTATCTGGAATTATCAAATAAACTTTAAAACTTCAAATACACAAATCAATATATTTATTTTGGACAATATATATACGACATGTGCCAATCTGGTAAGTAGACACAACAAATGTCATATTCTGAATAGACTTGCCAGTCTCCTTTCACATTATTTAGCGATAACTCTTATTTTACCAATACACAATTGACTTAATCTATTTTATTACCAGCATCAAACAACTTTGTTCGGATCTGAGGCATGCCATTAATAATTAGATTTTCATACGTTATTATAAACACTTTTACAATAAGGTTCCTGAAGATATAAAAAACTGACTAATAATAAACTAAATAAGTATTCATAAAAAAACTGTGTAAAAAAAGAGTATTATATAATTTCAGATTATTAAGAAGACATTTTTAGGTCTGGTAAGACTGCTACCACCGCCTTACCTATTCCTGTCGCAATAGCATAGCAATGCTTGTCACTGTCATATAGGCGATGGTTGACTCTTTTCATCAGGAGACTCATCTGCTTGTTTGCTATCTTATCTATACATATAATAAAATCGTAGGAAAGTCAATATATGTCCGGGGTAAGCTCAAAAATTACTGCATGGATTTACATGAAATTTTGCATGAATATTACTAACAGGTTGGGTCAGCATATAGGCTACATATTATCACACTATCACCTACGGGGGAAGACCTGTGCGGAGTAAAAAAGGTCCGCGCGAACGAAGTCGTGGGCAACAGCTAGTATAATATAAAAAAGGCTTTTTGAAAATTATTAGATGAAAGGAGTTAGCAAATATAAAAAAAAAACAATAATCTTCAAAAATTACATCCTGTCTACATTTATTTTATAAAAAGAAGACTTGATTGTGTGTACATATATTTGTAAAAGATAAACTTAAAGAAACCCTAAACAATTATTTTCTCAATTAGTAAATTATATTATTTTGGAGTAAATGAGGCTAGTTTTAATGCAAATAAGCAAAAAGAACTAATACTTTTAACTATTTAATTTTTTTCACAGTGAATAATTATAAAATAAATTATTCCTTTAGTGAGAAGACAATAATTATCTTTATTTTATTAAAATAAAAAAAAAATAGAAATCTAATCTCTATATAAATTACTAGAGCAGCGAGGAATTTTACAGCTTTTTTTTATATCATAAGATAGCAAACAAGCAGATGGGTCTCCTGATGGAAAGAGTCAACCATCGACTATAGACACCAAAGATGTTAATGGTGCATTGCTATCTTGTGGCGAGGTCTAATGCCACATGCATAAGTTTACCGGCTACCTTACCCTCCAAACCGGAACATGACAGTGACAAGCACTGACGCTATTACGGCAGGAATAGGTAAGGCGGTGGTACCAGACCCGGGCGAGACAATGCAGAACTCTACCACCTAGTAGCCACGATGGTAGTGACTCTCATAGCCAATTGGTCACCTTATATGACCTGCCTGGCAGAACGACAGTTGGTCTATTCTTCAAAGGAGCCCAGAACCAACACAGGGATGGATAATATTTGAGTATGATGATCTATTTAGACATTAAAGTACGTGCAATAAATTTCACAATTGTATGTTTATATGTTTGTATAATGTAATGTATATGTTATATATGTATATCGACACGTCCCAATAACAAAATCGTATCTGCAAAACCACAAAATTACAATATATTTGTTTGTGGGAGTACATTGTACATAAGATGATGTTCACTTGAGCGTTTCCAAAAACAAAAGACCAATAACTATAAAAAATATATTGTCTTTTGACTTTATGCGTGTTTAATGTGAATTTAATTATAAAACCAATTTCGTCTGATCTCTTCATACGATTTTGTTCTTGGGATGTGTCGATATATATGTTTATATTTTTATATATATGTTTTTTTTTATATCTGACATACCACGATCAGATTGATCGAGTACTGTCCGAAGGTGGTGTCAAGAGTCTTCGCAACCGGCGTGTGTGTATGAAGAGAGTGATGAATGTGGAGGAAGCAAGACAAGCTTGCAAGGATCGTGATGTATGGCACTCGGTTCTCTCTGCCTACCCCGTAAGGGATCTGGCGTGAATATATATATGTATGTATATGTTTGTCCACAAATTTCTCGAAAACTATAAGTAACATTGAGATAATTCTTTCAGTATTAAATCAGGTATATTCCATCTAGGATAGGTTCATGTTTCATCAAAATCGGTTCAGTAGTTTATGAGATATGGGTATAGTTGACAGATATTTAAAGATGGTTTAATTTTGCTAATTTAATTATTTCCCTCTTTCTGTTAAGTCTCCTCTGTGGTCTAGTGATCTGGTGTCAGTGTTGACCACATGAGGTCCCGGGTTCGATTCCCGGGTCTGGCAATTCAAAAATGTTCTTCAGTTTTCTGATACAAACAAGTTGCCTGGGATTGTACCTGGCTGGTGATAAGCTTGCTACCTATCACATTGGGGGATTATGTATGTTCGGCTAATTGTGGATGCCCCAGTTGTAGCTTTACCTAACTCATCAGGGATAGATACTGTCGTGAAAATACTTTTTTAAAATTCAATTATCAAAATACGTCTTTCTTTTTTCAAGGAAATGTAATTGTAGTAACTAGGTAAGTAATATATCATACTTCATCACTTGTAAACTTTTGAATAGAAGTTAGGACGAAATAATTACAATAATGATATGTGTGTGTGTACTTTCCTTAAAACTTACGTTTTCTATAATTAAAATTTCTAAATACTTTTTGTGGAGAAACAAAAAGATAAATCATTTGCCAAGCTGCAAATTCGAAGTCCATTTGATTTACTTTGAACAAACGTCGTAGATACTTATACCGCTTCACTGCAGCACTAGCTGTCGTAGGCTGGTAGTTCGCTGGAGCTGGTAATGGAGAAGTACTCCTAGGGTAACTTGTAGGAGTTGGAGAAGTTGAGTATTTCATCATCAAATATGTTTATACACTACACTTTAGTCAAGCTCAAGTTTTCACTTTTGAAATAGTATCACTGCTTTTAATGTTATACATTCGATTTCCTTTGAAATTTAATTAATATTCGTAAAAAAATTGGGGAAACAGAAATACTGAAACCGTAACAAATTAACGTCATTTCAATTTGACAATTGACATAAATTTGCTTGTCAATGCAGTGTTGCCAACTCTATATGTTAAAAAGTCGTTAGCGTAAGCTTGAAAAGTCGCTAGATGTCGCTAGCTTCGGAAAAAGGTCAAAAGTCGCTAGAAGTCGCTAAATATGATCCCAAAAAACTGAGCGTTCGGCAGAACACTCAAGTCTCAAATATACAATATCGTAAAATTCACGCGGGGATTACCCTGGCTTAAGCATAAAAGCCGAGCTGCACATTGTTGGAAACAAGTCCTGCACATGGGTCTCCACCCGCGCTTTGCAACAGTGTAAACACTTGGTTGCAACTGAAATTCATCTAAGCTCTGCCAAAGTCACCTGTGTTGGAAGCTTGTTTCTAACAGTGTGGTTCGGCTATGAGAATTTATGGTAGCGTTCCAAAATTAGATAAATAATAAGTCTTTACCTATGAAATTGCCGTTTTTCATAAAATGAATGATGCTTTTTGTTCTATATTTTTTTATTATTCTGACTAGAATGTGTCTCATTCAAAGGCTACAGTGGGATTAAGATAGAATTGTCAGAATGATATCCGATTTCGGAAAGAAGTTCTGAATATAGAGAACGTAGAATTCTGGGCTATCTTGCCATATTTTATGGAGGTTAAAATACTTATTTATTTTTTATTTGAACTCTAGAAGTCGTTAGAATAGTCGCTAGATTTTTTTTGTCGCTAGACACATAATTTTAGCCGCTGTAGAAGACGAAATGTCGCTAGATCTAGCGACAAAGTCGCTAAATTGGCATCACTGTGTCAATGTCAATTGCCAATCAGCGATGACGGTAGTTTTTTTACGTGTATGGCACTCTGCACATATTTAAATAAGTACAGCCAATATATCGAAAGCTATATATTACTACAGCTGCTATACTACATCATTTCTTGATTTTATGATATGTTTGATTTCTCACTGATGATTTCTCAATGGTTTATCGCTACAATAGCGTGTGAAAATATTGATATCGTGATTATTTCAATGGCGCATTATGGATCGTTTTTATTACTATAATATTTAGAGAGTATTATATTCTTTGAATAAGGTGCCCCATAGATCTACAATAATATTGAGCAATACTTTTATTGTGCAATAATATTGAATACCCCCTTGATTCCAAACGTTCAATAAATTCACTTAATAAAATTGACAAATCAGTCTCATCAATATTTTCGTGCGAGCAATAAGGCTGACAACGAAGTTTTGGCGGCAACCACGCTGGTGATTTTGTTAAATAAATCTCTTTATAATTCTACACATACAAGTAAAAACTCCCGTTCTCTATCTTTTATAGCATTCTTTCTCGCCATTTTGCTCTAATTTACGACACGATCATATATTAAACACGGTAAATGACCGAACGCGACCGCTCCAAACTCTGAAGGGAAAAATATTGTGCAATATTAAGTCTACAAAGTGCAAGAGTAAAATATTGAGCAATAAATATTAAACCCGCTCAAACTTTCGTTCAATCATTGTGCAATCTTCAATATTAACGCTAAACGGTCAATAATATTGCACAATACGTAATATTGCGCAATATTATTGTACATCTATGGGGCGCCTAAGACAAATGCAGTCGATATCTTTGGTGATACTGGCGTGTTGCTAGTGCTGTTAACGAACTTGAAATAAATTTTAAGCTATCATCTTATAATTATTTTTTTTTATGTGTGAATTCACTTTCAAGTTTCAATCTACTTTTAAGACCAAAATTTTTGTAATGATTATATCTATGTATATTTGACTGTCAATAGTCCTCTTCATTGTCTTTGGTCTATTGATTAAGACGTGTCGGTGGTGTTGACTAAATGAGATCCCGGGTACAATTTCCAGGTCGGACAATTCAAATATGTTTTTTTTAGTTTTTTGATAAAAAACGTTATTCGGAATTGGATAGGTGCCTGTTTGGCGATAGGCTTGCCACCTATCACATAGGATTGAGTATTTTCGGCTAATCTTGGGTGCACTGGTTGTACCTCTACCAACCACTTCGAGGATACGGGCGTGAAGATACTCTTTAGTCCTCTTTATTGTTGAACTAGCTTTTTTTGCACATAATATTTTTATTTTTTTCAAAACCATATCCACAAGTATCTGAATATAGTAATAATATATTTTTTAATTCACTAAGAATGGAGAATGGAGGGATACCAGGCTACCGTTTTCAAAATTATTGTGCAGAAGAGATACAGCGCTTGGGAACTACGGACTATCAGTACATTCTATAATATTAGCTGTTGGAACTTGTGTACACATAGGTACTTATTTTCTATAAAAACAATCACATATTAATTTGTACAAATTAAGATTTGTAAATAAAACACTCGCACATTTAAAACAAATATTTTAATTTACCTAAATTAAAATGTATATCTAATTTAGTTTAATTCAATTACACAAATACACATTTTTAAACTATGAGATATGATTGCATTCTGTAGATATTACACTACTTTTTAAATACTTATAAAATAAGTTATAACTAATTTAATATCTGACACGTGAATTTTATGTCACGAAAAGTACAAGGCTATAATGCGCGACCATGGCACAATTCATTTTAAATAAAATTGCCGCCCAGGGATTAGTGGGATTGCTGATCTCCTAAATGCAGTTGACAGTACTTACCACCTTCTCAGTTGCCAAAAACTAAATTAACAGTAGGTAGTCAAAGAAACCACGTTCGTAAATGGGCGAAAGACTTGCATTCAGAGCGGCAAACTTAGCCGAATCTTATAATAGCACAGAATTTACGTATTATAAAATATTGTCATGGTTTGCGTTATATTACATTTTTCTGTGGATTCCGAGAAAAATATTTCTAGTTCTATTGGTGGGTTTAGTGATATATTAAAACTGTAAGTAAAAGGATTGAATATAAATCTTATTTGATATTATCTACGGCAATAATATTCTGGTAACTGCGACAGGTAATCGTTGTGTGATAAAAAGATAGGGTATTAAATTAATATTAAATCTAAAGCCTATCTACATTTTTATTTTACTGCATGATTATCATGTTACCAAAATTGGGTAATTACCAATACACCTTAACCTCCTCAACAAGGAAAAATACTAAAATCGAGTTTAGACATTGTCAGGTTTAACCTGGGCTAGCATTTACTATAATTGACTATTTAAGAAATACATTTTCTTAAGGATTAAGCCCACTGGGACGGCCAATAACGAGCGAGGCAGACCGCATCGTAAAGGTCTCGGTGTGCTCTATCCTTTAAGTTACTTAAAGATACTTTTCGATGTTTAAAACAAGAAAAATAGAAAACAAAGGGTGCACTTGACAACCACAGCAAATATTGTATTAACGAGTTATTTAAAGTAATAATTGAATAGTGTATTCGTTACATTGTTTAGTTGCCTAAAAATAAAGCAATTTAAATACGAGTAAGATTGCAAAGGAAGTTGCGATGGGCGACAATTTTCAAAAATAAAATAAAATAATTCAAATCATTTAAATGAGAGTTTTAAGATTTTTTTAAGCATTTCAATGTCAGAAAAATCGTTCCTTATTCCAATACTTTTAAAATCATCATTCAACATTCAAATGTTATTATGACTTCTTCATTTACGAATCCATACTTAATATTATAAATGTGAAAGTAACGCTGTCTGTCTGTCTCTTCTTTACGCCTAAATCACTAAACCGATTAGAATGAAAATTGGTACAAAGCTAGTGAGCCAGACCCGAGAAAAGACGTAAGGATAGTTATCCCGGAATTCCCACGGGAACGGGAATTATGTGGATAAAACCACGGGACTGTCTTTAGAAATTTTTCCACGCGGACGAAGTCACGGGCACAGCTAACGTAAAATAAAAAGAAGCTTATTCACTACAGAAGCCGTGCTGTTACGATATAAATTTATGATAGAATAATAATAGAAATAATT
This sequence comes from Apodemia mormo, assembly GCA_036924255.1. NCBI lineage: Eukaryota > Metazoa > Arthropoda > Insecta > Lepidoptera > Riodinidae > Apodemia > Apodemia mormo. Next base: position 4,429,222 of record JAUPFN010000021.1, on the reverse strand, counting down.
GATACTGTACACACTCGCACTCTGTTTAAAGCCCCGTTTTCACTTTGATTAGTAGGTGTGCGAGTGTTTAATGCAGGTGCTTAGTATTACGTAAAAAATACGGGAAGACAGCCGTCGCGTTGATCAGTGCGAGTGATCAGTATTCAGCGTAGTAAAAGTGAATAGACGCTGATTACTGATCACGCGCAGGGATCAGCGTCTGTATTCACGTATTTTTTGCTTAATACTAAGCACTTGCATTAAACACTCGCACTAATAAAAGTGAAAACGGGGCTATACTTACAATTTACAATCGAATAATTTCAGTAGCGAGTTCAGGGGCGTAGCTACCACCTATCTGCCGTATCAATTATACGGGACCCCGGGCCCCGAGGGCCCCCAATGTGCGTAAGTAAAAATTAATAAAAACTCCCCAAATGGCAAAAGTCAAAAAAGCAATTTCTTTTTTTTTTCTTCAAAAAAAGGCAAGGATAGTGTTTATTTAATTTGAACAGTTTGTAAGAAATTTGGAAAATTGACATAGATAGTTATGATGAATAAATATTTCTTTTAATTATATGCAAACATTTTTTTCTTTTGTGAGAAATCTCTACTCTTCATAATCATCCAAAGTCCAAACACAATTTTATACAGGGCCAAGGCACGCTACGCCACCGAGTGAGTTATACGGATAATCATTTCGAATGAAATTCACCCATCACATTTCCAATTACACAATAGAAATGATAACTCAAGGTCCTTCCGCTAGGTGTCACTGTGCACAGAATTTTGAATATTGTCATTGGCAAGAGCACAAGATTATCGAAAACCAAGAATAAAAAGGAACCTTTTCGTGTAAGAAAGGCCACGAAGAATAAATAAATAATAAATAAATAAATATTCACGGAACAAATTACACTTACTGATCTAACCCCAAAGTAAGCAAATTATTTGCTTGTGTTATGGGTGTTAGTCAACGATACTAATACATAGAAATACATATATAAATACCAGAATATATACAATAAACACCCAAACCCATAGAATAAAGCATTAAACTAAGTTTTGTTGCAGCCATCCTAAATAACGAGTAACCCTTGTATAAACTCCGGGGTAGCCAGGCTCGCCGCATTTGTTGCCAAATGAAACTACACCAATTTGTGTCCAACGCCCATTCGCTAACAGCATCAGAGGACCACCAGAATCACCCTGAAAAATATAAAATATCATTAGAGGCAAAATTTAGACAGGACTAGCATCATTGTAGAGGACACTAGCCGGTAAACTTGCGTGTGAGGCGTAATCGGAAAAATATCTATGATGTTTGCAGGCGGTGTTTTGCGTAGCTTGTTCTCATTTCACGTCTCATTGATTTCTAGACTAGTCATTGTTTGCTTACTATTTTGATGTTATTTAGACGCCAAATTTTACCCCGTGTTCCCCTTCTTTGAAGAATAGGATATCTGCCATTCTGACAGGCAATTAGTACCACCAAGCAGCGCCTTACTCTTACCATCAACTTACTTATTTACTTACTTCTTACTCTTGCCACACTCATGTCCCGGTTGGGAGAGTAAGGTCGCCGGTAAACTTATACATGTGGGATTACCATCCCTCCACACGAATATCAACTTACCATTACCATCTTTGATGTCTATAGGCGATGGTTATTTCTTTCCATCAGGAGAGCTATCTGCTTGTTTGTTATCTCAAAATGCATAAAAAGGACCCTGTACCGATTTCTTAGATTTTGCCGAAAATTCCAATAAATGCCAATCTTTACTAAATAACCACGCGATCTTAACAAATATTACCGAGAAGCAGTTTGTCCGAATAAAACACTTGAATCATTTTTACATGCACAGTTTAATTTTGGGCAGAGTAACGCCCTCTAGAAGCGACAGAATTACATTGAAATGAAAACATGTTATCCTCGCCAATGTATATCATTCTTCTTTATATATTTTGTCCATTGTTGTTATGACGTCATTATCTCACAAGAACAGGTGCATAACACAGGTGCGCCGCACATCTTGTCTTCAAGCGCGGTTGCTAACATAAATAATACAAATATGTTTTACCTGACAAGCATCAATTCCTCCTCTTGGATATCCAGCGCAAAGGAAAGTATCTGTAATGGGCTGAAAGTAAGCGCGGTTGCAGTCTTCATTCCTCCACACTGGTAGCTTTGCCTCTAGCTGCCTGGAGCTCTCTCCTCCGCCATATTTAGTAGTTCCCCATCCAACCACCGTCGCCACTGAGCCGTCAAATTGTAGACGTGATAGCTCGCCACGTGGAAGACATATTGGTATTACGTATTTTGATTTTTGAACATTATCTGCAAAGGCAATAATGATCCTGTTAATAATATACTAAAACTAGTTTAACTTGCTAAGGAATTTTGACAATAGCGTATAAATACGCTTACACGAGAATAGCAGGACGAACGTACCAAATTATAGTGGTCCATGAGTTCGTTCGCGTAGAATTTGTTATATTTAAATCAAAGACCTACAAAAGGTCTTTGATTTAAATAAAAATATTTATTCTGCCAACCAATTTTAGGCTTGTCATTGAAAAGTCTCACTCAACTCCAAGGCAAAATCTATCTATTATAGTTGGTTTGGCTCTCTTTTGAAGTATAGATCATCTATCGTTTTGGCAGGTAGTATGTAAAAGGCGAACGATTAGCTGTATGGGTCAGTATCACCATGATTCATGACTACTAGATGGTACAGAGTGCTAACTGTGAGTTTTTCTTTTCGCATTTGATCGTGAGCGCGTTTGGAGTTTACTAGGAATTTGTACGTGATTTGTACAGCGCCACCTAGTGGTAAACGTGAGAAACCAGTTTACCACTAGGTGGCGCTGTACAAATCACATACAAATTCTTAGTAAACTCGAAACGCGCTCACGATCGAATGCGAAAAGAAAAACTCACACCACACTCACACTTAGCACTCAGAGTGCTAATTGTGAGTTTTTCTTTTCGCATTCGATCGTGAGCGCGTTTTGGAGTTTACTAGGAATTTGTATGTGATTTGTACAGCGCCACCTAGTGGTAAACGTGTGAAACCAGTTTACCACTAGGTGGCGCTGTACAAATCACATACAAATTCCTAGTAAACTCGAAACGCGCTCACGATCGAATGCGAAAAAAAAACTCACACCACACTCACACTTAGCACTCAGTTACGCAACGTCCCGCGCGTTTGCTATCATCGCCTTACACATGCTTTACCTATTTCTACCGTAATTATGTCAATATTCTTCTTCTCGTGTCAGGAAATTTAGCCTTTATATTTTGTCAGGCCAAAACTGCGACCCCGCCACGGTAGCATCATTGGCCTTGGCAAATTTGCCCCAATTAAAATAATTAATCTTCAACGATATTTCAAATATTGTTATGGCATCAAAACATGTTGACCAAAAATAATTAGAAAATTACGGCTGCCTGTATCAATGAGCGGTCGGTCCGGTTAATGTCGTAGCCATTCGATGTGTACGTGCAGCCGATGACTCGATGTAGTATTCTATGTTTAAATTATTTCCAAAATTTTAGGGAAATTGACGGATAAAAACGAATATTTTAAAATCTCACAGTATTTTTATTTTTATGAATAGAATCATTTAATTACTTTGATAATATCATCATAGGTCAATCTCCCTCGCCATATATACCCCTTTCGGATTGGATACTGTTTTAACTTTTTATTACTTATTGTTATACTCGCTATTTATTAATTACTAGCTGACACGGCAAACGTTGTTCTGCCTTTTTAATTACTCTTATTTTTCTTCTATATTTCTTTTAAACCTTCTCTGGACTTCAAGAATTAATTCAAAACAAAAATTAGCTAAATCGGTTTAGCCGTTATCGAGTTTTAGCGAGACTAACGAACAGCAATTGATTTTTAAATATATAGATTATTTATATTGTGAAACGTAGTGTTTACGTACTCTTTGCTATTGTGTATTAAAGCACTCACCAGCCAATACAAGAACTGCGATATCGTTATAATAGCCAACTCTAGAAAACTGTTCATGAGCGCGAACAGCACTGACACGTAACGTCACTGGGCGGGACGGTTCATCATCTCTCGCTAAGTCGACATCTCCAAGTCTGACGCTAAACTGACGGGCGGGGAAACTGAAAAAAATATTGGCAAACAGTATTGAAGTATTTAAATTAACAACTTTTAAACAAATTTTTGACACGTCTCTTGAAAACACGCAATATAGTACTTAAATTAACGTTGAGCACCAAAATCATACCAAAATCATTTTTTTATATCATAAGACAGCAAACGAACACATAGTTTTCATGACGGAAAGAGAACCATCGTCTATTGACATCAACTATCTAGTTTAAATTTAGGTCGCAAGAGCTTGGACCTAGTCTGTGCAGGACCCTTATCCTACCCGTCATTTGCGGCTAATGGGGAGCCCGCGCAGCCTGGAGCCCGGTTTGCAAACATCACCTTTGACCTCGACTAAATGGCCAGTCTCACGCTGGGAATTGTGGGGCATAGCTGTTAATACTCTGTCCGATAGCTCATTCTACTTAATAGGAACAAGAACCTTTATAATTTATCCAATAATTTAATTATTTAACAATACAAGATAAAAAACGAATTAAATTGATACAAAAATTTTATTGGTACCAATATGGGTGTAAATAAGGGGGGAGGGGGTTGTTTAGAGGGTTCAGTAGCTCTCCCTCCCTTAGCGAAAAAATATGTATGTCCGAAATAGATATTTCCGAATTCGCATCAGACATGAAATGTTATTAAATTAAATGATTTATTTCATCACTTAGAAGTTCAGGAGTTCAGGATACAATTAGTTAGCTTTTGTACATTTAGAAACCATTGGAAACCTTCCAAAAAAAACCTCATAAAAAAGTTAGCACTTGTACATTTTAGAACCCTTGAACATACCAAATCTGTAGCACATAACAAAGCTATTTAGCTATATAATAGCGTAGGAATTACTCTTGATACAAAAAGTAATTGGTAAAATCTTTCCAGTAGTATCAGTATAAACATTTCTCCAAGTTTCATAAACAGCTGATTCTAAAATAATCTCTTAAAACAAACTTACGGTCTTTGTTTTGAGTCCCTAGTACAATGAGCTGCAGTAAGTACATGTCGCTTGTCTACCAACGTCCCTCCGCACCAGAACTCCCGTCGCTTGCTGCCATGCAGGTATATAGCTGCCATCCACGGCCAGGCACCAGGCTTGGACTCTGTCCCTCCAACTATACGGCCACCTTCGTCTTCCCTTTGTCCACATTCTGGAAGTTATGTAGTTACTATTTGAAATATTTCGTTTGAAATCAATAGTTTTTGTGAAAATAATAGTTCCCTGCGACCTAATTGCTTAAGTAATTAATTTCAAACAGCCAAATGCAGTAGTCCAAAGGCACTTTGTAAATTTCCTTCAAAAAACATTCTTATATTTATGCTTACCATAGTTTGATGTCAGGAGAGTTATATTTTCTTGGATGGTATGGCGTAAACTCAGTATTTGTAAGTGAATTCATAACAGAGGTATATTTTAAAGAAACTCAGACTTCAGTTTTAAAGCAAGGTCGGATCCATATTTGAGGTTCAGTCAAGATATGTTCTAATCCTTATCTAATTCTAATAAATCTATACCTAGACCCCTGCCGGGGATGGGAACGGGGGGGGGTGGAGGGGTACATGACCCCCATGACATCCTTCCCTGGATCCACCCTTGTTTTAAAGTACATTGGAAACTTTAACAGTGAAATCATCATTATCATTAAAACATACTCGAGAATAAACCCTTGGATAATTATAAATTATTACTTTTTTAAATTCTTACTCGATTGTAAATCACGCCCCAATTAAATATAATATTCTTTAAAAAAAATATTCAATGTACAGTTCTGACTTTCCTACGATTTTATTATATGTATGGAATATATTTTGGTGGGATACTTGAGAAGGGGGTGGGAGGGGGATTTAATTGTGATAAAACTATCCTATCTTTTAAGTTAGACCAAACAGTAGATATCTACAAAATTTCATTGAAATCGGTTCAGTAGTTTATATATATTAAGATTTTAGCCTGAGCCAAGGCAATCAAATATTTGACACAATTTCGGGATTAATTTCGTTTGTATAATTATTATCCAGAGATAACCATAAGGGTGAAAAAGGTGAAAAGTTATAATTGTTATTTTCATCTCGATATATTACCTGCTTCGTGAGTAAGGGTTAGTCTATTTTTTTTAGGTCGTGAGATCTCAGATTTGATCCCCAAGTCGGGCAAAAGAGATATTGAGTTATTTATAGATTTTTCTAGATAATCAAAATCTCAGTATCAGTTTCAGATGAACATTTAAAACTTATAGATCCTTATTATCGCCAGAAAAATGCGATAATCGTTATCATGACGGAAAATGCGACGCTGGGGCGTTTCGTCAATCGACAAACCGGGAAATTGTGGTAAACTGAAAGTTTATCTAAGACGCTCACTCTATCTATCCCGTACAGTGCCGGATTAAGACTGCTTGATGTTCTAAGCAATCTACAACAAAGCGTGCCCTTTTATCCACAAGTAGGTAAACTAGTATCACTTTCAAAGAAAAATTAACGTATTAATTATCACTAGCGTCGCCTGTGAAAGAATTTTAATCATAGACTAAACAGTAAAATCTCTCCCTAGTTTTACAACTGACTTTAGCCGTAAAGAAAATAGTATACATGTGTGTATATTGTATATCACATGAATGTAGTGTGTGTAACGTTTATTTTTATTATTTTAATGTATTTCTACTGCATATTATTTAAAAATATTAGGTTTCTTCAGTCCTCCACAATGTAAACTTTAATTGTACCAAGTTTTATACTCCACCATTCGCGCAATTGTCTTAAAAAGAGGTCTAAAGATTTTCTTTCATATAATAATATATCCTAGCTAGCTAGCTGTTGCCCGCAACTTCGTTCGCGCGGACTTCGTTTACTCCGCACAGCTCCTCTCCCGTAGGTGATATGTTGACCTGACCTGTTAGTAATATTCATGCAAAATTTGAAGTAAATCTATGCAGTAAGTGCATGCACTTTTTGAGTTTTCCCCGGACACACATTGACTTTCCTACGATTTTATTATATGTATAGATTACCTCTGTGGTCTAGTAGTCCAGTGTTGGTGTTGACCACATGAGGACTCAGGTTGGATTCACGGATCGGGCGATTAAAAAATGTGTTTTTAAGTTTTCTGATAAAAACCACGTTACCCGGGATAGGATAAGTGCCCAGTTGGCGATAGGCTGACCACCTATCACATTGTGTGAGACTAAGTGTCTTTGGCTAAGATAAGCCTAAGATCTTTGGCGTGGGTGCACTGTTTGTGTACCTCTGCCTCATTCTTCGGGGATACGGGCGTGAGGATACTTTTTAAAACGTGTATATTAAAACGATATAGATTATTACGTGACTCCAAACGTCAATGCTATAGAATTTAAAACTAGCATATTTATGCTGTTTCTGGTGCTTTCAAAAATGTGACGGCCTAAGCAATTGCATAATTTGCTTATGGGCTAATCCGGCACTGACCCTGCAAGGGAACTGACGCGATGAGTATATGAGTAGCACAGATTGTATAATAATTAGGTACTGTTGTATCAGTGGCATAGCGTGCCTTGGAGGGGTTCTGTGTCTAAATTATTTATGGGGCCCAAATGAAGGGTAAAGATTTCTCACAAAAGAATATAAGTTATCACTTCCTCCTAAAAATTAAGTAGGATATATTCCCCTATTATCTATTCTTACTATAGACATCCATATCAATATTTTTAATTTTTATTAGAATGAATAGAGTAGGTGGTAGTTAAGACGTTTGTGCCAAATCCGGATGAGACGTCGTGGAAGTCTACCACCTAGGAGGCTTGATGGTACTGATATATTATTTTATTCTTTAAGGGGGGGGGGGGTCGAGTGAAAACACGCTAACCTTATAAAATACATATTACCTGTGGTATCGACGATATTAGAATAATTAGCAATAAACGGTGGCGCCACTGTGTAAAATGAAGTAGTAGATGGTACTTTAGTTGTAGTAGCTTTAGTAGTTGTAGTTGGTGGTCGTGTAGTTGCCGTTGGTCGGCTGGTAGTTGTCGTTATAGGAGCTGGCTTAGGCTTCTTAGTCGTTAAGACAAGAACGGCTGATGGTCTTTTTGTTGTTGTAGTTTTTGTAGTTGTTGGCCTTTGAGTAGTCACAGGTACTAAATATGTTGGTTTACTTGTTGTAGTAAGGATAGGCTTCTCAGTTGCTAGTGTTGGAGGGATGACAACTCCGTCACGAGGACAACAGACTCCAGGAACAAATAATTCTTTGAAACATAATGATTCTCTTAGACTAATAAGGTTTAGAAGAAGTTGCGGACAATTGCTTAAATCTTCACAAACACCTTCATCTCCTTCTGGAGTTGTGCACGCTAAAATATCATTTCTATTCAAATCTCCAGTTGCTATTTTAGTAATTGGAGCATCTGGTAACACTCTAGGTAGAGCTTTTTTAACTATTGGCGCTATTGTATCAGTAACGTTCCTACCTAAAACATTCTTACTAAGAGTATAAATAGCGTTTGGTAGTTTTTGTAAATTTGGATCTGTTTCATTTCTTTCATTTTCATTAACAATATCTACTAGGTAATGTCCTACTGTGTTGATAGCTCCAAGCGTTTCAGTTATACGCGAGAATGTTGAAGGAGAGAGTAATCTTCCATCGTTTGGCACGTCACGATTTTCTGAATTTATCAGATCAATTGAAGATCTGCTATCGTATGTATCTGGATATCCTTGAAATCTTAATATATTTGGTTCTTGGTTATATGGATAAGGTTGATAATATCTATTATGATATATAGGCTCCTGACTTCTTCTTCGGGGTGCTGAAAATTGATTCCATGATCTTTGTCTTGACTGGATGTAATAGTTTGGTGTATCATCCGATGTCACGAAGGATACTGAAAATTAAAAATTCAAATAAATTTATGGTAATTTTAACTAAAGTTAATACCATTATATGAATTTAGGAACGGTGGGAAATAATTTGATGCATACCTACCCGGATGGTGAGCTGGTTGTTGGCATTTTACTTCTAATGTAAAGAGTACGCTACCTGAAAAGAAAAAGGAAAAATTTTAAATTAAAATTAATTACAAGGGTGTGTATAACCCTCTCCCCCTTCAGTAACTACCTGAAATGAAATGAAAAATATTTGTTTGCAAGAATATGGGTGTCACAAGTTATTAAAAAATAATTAAATTACCAACATATTCTACCATGATATGATGTGCAAACATTTAAATTTCGGTCGTAGGTATTCCTTATAATTACTACCAGATCGGAACGCGGCCACATAGTGAGAAGATGCCCTCTGTACCGTAGTAGGTATATATACCCTCTCCTCACCATTTCATTTTCTCGTAGTATAAACTGATATTATAAAGAGGAACGTATTAATTGTTTTTTTTTTAGTCATAAGATAGCAAACAAGCAGATGGGTCTCCTGATGGAAAGAGTCAACCAACGCCTATAGACACCAAAGATGTTAATGGTGCGTTGCTATCTTGTGGCGAGGTATAATGCCACATGCATAAGTTTACCGGCTACCTTACCCTCCAAACCGGAACACGAGAGCAACAAGCACTGACGCTATTGCGGCAGGAATAGGTAAGGCGGTGGTACCAGACCCGGGCGAGACAATGTAGAACTCTACCACCTAGTAGCTCGATAGCCAATAGGTCGCCTTTTACGACCTGCCTGGCAGAACGGCAGTTGGCCTATTCTACAAAGGAGGCCGGGACCAACACGGCGAAAAATAATTGTTTGTTTGTAACGGCTTAGCCCGAAAACTACCCGACCGGTTTTAAAAATTCTTTCACCTTTAAAAAAATACATTATTCGGGAGTAAAAAAGTAGCTTGGAGACCGTCCGCTGTGCAGAATGAGGTCGCGCGTTGTCGTGCAAGAACTACAAGAGCTGGAGTTGGGAGTTCTCAGTCATCCGCCGTACTCACCAGACTTTGCGTCTACAAACTTTAACTTTGTCCAAAATTTGGATAACATCTTGGCGGGAAAAAAATTCAATATCCCAGAGGCAGCATAAAATGCCTTTGACGAATTTTTTGCCTCCCGTGCAGCTGATTTCTTCAAGAAGGGCATCAATAAGCTAGCACTAATGCGTTGGCAAAGATGCATTGATTGCATGGGTCATTTGATTACTTTGATTAATAGAAATAAAAAATATAGAAAAACAATACGCTTCATTTATTTCATGAAAAACGGCAATTTTATAGGCAACGACCTATTATTAATAAGAATAAGAACACATTTATTTGAGACGCACACCACGGAACATATACAACTTACAACAACAATATACAATTTAGACATACAAAACTTTTATACACAATACACTATACTACGTGATAATACGTGAAGTAAATCTTTCGACTCCTTTTTGAGGCAATTGCGCGGACGGTGGAGTATGAATTATGATAGCGAAGGGCTGCAGAAACCTAATATCTCATATAATGAAATCGTAGGAAAGTCAAAACTGTACATTGAATATTATATTAAAAGAATACTTGGGGCGGATCTACAATCGATATCGAAGCCAAAAATATGGTTTTGTCTGTTTGTCTGTTTGTCTGTATGTCTGATTGTCTGTATGTATGTCCGGGGTAAACTCAAAAAGTACTGCATGGATTTACTTCAAATTATGCATGAATATTACTAATAGGCCGGGTCAACATATAGGCTACATATTATCACGCTATCACCTACGGGGGGCTGCTGTGCGGGGTAAACGAAGTCCGCGGGGACGAAGTCGCTGGCAACTGCTATTTTTTAAATAAAATGCATTACCAATACATTACATTTATAAAAATAAACATTACATACTACACTCACATGACGTATACGATGATTTACCTACACACATTTATACTTACTACTATGCGGCTAGACAGTTGTCTACCTTAAAATAGTTTTTATTCTTTGGATATGGTCGAATTTCGGCCACAGGCGATCGCTAGTGTATAAAAATACATAAACTTTTAAACGCAGTAAATCTTTAGCAAGCGACTTCCCACTTCCTGTATCTTCGAATCTCTGCGTCAGATTTTCACTAAATTAAAATGTGACCATACAAGAAGACTTTCTAAACCAAAAAAATACATATATTTTCAAAATTGGTTCATAAATAACCAACTTCTGAGGTGACAAACATAAAAAACATAAGCTGAATTGATAACATTTTCCTTTTGAAAAGTCGGTTGAAAAATGAAAACGGAGGTGAAAAATTATGAACACGGGGTTAGTCCGGGCTCTTTTGAATAATAGACTAACTGCCGTTCTGCCAGGCAAGTCGTAAAAGGCGACCGATTAGCTACATATGTCACTACCATCGTGACTTCTAGGTGGTAGACACGGAGCAGATACAAAGTTACTTTGTATTGGTCCGTGGTGGTAGAGTTCTGCAACATCTCGCCCGGTTATTTGATACCACCGCCTTACTTCAACAGTGTCAATGCTTGTCATATGCTCCGAAGTGTAGGGTAAGGTAGCCGTCAAGCTTATACATATGGCATTAACACCCCGCCACACAGTTAGCAACGCAACATTAACATCTTTAATGTCTATAAGCGATGGTTTCTATTTCCATCAGGAGCGCCATCTGCTTGTTTGCTAATGATATAAAAATAGCTCAATTTGCATTTGGCCGGTTTAAAATCCAATGTAGATGTTTCAAAGCTCTCTCAGGCTTTGGTAAAAATCATGAGCTTACAGCAGTGATGTTGATTATAAGATTATGCTTACACATTTGATGTCAAATGGTGTCTTAAAATGCGAAACATAATAAAACTTATAAGGACTACATCCGGTGAAACGATCTTCTATTTTTGTCGCTTCAATACCAAAACTAGGAGTGAAATTTAAAAGTTGTTTGCCTAATTTGTTTGTTCAAATCAAACGTGCGTAAGCTCCTGTGTAGGAATATATTGTATTTAGTACTAACTCGTGTATGAAATTTTCTAAAATAAAAGCATCCCAAGTTTCTCCTTGTTATATCTATTATCTGCCAGCAAAGTTCCGTCAAAATCGGTCCAGTCGTTACAGCGACTGCACCATCAATATCTTTGGTGTCTCTTTCCTTTAGGAGAGTCATTTACTTGTTTGCTGTCTTATGATATTAAAAAATGCTATATATTTTCCTAAGGCGCCCCATAGATCTACAATAATAATGCGCAATACATGGGGCACACAAAGTTTTGCAACTCTAGCTAATCCGAACTATTTGAATTTTGAATGATATATTTTCAAAACATTGCAACCTTCTTAGTAATAAAAAAAAAACAATTGATGGGAAATGACTTGTCAATTGTTTTTTATCACACATCAAAGTTCTACGTACGCAACGAAAATGGAATTAAGTCAAAAAGATTTTAGAGCGATGATTTATGATTTTAAAAGTTCTCTTTCTTCGCTAGAGCGGCACAGGCTCGTCTTCAAAATGCTTTTGGGAGAGAAGCACCTTGTTTGAGCACCGTGAGGCAATGGTTTGCTGAATTTGAGAGAGGTCGAGTTTCTTGACATGACGAATTTCGTGAAGGGCGGCCTTCAACTGCCGTCAACGAAAATAATGTGGCTACTGTTAAGCGGTTAATTGAAGAAAACCCCCGGATTACCTATGAGACAATTTGAGGACTATTGGGGATTGGTATGAGCCAAATTCAGAAAATTTTACACAGAGAATTGAAAGTTCGGAAATTTTGTTTTCGTTGGATCCCTCATGAACTGACAGCGGAGCAGAAGCGGGCTCGCGTGGAATGGTGCTCACAGATGCTACTGAAGTACGACCACGGATATTCTAATGTTGTTTATGACATTGTCAAAAGAGACGAAACGTGGAATTATTGTTTTGAATCCGAAAAAAAAACAGCAATCTTGTGAATGGGTGTTTGAAAATGAGAACAGGCCAACAAAAGTGAGACAGGCGAGAAAAGTTGGTAAAAAAATGATCGCGTTTTTTTTCTCAGCTACGGGTCCTATCTGTACAATTCCACTTGAAGATCAAAAGAGTGTTATTGCCGAGTGGTATTCTACCATTTGTTTACACAGGGTGTTGGAAAAAGTTCGCGAAAGACGACCCAAAAGCCGCATTCTCCTACACCATGATAACGCTTCTTCACACACGGCCAAAAAAACAAAATCATTTTTAGCTTCCGAAAAAGTACATCTCGTCACTCATCCTGCGCATAGCCCCGACTTAGCACCCTGTGATTTCTGTATTTTCCCCAAAATCAAAGATTTAACGAGAGGTTTTACTTTTGCCAACTCCGAAAAGGCAGCGTTCAATCAGCACGTAGAAAACATGCCTTCAAATTTGCGGTCCTCCTGTTTTAAAAAATAGTTCGATCACATAAAAAAATGTTTAAAATAAAACTAAAAATAAAAAAGGAGATTATTTTGAAAAGCAATAAACATAATATTTTGGTTATAACATGTTGTTTTTTTAAGTTACGCAAAACTTATAGTGTGACCTACGTATTACGTATTGTGCAATAGGTACTCGTATTATTAACCGTTTAGGGTTAATATTGAATATTGCACAATGATTGAACGAAAGTTTGAGTATAATTTTTTATTCTGCAATATTATTTTCTTGCACTTTGTAGACTTAATATTGCACAATATTTTTCACTTCAGAATTTGGAGCGGTCAGGTTCGGTCAGTCACCGTGTTGTGTGTAAAAATGGCGAGCAAGAATGCTATAAAAGATAAAGAAAGGGAGTTTTTACTGAGTGTAAAGAATTATATAGAGATTTCATTTAATAAAATCACCAGTATGATTGCCGCTAAAACTTTGTCATCAGACATGTGGGTTCGCACGAAAATATTGATCAGACTGGTTTGTCAATTTTATTGAGTGAATTATTGAACGTTTTGAAATCAAAGGGGGTAATTAATATTGTTGCACAATAAAAGTATTGCGCAATATTATTGTTGGTCTATGGGGCACCTTAAATAGGAGTCCCTATTCCATATTAATTTAGAACAAATGCTGATTTTTTTAATACGCGTAAAATCAATACCTATATACCTACAAACGTATTATTTATATGGTGATCATAAATGTGACATGGCCACGGGTAAAACCAACCACCTTTAGATTTCCTGTCTATATGCTTATTCATATGTTACATCACACAGAAGTTGTAGAGCAAGGACCAAGGCTTGTTCACCCCGAAACACAAATTAACTGTTAATTAAAAATAATAACAAACAAGTGACATAGAAAACAGAAAAACCCAAGTACGTGATACATACAGATAATAAATTAAATATTTTTTATACCATAGATAGCAAACATTTTTCATTTTTTACTAGCTGGCCCGGCAAACGTTGTTCTGCCTTTTTAACTACACTTATTTTTTATTCTATATTTTCTCACCTTTTAAACCTTCCCTGGACTTCAACAATTAATTCAAAACTAAAATTAGCCCAATAGGTTCAGCCGTTCTCGAGTTTTAGCGAGACTAACGAACAGCAATTGATTTATATATATATATATATATATATATATATATATATATATATATATATATATATATATATATATATATATATATATATATATATATATATATATATATATATATATATATATATATATATATATATATATATATATATATATAGATATATATAAAGTATCTTCACGCCCGTACCCCCGAAAGGGTAGGCAAAGGTACAACAAGTGCACCCACGATTAGCCGAAGATACTTGGTCCCACAATGTGATAGGTGGCAAGCCTATCGCCAACCGGGCACTTTCCAATTCTGGGCAATGTTGTTTTTATCAGAAAACTGAAAAAACACATTTCTGAATTACCCGACCCAGGAATCGAACCCGGGACCTCTGGTCAACTCCGACACCGGACCACTACACCACAGACGATTTTTATATATATACATCCATCCCGCCACACGGATAGCAACGCACCATTAACATGTGTGGAGATCGTATAGGTAGCCATTTGGTCGCCTTGCCATACGTCCATTTATTGGTTTCCAAGCCATCTGTTTTTTTTATATAATAAGGTAGTTTATATAATAAGGTAGCAAACAAGCAGATGGGTTTCCTGATGGAAAAAAAAACAGCACCAAAGATGTTAATGGTTCATTGTTATCTTGTGGCGAGGTCTAATGCTATATGCATAAGTTTATCGGCTACCTTACCCTCAAAACCGGAACACGACAGTGACAAGCACTGATGCTATTGCGGCAGGAATATCTAAGGCGGTGGTACCAGACCCGGGCGAGACAATGCAGAACTCTACCACTTAGTAGCACAGAATACATAATAGTACAAGTACTAGTAGTCACGATGGTAGTGACTCGCATAGCCAATCGGTCGCCTTTTACGACCTGCCTGGCAGAACGGCAGTTGGCCTATACTTCAAAGGAGCCCGGGACAAACACGGGGAATATTTGTTTGCTATCTTATGATATAAAAAGAAAAAAGTGGTGATCGATCTGGCTACAGGTTTAATAATTTTAGTACATAAATGTGTAATTTGTTCAAAAAGAGTTTTCTGATAAAAACAACGTTGCCCGGGATTGGATTACAATATGGTTAGATTGTCCGGTTAACGATAGGCTTGCCATCTATCACATAGTGGTACTAATTATCTTCTGCTAATCTTGGGTGCACTGGTTGACTGCCTACCTCTTCGGGGATATGGGCGTGAAGATACTTTTTTTATTGTTCAAAAAGGGCACTTACAGACAGGAATAATGTTTATATGTAAGACTAGCTGTTGCCCGCGACTTCGTCCGAGCGGATTTCGTTTACTCCGCACCGCTCCTCCCCGGTAGATGATAGCGTGATAATATGTAGCCTATATGTTGACCCGACCTGTTAGTAATATTCATGCAAAATTTGAAGTAAATCCATGCAGTACTTTTTGAGTTTACCCCGGACATACATTGACTTTCCTACGATTTTATTATATGTATATTCTTCCCTTCGAATTACTTTCGACACTCGGTCATGCGTAATAACTCCCGCTGCGCTGTTGAGATGCGTATAGTAACAATATTGTTTTGCATATACAGCCTTAACAATTTTCGGGGTTAAGGAACGGAGGCATGATCGAAGTCCCGATATAATCCGGTTTTAAAAGAACATCGACGGCTTAATTGTATCCTTCTTATTATATTTTCGGCAAGTCATCGGTCTTGGAAATTATTGACGTTACAGCTGATTCCCGCGGGTTTATTCACGTGAAACAGATCCCTAATCTGACTGATATTATCAATGAAAAAGGTAGTGACCTAGTGTTAAGCCTTTTTATTTGATTTTGATAGTGATATCTTAAAACGCGATGCCGTTTGTGTTAGTAAGTAAATGAAAAGGAGTATTTTTTAAATCACGAGATAGCAAACAAGCAAATATCCATTTGTTTGTTTGCTATCTTATAATATAAAAGTACTCCTTTCTACCGTATATATAACCGTTTCTTTTATAGTTTTATTTCGACAACCTTGCATTTTTTATATCTGGTAGCAAACAAGCAGATGGAAAGAGATAGCCATTGCCTATTGACACCAAACTCCAAAGATGTCAGTAGTGCGATTCTATTCTTGTGGCGGGGTCTTAATACTACTTGTATAAGTTTACCGGCTACTTAACCCTCTAAACCTGAACACGACAGTAAAAACACTGGGGCTATTGTGGTAGGAATAGGCAATGCAATACAATCAAGGGTAAGACAATGCAGAACTCTGCTACTCAGTAGCCACGATGGTGGCGGCCGCCTTGTTGAAACGCAGTTGGTCTATTATTTAAAGGGGCCAGAAGGGATGGGGGGGAGGGGGAGTAAAGTAATTCTATGAAGGATAGATCATCTACCATTCGTCAAGCAGTTTGTAGAAGTCAAATGGGAGGGGGGCGGGGGGAGGTTGGGTGA
This sequence comes from Apodemia mormo, assembly GCA_036924255.1. NCBI lineage: Eukaryota > Metazoa > Arthropoda > Insecta > Lepidoptera > Riodinidae > Apodemia > Apodemia mormo. The sequence goes on along the minus strand of JAUPFN010000021.1, from coordinate 4,412,231 downwards.
AAAGCGAGTACAATTGGCTGATAGAAGAAATAGTGTCTAATCTTCGTTAATTGATTCAAAACGATTTTTAAAATATATGTTTAGAATTGTTTTTTTATAAAATAAGTAATATTTGCGAATGGAACTTAAGAGGTGGCATAGGTACTTTACTATAGATAGTAGAACAATATAAAAAATATCTCCGAAAATGTGGAAGTGCGATCCGACCAATCAATTTGAAAAAAATATTTAAAACAGTTTATTCAGACCAGAATATGAAACTAAGTTCGTGGAAAGGTACAAATGTTTTTTTCACAAAGTGGTTCAGTAGGAGTGGTTAAGACATGAAGAAGAGGCAGACAGACAGAGTTAATTTCACATTTATAATATTAGTATTGATTGTAGTCCTCATTATATTACAAATAATGAAATTGAAAAATTAAACCGATGAATATCTCAAAAACTACTCAACCGATTTTGATAAAGTTTGAACTGTTCCCTTAGTTGAAATATATATAATTTAAGACAAAAAATTGATCTCGATATATATTTAAGCTCCAGAGAGATTCGTGCACAAACATACATACACTTACGAAATTTAGTAAACTTGCTTGGACACCGTAATCAATCTTCATACTAAAATATAATCCAATTTCAACAATATACATACACACAGGTCAAACTCATAACCCCCTTTTATTGTCGGCTAAAAAACATATACCGTTATGAAAAATAGAAAAAGGATGTCTTAAAAAATCATCATTGATATAAGAAAGTCTGAATTATACTAAAATTTAAATTATCTACTAACCAATAATAAAAAAAAAATTAAAGAAATATTATTAGAAGTTGTCAAAAGAATAATAATTATTATATTCAAGAAAAATAATCATGAATATATCAAATTTTGAGAAGTGAAGTTGAGAGAAAGGAAAAATGAGTTATAGATAAAACTTACTTTACAATATTGATCAATACTTTCGTATTTATAACTATACTAGCTGTTGCCAGCGACTTCGTCCGCGCGGAATTCGTTTACTCCGCACCTCCCCCGTAGGTGATAGCATGATAATATGTAGCCTATAAGTTCGCCCGACCTGTTAGTAATATTCATGCAAAATTTGAAGTAAATCCATGCAGTACTTTTTGAGTTTACCCCGGACATACATACAGACAAACAGACAAAAATTCTAAAAACTATATTTTTGGCTTCGATATCGATTGTAGATCACGCCCCAAGTATTCTTTTAAAAAATATTCAATGTACAGTTTTGACTTTCCTACGATTTTATTATATGTATAGATTAGCGATCGCCTTGTGGTCGAAATATATACTAAACAATAAAATCTCTTGACAACAGATTTTAGCCGTAAATAAAATAGTATGTATACAAAACAGTTACTTATTTACATATTTCTAAATATTATTTATATTAATTAGGTATATTGCCAGTCGAGGCAAATGCGCCAACAGGGTAAGTGCGCCCCTCATTTTTTTTATGTCATAAGATAGCAAACAAGCAGATAGGTCTCCTGATGGAAAGGTCAACCATCGCCTATAGACAACAAAGGTGTTTATGGTCGCGTTGCTATCTAGTGGCGAGATCTAATGCAACATGCATAAGTTTACCTCCTACCTTACTCTCCAAACCGGAACACGACAGTGACAAGTACTGACGCTATTGCGGCAGGAATAGGTAAGGCGGTGGTACCAGACCCGGGCGAGAAAATGCAGAACTCTACCACCTAGTAGCCACGATGTTGGTGACTTGTATAGCCAATCGGTCGCCTTTTACGACCTGCCTGGCAGAACGGCAGTTCCACCACGGGGAAAAATATCGAAAACTACCGACATTATTCCATTAACGACATCTTATATCAATGGATCAAACTAAACCATAGTGCCACTTCACAATCACAGATGGCTCTATTCAGCTAAACTTAAAATATCAAAAATGTTAGTTTAGACCTCGTGGTAGTTATCGGTTTAAATATTTAAATATTTGATACGAGCTGTTGCCTGCGACTTCGTCCGTGTGGACTTCGTTTACTCCGCACTGCCCCTCCCCTGTAGGTGATAGCGTGATAATATGTAGCCTATATGTTGACCCGACCTGTTAGTAATATTCATGCAAAATTTAAAGTAAACCCATGCAGTACTTTTTGAGTTTACCCCGGACATACATACAGACAAACAGACATACAGATAAACGGAGAAACAGACAAACAGACAAACAAACAGACAAACATTCTAAAAATTATATTTTTGGCTTCGATATCGATTGTAGATCACGCCCAAGTATTCTTCTAAAAAATATTCAATGTACGGTTTTGACTTCCTACGATTTTATTATATGTGCCTCTGTGGTCTAGCGGTCCAGCGTTGGCGTTGACCACATGAGGTCCCGGGTTCAATTCCCGGGTCGGGCACATAAAAAAAGTGTTTTTTGAGTTTTCTGAGAAACACAAAGTTGCCTGGGATTGGAAAGTGCCCGGTTGGCGATAGGTTTGCCACCTATCACATTTGTGGGACCAAGTATCTTCGGTTAATCGTGGGTGCACTTGTACTTCTGCCTACCCCTTCGGGGATATGGCCGTGAAGATACTTCTTTATTATATGTATAGATATCGTGCTAAATGCACAAAGTGAATACAACGTTTAGACGTCTTTCTTTTGTGTGTTTTTAGTAAGTAGTAAAATAAATGTTTTTTTTTTTGTAGAATTTAAAATCTTAACATCAAAAAAGGCGTACTTGTCTCGTACGCCTATGTTGTGCGTAGTATGGAGTATTTGCCCCCAAGTCAGAAGTTCCCAACTTTTATGACACAGTTGATATTCTCTTTCTTATTCGTTTGCTCACATTAGTTCAACTACTTGCAACTCTTCAGTTCTCCCGTGATTACGGTGCTTGCGACAGCACCGAAATATCAGGAAAATAATCCATCATCTAATCGCGGTAAGATCCCGTTAATTATTATTAATAATTCGGTTGAATAAAGCCGCGAAAGCCTAAAAGTATACATTCGTTAAATTACCTACATTGCCGTTAAGAGGCTTTTAAAATATACAAAATAGTACTGCTAATTGGTAAACTATTAATATTAGACCATCATTTGGCCCATTTAAGCCTAAGACTCTCTATGCCCTTTTCCCTACCCCTGACAAGCTGTATATAAAGTTTCATGATGATGAGTAGTTAAGGCGTGAAAGCATCACTAACACACAAAAAAGTTTGGCAGCCCTGAATACTAGTCAATGGCGCACTTGCCCCAAATTTGTTATAGAAGCTGTATTTGCCTATAGGGATAGATAAATAAAAAATAAACTAGATTAATTTAGTTTAGTTGGCAATTTTGTATAGAGTAAAACAATTATTTTTCTTGTAACGTAATACTTTAGCGTTTTTTTCCCCGTTTCCTGGGGCAAGTGCGCCTATATTCATGTTTTCCAATTTCTTATAAAATATCATGAAAATATTGATAAATTAGATAGAATTACTGTTTATTGTAGTTTCAAAATACCAAATATTGTCAATTTAATAAAAAAATATACTTTTAAGTCAACATTTAAATTATTTATTGAGCATTGAATTCATCTCAGTGAAAAATATGGCGCACTTGCCCCAACTGACAATATGTATTAAACTGAAATTTTATTAAATTATTTGATAAGCTAAAACACATAATATAAAGTACAAATTTATTTTAAACATCAAACAATTGTTTATTCACTGAGCGCTAACAGTGAAAATATAGTGTAATCTATACATATAATAAAATCGTAGGAAAGTCAAAACTGTACATTGAATATTTTTTTAAAAGAATACTTGGGGCGTGATCTACAATCGATATCGAAGCCAAAAATATAGTTTTTAGAATTTTTGTCTGTTTGTCTGTTCATCTGTTTGTCTGTTTGTCTGTATGTATGTCCGGGGTAAACTCAAAAAGTACTGCATGGATTTACTTCAAATTTTGTATGAATATTACTAATAGGTTGGGTCAACATATAGGCTACATATTATCACGCTATCACCTACGGAGGAGCGGCAGTGCGGAGTAAACGAACTCCGCGCGGACGAAGTCGCTGGCAACAGCTAGTATAATATATTCTATTTCAGGGAAGCACTGAATAAAGTAGGTTATGTCTGATTAACATAATATGTTGTAACACTGACAGATTATTATGTAAGTAGGTGACGCTTAAAAATGTTACGCACGTACGCAATTAGAGAAAGGGGCGTTACTTTGCATCTTGTTACTCTTAATTATAATAAATGGTGTTGTTTTAATATTACTAGCGATCGTCTGTCACTGAAATTTGAGCATAATCTAAACAATAAAGTCTCTGACTACTGATACTCTCTGAATACTGATAACTGAATCTCTGAAAACTGATAAGTCTCTGAATACTGATTTTAGCTATAAAGAAAATAGTTTAATCGCCATTTGTGTATAACGTCATGTATGTCACATTAATGTAGGGGGTGTAATGTTTGTTTATATTAAATTAATGTATTTCTAATGCATTGTATTTAAAAATATTATTTTTCCACAGCCCTCCGCAATGTGAACTTTAACCGTGCTAAATTTTATATTACGCTATTCGCGCAATTGTCGTCAACAGGGGTCCCAAGTTTTTCACGTATTATATACTAGCTGACCCCGCGACTTCGTCCGCGTGGAAAAATTTCGAAAAAAAGTAGCCCAAGTTACTATCTGTCACATCAGCTATCTGAAAGTGAAAAGTCCCGTCAAAATCGGTCCAGCCGTTCCAGAGATTAGCCGGAATAAACAGACAGACAGGCAGACAGACAAAAATTGTTAAAAATGCTGTTTTGGTATATGTAGCGTGTATACATCCATATGCATTAAGTAAAAAGCGGTGTTTTTAATATTACAAACAGACACTCCAATTTTATTTATTTGTATAGATAATTATATTATATTATTCACGTTCACGTACTATAGATATTTAAAGGTAAATAAATTGAAACAATATTTTTGTTTTATTTCAATTCTAGAACAAGAGTACGAAACTAAACGATAAAAAAATATTTTTCGCTGAAACTATGAGTTTAAATATATGTCATTTCAAGTAATTATTAGTAATAAAGTGACATAATATATTAAACTATGAGTTGAAGTAACTATATGTTATTACGTGAATACGCTTTTCTTCTAAGTACAAAATATTATTTTTAAAATTGAAATTTCCAATTCACTTCATTCTATTTCAGCACTAAATATAGAAAAATATAGAGTTCGAAAATTAAAATCTACAAGAATTTTCTCGAACTACGTATTCTTTGTTTATTTTTACTTCTTTCAAATAACTTTTTTGTACTTTTTCAACTAAAACTTTGATTTATGCACTGAAGGAATGAAGTTGATTAAAAAGTTGTAGCATCTTTTAATTAAGAAGCACATCTATAAGAAAATCGCTATACTATGACTAGCTGTACCCGTGACTTTTTACGTGATGGCCATACCTGCTGCGTAATTATTCGTATTTGACCACAGTTTTTCTTATATTTAGCAATACTTTGGACGGTAAAGCACTTTTATCAAAAAGGAGCTTTTTGTGTGGATTTGAAAATATGTTGACTGCCATTTACCCTTGTGCCTTGTGGGGCTTTAGGCAGTGTTTTTAATATTTTTTATGGTATAGCACTCACCCCGTGCTTGGGAAAACTGGAAAAACTTTAAAAATAACAAAGAAAGATATCGAGACGCAGGGATCGAACCTGCGACCATCTCCCTAAAGCCGGAACGCTCTGCCACTGAGCTAGAGTTGACAGGTTCGACGTGGCGAAATTCTTCTTTGCTATAGGATCGGTTACATCGAACGTTACGACAAAAAATATTAGAAATACGAAAGTACTGATCAAAATTATAAATGTGAATTTCATCTGTAACGATGAACTCATTTAAATAGTTATACGTAAGTATACCTAGCGATCAGTACAATCGATGTAATCGATCATATAGCAAAGAAGAATTTCGCCATGACGAACCTGTCAACACTAGCTCAATGGGAGAGCGTCCCGGCTTTAGGTAGATCGTCGCAGGTTAAATCCGTGCGTGTCGATATTTTTCTTTGTTGTTTTTAAAGTTTTAGGCAGTGTTGAACTGAAGTCACCACAAAACAATATTGGAACGCCCAACATAGGCCTGTCGTGACGCCTAATATTTTTTACAGTGAAGCTTACAGCTTTTTGTCTGCCATTAATTTAAAACGTAAAAAAGGTAAACTTGTCAAAATTATATAAATCTTCAAATTATCTAATTTTTTTCATAAGTCATAACGTATCGACATGGGACAAAAAGTAATCAAAAAGAGATATTAACTTTAATCTGGACTGAAGTTATTCACGTTGTTATTTTATACTTTACATTTTTCAAAATGGTATCACATTATTTTTTGGAGTCAGACTTTAGTGAATAGGTGTACTAAGTAGTTTCGGCACTTCAACATCTACACTTTGCAGGAGTGTCATTCATTTTCAAAGAAAACTTGTTGATTTAACTAATTTTGAAATTTTTACCCTTTTTTACGTTATAGACTAATTTTGCAATATAAAAACAAAATTGTAAATTTTCGGAATAGCCTATCCTTACGTAAAATTTTATAAAGAACAAATTCTATTAGAATACTTAACATCGATTAGACGCATATTTTTGAGATATTGGTAAAAACCGACCAAGTGCGTTGCAATAAAAAACGGCAAAAAAATCGCGATTGTCGTAAGGAAGCCCCACTATAACGTTCATTTTATTTTAATTATTTATTTTTAAAGTAAATTTATAACTAAATACTCTGTGTATATTTCAAGCGTCTACCAGTTATTAACATCGAGAAAAAAAATTGCAAAAAACGTGTGTAAGCGGTTGACCATGCAGCATGCATGCATATTTTAAGTTCAAAAGAACAAAAGTGAAAAAATCTATACTTATAGTGTATAGATTTTTTCACTTCAAACATCTAGTTGAGTAAAAATGACAGTATATTGATTTTCTGAAAGCTGTATATTTTGGAAACGATGAATAATTTTAGTTTTTCATTTTTGGAATTTAAAGTATTGTTCTAGCTACGTAATCGATAGGTTGAAAAAATTCGAAGCAATGTTACGTCATTACGTAGATAAGGAAGTTACTGATTTTGCCCCGATTTTCCAAAATCGAGTTTTTACTAGATTTCCACGTTTTGGGATCCGAGGAACCTTTTCCGACTATTTTCACGATGACGCCAGTATGTCTGTATATATGTATGTATGTATGTGTGTGTATGTGTATGTAAACATCTCGTATATTTTGAATGGCTGCACCGATCGGAACGCGGTTAGCGGCATTTGATTGAGTTCCAAATTAAAAATTTGAACTAAGTCGGCCCTGGAGATTTTGAGAAATTTTGAAAAAACCGTAAAAAAAATGTTTGGCGAAACAGTATTTTTAATATAACTTCCAGATTTATGTACCGATTAAGTATAAAAACTAATCAGCTCTATTTCTCAAAAACTACGTCCAATACATAAACTGCATCAAAATCGGTTTATCCGTTTGGGCGTAATCGTTGACGAAAAATTTTGAAAAAAGTGTTTTTCGACATAACTTCAAATTTTTTTAACTTATCACTTTTTGGTATTCTACGATATTTTAGTGCTAAAAAACTACGTTGAATGTCGTTTCAAAAATCCAAATCGAATCTAATTTTCAAAAGTTACAGCTTTTTAAATATTAAAATTACGTTGTTTTTAGCAAACATAGGTACTTAATATTTTTTAAATAACTTTCAGGCTAATACACTGCTTATCTGTTTTTCTTCTTTAAAAACTGCATCGGATACCGTTAATTGGATCAAAGTCGGTCAATTTGTTTGGAGTTTACCAGTAACGAGTATTTTTGAAGTTAATGTTTTTGACACTGTTACGAAATTTTTCAACCTATCGATTACTTATCTAAAGCAGTGTTACTTAAACTGTGGTCCGCGGACCCCTGGGGGTCCGCGAGTATGTGTACGGGGATCCGCCGTCTTACCTGTGAACATTTGAATTAATAAATAAGTGCCAATGTTTTTTTTATTAAGGGGGTCCTTGAAATTCTGCTTTTATTTTCTAGGGATCTGCGGACTGATAAAGGCTAAGAAACGCCGATCTAAAGCAATATTTAGATCTCAAAAATTGAGTTAAATGCCATCCGGAAGATCAAAATCGATTATCGCTTCCAAAATATACAGCTTTTCAAAAATTAATATACTGTCATCTTTTAACAAAATAGATTTTGAACTGAAAGAATCTATGCTTATAGTTTTTACTCTTTTGAGCTTAAAATATCTTAATTTAGCGGGAAGTTTCAGGGATGGCTATATATAACTATTGCAGATTTTATTTTCTATAATTTTCGTCACTGATAAATCCCAAACAAATTGACCGATTTTGTTTTAATTAAATATACACCAACACCCGACCACTAGACCACAGAGGTGATATTTTTAATTATGTGTTAATATTAAAAATACCAGCATAATAATAATTATATCATTCTAATCATTCGATCATAATTATTATTATGCTGATATTTTTAATATTAACACAAAAATAAAAATATTACCTTTGTGGTCTAGTCTTTGTGGTCGGCTGTCGGTGTAGATCACATGAGGTCCCGGGTTCAAATCCCGGGTCGGGCAATTCCAAAATGTGTTTTTTTTAGTTTTCTGATAAAAACAACGTTGCCCAGGATTGGATAAGTGCCCGGTTGGCGATAGGCTTGCCACCTATCACATTGTGGGACTAAATATCTTCGGCTGTTTGTGGGTACACTGATTGTACCTCTGCCTACCTCTCCGGGGAAACGTGGTGAATATACTCTTTTTAATGTATATCATAAACGACAAGCAGCTGGCTTTTTTGATGGAAATAGATGACATCACCTGTAGATCAATGATATCAGTACTGCGTACATATCCATGTGTTGGGGATGTTATACCACAATATCTTTACCGCCTACATTACCCTACAAACTAAAATACGAAGCATCAAGCATTGATAGTATTGCGGCAAAAAGTCAAGGCTATCAAACACGGGCAAAACATAACAGAACTACCGTTTAAGAATCACAATGACCGTGACACGTTCGGCCAATCGTCTTATACGAATTGCCCGACTAAAAGGCTGTCTATTCTAATTTCTTCACAAACTTTCGCCTTTATATTTTTAATGGGATAATTCCGCTTTAATCCGTCACGGTCGGTCCCCAGATCTACTATCTGACGTAGCTGCCTTTGTTTGCGATGTAAAACTGCGCAAGAGTGGATGACATCACGACTTTCACTGTAACGCTCGCACCGCGATGAATCACGAAGAGGATATGCTTTATCTCGGTTACCGGTTACCTATTTTTGCTTACATAACACCGAATATAAACTTGTTTTGAACGACCTAGACAATAAATTGTTAACTGTTATGAGAGTCTAAACCTATTTGCTAGACTTGCGAATTTATATTTTCTTAAGAGGTGTGTATTTCTGATATTAAACTAAAAAAGGCCTGTTTCCACTCAGAATGAGTCCGATAGTTTTTTTATAACATAGATAGATAGATCATGAATTTTAATAAAAATTTAATAAAAGTTTAAATTCTGTAATAAACTGGCTAGATAACAATAATTTAAATATTAATATCAATAAAACAAAGTGCATACAATTTCTCCCATACAATAAAAATCCGTTAAATTGTATGTAAATGTAAATAATAGAAATATCGAAGAAGTACAGTCAAAGTTTTTAAGTGTCATTATTGATAAAAATTGTAGGTAATTGGAAAAGGCCACGTGGAACATGTTTGTAATAAGTTGGACCGCTTTGTATTTGCATTAAAAAAATTAGATTACAGGTATCATTATCAGCTTTTTACGGATTTGTTTCGTCTGCCCTTTCATACGGACTAATAATATGGGGAAATTCAACAGATGCCATAAAAGTATTCCGAATACAAAAAAGTATTAGAGCCATGTGTAAAATAGAGCAACTGGAAAGTTGTAAGCTATATTTTAAAGCCCTAAAAATATTGCCGTTGCCGTGTATGTACATAAAATTAATATACGTACATTTGTGAAGGAGCATCCAATTTAGAACAAATGCACAAGAAATAGGAACAAGATACAGAAATGCTGATAATTTATATATACCACAATGCAGGTTGACAATGTTTAAAAAAAACGTGCTCTTTATGTGTCCGGACGAGACGTTGCAGAACTTTACCACTTAGTAGTCACGAAAGTATTGACATACAACGTTAAGACGTATAGCCAATCGTTTACCTTTTACGAATTGTCGGCCAGAATGCCAGATGGTCTATTTTTCAAAATGGCCTGGCCCAATTCGGGTATTGGTTTCATTTCACTTGCATTTTGTGTTCCGTGGTAACTGTTTTACTACTGTTTTATTGTGTGTGCTGCGTTAAAGTACTGAATATGTTTGTAGTGTTATATTTATATAGGGTCATTCCATAATAGGATGAAAATATTTTAACACAGCATTCGTACGTACAGCACAGTACGTCTAACCAAATATATCCAGCTAAAAACAAACGTCATTAGCTTAAAGCTTTTTGATTTGTATGAAATTCAAATAAGAAATTTTATTCATACAAATAAAAAAATTACACCCTTGAATGACGTCTGTTTTTAGATGGATACCTATCTTTGATTAGACGTACCGAATGCTGGGTTAAAATATTTATGGAATGACCGTATATATGTGCAGCGTGCAACATCCGCGTAAACCTTTAACTATAGATTTAAGGATGTTTAGTAAATAATTATGATGTATACTTTTTAAAAAAACAAAAGAAAAACTAAAGTCGTTCAAGATATGTGTTTACTTATGGATAGGAATAAATATTTCTTATCCTTTTCTTTTCACTGCATTTGGAGAAAGATAGCAGTAGCATACGATAAACAGAATCGGGACCAATGCTTCACCCTAGGCTACAGAGAGGCTGTTAATGTAACCTGACCTGATTGGGTTACGGTTCTCGGAGAAACATATTAACTGTAGTCCAAGAGCTAAATTTACAACTTTCAGAGAAATTTTTCTTTAGATATACCTATACAGAACTTGGTTATATTTAGAATAATTGTTATTTGTTCTTTTTAAGGTTCTGAAGTTAACTAGAGCCTTATAGATTCGCGTTGTGTATCTGACCATATGTTCGTCTATCCGCAGTATAGCTCAGAAATCCTTAAGCACTAAAAACTGTAATTTGGCATGAAAATACATTTGAATCACGCCAACAAATTGGTAAAATAGAGTTTTGAAAAAAGTTTAGGTTATTTCTCCTACACGTAAAGTGGGGATATTTATTTTTTTCTTCCGTATCCCATAATATAGGTATGGTTGGATAGGATTTTGAAAAATATTAAGGGTTTTAAGAAACCATTGTAATTTATTACAGTACAGCCCGCTGCATTGTAACATTTTTTGGTGAATCCTTTAGGAATAACTTATTTTTTCGGGATAAGAAGTCCTATGTGATGTGACCAACTATACATATGATTATTAAATTTCATCCAAATCAGATCAGCCGTTTTTGTATAAAAGAATAATAAAATTCATCCATCCAAACATATTTTCGCATTTATAATATTAGTAGGAAGTAGAACAGCAGTCTGGCGATAAAGTGGTAAGCCATTCAGCAAGCACATTAACTCAGTGCTAAACAGTGATACTGCATCATAAAGGTTTCTCTATTCCACATTCATAATTACTTACTAAGTAATGTCATTTACAGTCTTAATGAAATTTCTACTAAAAATAGCATGTAGAGCTCTCAGACTATTTGTATTCAGGAGCACTCTCGCACTAATTAGGTAATATTATTATATCGACGTACGTTCGATCTCAACATGCCTACAGTAAAAAGTATTTAATATCCTTATACACATATTCATGCCAGATATGTTGTAAGGTAGGTAGGTAGGGAGAACCGAGTGTTATATGTCGTGATTCTTGCAGATTTTTCTTGCTTCTTCCATATACCTTTACTACACTTTTTATACCAAAGAAGTAACATTCTACCCGGAATGTTCAAACGCGTTTCAAAATCGTTCCGAAGAGTACCACGGCGTGGGTGGAGTGTGTCTCTTTCTACTAATTAAAGCGCCAATCGCCATATATAAGTGCGGCCAGGCGTAGTTTGCAAATTGCTACTAAGTTATTCTACTAATTTGAGAAACACTTTTTGCTTTGCATAAGTAATTACGTAATAATTAAAATAAGCACATGTTAGTACTCACTGTGTTAATTACAATACATTTTACGCTAATGTATTTATCGACGTGTATCAATAAAAGGGATTTAACGACAACCGAATATATAAAAATCTACCATCAGATTTTCTTTACAATTGCAAGAAAGGGACAACATCCACTCTTGTCGTTGTCTTGCTCAGAACGTTTTTCCCCTCTGTTAAGTAAGAAACAAATGTCAACTAATAAATAATTCCAGTTATCGTATATAAGTTCCTTGCTTTATACAAACACGCCTGCCGGTTGCGAAGACTCTTGACACCATCTTCGGACATTTCTCGATCCATCTCATCATGGTACGTCAGTCTTGATCTTCCCCGGTACCTACATTCTTCCACAGTCGCATATGTTTTGTTAACCTTTCATATGCCATTTTTCCTGCACATCTGAATCATTACAGCATCCCTTTTTTCATATTCATGTCGTGCCTATGCTCCATAAGTGGAGTGCTCTACCACAGAATAATCTCCATTATTCTGTGGCTCTATTCTTAACATGTCAGGTCAAGCATTTATTCTATTCATACTTCATTTATATTTAAAAAAGTTTTGATATTTGGATGGATGAATGTTTGTTACTCAATCACACAAAAATTGCTCAATTTATTCGAATAAAATTTAGCAAACACATAGATGATGATTTGGAAAAGCACATAAGGTACTTTTTATCCCGAAAAAATAAGTCATTCCCGTGTGATTCACCATAAACTGTTACAATAGAGTAGCAGTATGTACTGTAATATATGGCGGTGGTTTCTCTGGCGCACAGGTAGATGATGTACTGGAATAACACATACAGCACTTTTTATCCCGAGAAAATCTGTTGTTCCCGCGGGATTCACCAAAAACTTTTATAACGTAGCAGGCTCTACGGTGCAGTTAGTAAAAGACTATATGTATACACAAATAATCATAAAAAAAGATAAATCTTTTATATATTTTTTTATATCATAAGATAGCAAACAAGCAGGTGGATCTCCTGATGAAAAGAGTCAACAATCGCCTAAAGACACCAAAGATGTTAATGGTGCGTTGCTATCTTGTGGCGAGGTCTAATGCCACATGCATAAGTTTACCGGCTACCTTACCCTCCAAACCGGAACACGACAGTGTCAAGCATTGACGCTATTGCGGCAGGAATAGGTAAGGCGGTGGTACCAGACCCAGACGAAAAATGCAAAACTCTACCACCTAGTAGCCACGATGGTAGTGACTCGTATAGCCAATCGTTCACCTTTTACGACTGCCTGGCAGAATGGCAGTTGGCCGATTCTTCAAAGGAGCCTGGAATCAACACGAGGAAGCTCTTTGATATACAAAAAGTGATTTAAAATTCTTTTCGTGGAGATCCGGATGTCTGTTTGTACGTATCTGTAACTATTGCGCTCAAAATACATTTTTTAACACCTTCAGTATGTCACGGGATTGTTTCCCATTGAAAATGAATATTTAATGCAGTGTCGTTAATTCTATTACCGACCGACCCAGCAAACATTGTTTTTTTAAAATCTTAATTTAAGGAGTTTTTGCACACCGATGTGGCAATGACACTCCATCGTACCTTATTTTAATTTTTACACAACACTTACCTTTACCTACTGACAACTCACAAAAAATTATAAAGCATTTTTGCTGAATCCGATAATGGTTCAGCCAAAATACTTTGAAATACACCGGTATCAAATAAATTTATTTTAGATTTTATGATTAACTAGCTGCAGCGTGCAGCCCGCTGCATTATACACAGTATTTGACGCATCCCGCGGGATCACCTCATTTTTCCGGGATAAAAAGTAGCCTATTTGCTATTCCAGGTCATCAGCTACCTTTGTGCCAAATTTCATTCAAATCCGTTCAGTAGTTTTTACGTGATTGAGTAACAAACATCCATCCAAACATCCATCCAAACATCCATCCAAACATCCATCCACACATCCAAACTTTCGCATTTATAATATTATAATATAGATTCCTTTCTTTTTGGCTCTGTCCGGACAAATTCTATCAAAAGGTGGTGCACATCGCCAATTTTATTGCATACTAGCTGTTGCAAGCGACTTCGTCCGCGCGGATTCCGTTTACTCCGCACTGCTCCTCCCCCGTAAGTGACAGTGTGATAATATGTAGCCTATATGTTGACCCGACCTGTTAGTAATATTCATGCAAAATTTGAAGTAAATCCATGCAGTACTATTTGAGTTTACCCCGGACATACAGACAAACAGACAAACAGACAAACATACAAACAGACAAACAGACAAACAGACAAACAGACAAACAGACAAACAGACAAACAGACAAACAGACAAACAGACAAACAGACAAACAGACAAACAGTCAAACAGACAAACAGACAGACAGACAGACAAACAGACAAACAGACAAACAGACAAACAGACAAACAGACAAACAGACAAACAGACAAACAGACAAACAGACAAACAGACAAACAGACAAACAGACAAACAGACAAACAGACAAACAGACAAACAGACAAACAGACAAACAGACAAACAGACAAACAGACAAACAGACAAACAGACAAACAGACAAACAGACAAACAGACAAACAGACAAACAGACAAACAGACAAACAGACAAACAGACAAACAGACAAACAGACAAACAGACAAACAGACAAACAGACAAACAGACAAACAGACAAACAGACAAACAGACAAACAGACAAACAGACAAACAGACAAACAGACAAACAGACAAACAGACAAACAGACAAACAGACAAACAGACAAGCAGACAAGCAGACAAGCAGACAAGCAGACAAGCAGACAAGCAGACAAACAGACAAACAGACAAACAGACAAACAGACAAACAGACAAACAGACAAACAGACAAACAGACAAACAGACAAACAGACAAACAGACAAACAGACAAACAGACAAACAGACAAACAGACAAACAGACAAACAGACAAACAGACAAACAGACAAACAGACAAACAGACAAACAGACAAACAGACAAACAGACAAACAGACAGACAGACAGACAGACAGACAGACACACAGACAGACAGACAGGCAGACAGGCAAACAGGCAAACAGGCAAACAGGCAAACAGACAAACAGACAAACAGACAAACAGATAAACAGACAACAATTCTAAAAACTATATTTTTGACTTCGATATCGATTGTAGATCACGCCCCAAGTATTCTTTTAAAAAATATTCAATGTATAGTTTTGACTTTCCTACGATTTTATTATATGTATAGATTTTATGATTAATTCCTTTCTTTTTGGTTCTGTCCGGACAAATTCTATCAAAAGGTGGTGCACATCGTCAATTTTATTGCTTATGGCGAACGTTGTTTTGCCATAAAAATTACTTGTATTAAATGTTTTGTTGGGGAACTTGAGAGGGGGATTGAGTTTATTGAGATATAAACTATGCTATCTTTTAAGTTGGACCAAACAGTAGATGTCTACTAAATTTCATTGAAATCGATTGAGTAGTTTCGGAGTTCATCGCGGACAAACAACGTGACACGTAATTTATATACATAAAATACTAAAAAATTACATTAAATTGCTAATGTACCTTTAATTAGATAAGATAATGTACCTTTAATTGCTAAGGTACCCATATCAATATTTAATCAAACGAAACATTATAATTTCGTCGTTAAAAGATGGAATCTATTAGGCAAATTATACGATTAACAAACTATTACTTAGTTTGATCTTTAATACTTAGGCGATGGTTGGCTCTTTCCATCAGGATACCCATCTGCTTGTTTGCTATCTTATACTATAAAAAAATCTGGTTATTTACTATTCTATATTATCAAAAATTTAAACTTTAAAAAAATGTTAAAAGGAAACAAACAAAAGCTTAGTTAACGCAAAAACTTTACTTAAATTATCTTTCTAAAGCAAACTAGAGTGAAAGTTTATTATTAAGTGTATCATTTGTTGCAAAAAAACACTAATGACACTAAGAAAGTACCACTTAGCGATACACTTTTTAACAAACCTCATTATTAATGTTCTCATTTTGACAGTATTTGTTTTTCTAAGATATATTTCGGCTTATGAACTGTCGTTTAAAGTCTAATCTAACTTTTACCCCTTCTTATTAAAGAACTGCGGAGTATAAAATTTAGACCCGTTTTTATTGTTATTTATATATCACTAGCTGTTGCCTGCGGCTTCGTCCGCCCGGACTTTGTTTACTCCGCACTGCTCCTCCCCCGTAGGTGATAGCGTGATAATATGTAGCCTATATGTTGACCCGACCTGTTAGTAATATTCATGCAAAATTTGAAGTAAATCCATGCAGTACTTTTTGAGTTTACCCCGGACCTACATTGACTTTCCTACGATTTTATTATATGTAATAATAATAATATAGATTAGATAGCAAACAAGCACCTGGCGTTCCCGTTAAGAAGAAAACCATCGCCTATAGATACCCAAAATGTTAATGGTGCCTTGTTATCCTTGTGGCGGGATGACAATGCCACATGTCTACCAGCTACTTTAGCCTCCAAGCTGGAACACATTGACAAGCATGGACACTATTGCAACAGGAATATATAAGACCTTGGTACCAATAGCCAGGCGAGGCGTTGCGGAACCACCACTGTGTAGACACGATAGTAGTGACACGCATAGCAGATCGGTCGTCTTTTACGACCTGCCTGGCAGAACCGCATGTGGTCTATTCTTCAAAGGAGCCCGGACCAACACGATAGACGTTAAAATTTAGAGAAAAAGCGCAGAAAGCTCATATTTTTATACAATATAGATTAAAAAATAAATTGCACTAATAAAAAAACATACACACACAAACAAACATTGCGTTAACTAAGCTTTTGTTTGTTTCCTTTTAAAATTTTTTTGAAGTTTAAATTTTTGATAATAAAGAATAGTAAATAACCAGATTTTTTTTATAGTATAAGATAGCAAATAAGCAGATGGGTCTCCTGATGGAAAGAGTCAACCATCGCCTATAGACATCAAAGGTGTTAATAGTGCGTTGTTATCTTTTGGCGAGATCTTATACCACATGCATTAGTTTACCGGCTACCTTACCTTCCAAACCGGAACATGACAGTGGCGAGCACACGCTATTGGGGCAGAAATAGGTAAGGTGGTGGTACCAGACCCGAGCGAGACAGTGCAGAACTCTACCACCTAGTAGTCACGATGGAAGTGACTCGCATAGTTAATCAGTCGCCTTTCACGACCTGCCTGGCAGAACGACAGTTGGTCTATTCTTCAAAGGAGCCCGGAACCAAAACGAGGTGGGGGGAATTATTTGCTATTTAGTGGTTAAAAAGATGATTAGATTAATGTAATTAAATTAAACATATGGTAGAGATGGTCTCAAATAGGGGCCGGTTATGTATGAAGCTTCAGGATTTAATTGGTGTAATTCAAAAGTTTCAAGTGAAATATTTAACGTACTAGAACTGCAGTAACCGACTTTTTATTTTCTAAGTAAAAAAATTTCTTCACGCCCGTAGGCAGAGGTACCACACGTGCATCCCCGATTAGCCGAAGATATTTAGTCCTACAATGTGATAGGTGGCAAGCCTATCGCCAACCGGGCACTTTCCAATCCCGGGCAACTTTGTTGTTTTTAGAAGGCTGAAAAAAATACATTTTTAATTTGCCCAACCCAGGAATCGAACCCGGGATCTCGTATGGTCAACGCCACGGATAGACCACAGAGGTGACTAATTGCCATTTCGTGTATCTCTGAAAAAACGTGAAACCCCGCGTCAGATCTTCACCAAGTTAAAATGGGACCACGCGGGGAGTATACCCATTGAACAAAAAAAATTCGAAATTGGTCATAAATGACAAACTTCTGAGGTAACAAACATTAAAAAACGTTCAGGCAAATTGATAGCCTTCTTCTTTTGGGAAGGCAGTTGAAAATTATTTTGCCTCACACAAAGATGAACAGAAACAAGTCTTTCTATTCGTCTACGTATTGTTTTATACCTTATATAATCAGTGGCGGATTAGCCCATAAGCAAATTAAGCAATTTCTTAGGGTATTATGTCTTGGCATCAGAAACTGCACTACAAAATTTAACACAATATTTATTAACCGACTAGCTGTTGCCAGCGACTTCGTCCGCGCGGACTTCGTTTACTCCGCACTGCTCCTCCCCCGTAGGTGATAGCGTGATAATATGTAGCCTTTATTTTTGTATTATAGCACTCACCCCGTGCTTGGGAATCTGGAAAAACCTTAAAAACAGCAAAGAAAAACATGGACACGCGGGATTTGAACCTGCGACCATTCCCGGCTTTAGGAATATGTAGCCTATATGTTGACCCAACCTGTTAGTAATATTCATGCAAAATTTGAAGTAAATCCATGCAGTACTTTTTACGGACATACATACAGACAAACAGACAAAAATTCTAAAAACTATATTTTTGGCTTCGATATCGATTGTAGATCACGCCCCAAGTATTCTTTTAAAAAAATATTCAATGTACAGTTTTTTACTTTCCTATGATTTTATTATATGTTTAGATAACACTTGTACTGTTTCACAATAAAATAATTATATTTAATTTCCGACCGGTTTCGCTTACACAAGCATCCTCAGTGTATTTACAGTTACTAAACATGATTTAACAAAATTTAACATATTTATTAAAACTTGTGAATTGTTTAGAGCATCACGTAGTATAAGTTATGATAATACGGCATTGCCGTGGTCTGATCAGAGTTGCCATCTGCGACTTCTTGATGTAGGGGTTACTTGCACCAAAAACAGCGATTTTAGATTTTTTATGGGAGACATTATTTTATAAAAAAAATCTCTAATTTGGCAGAAGACACAGCTTTTAAAATATCTTCATTTTTTAAAGCAAATATAAAAAAAAGTTTAACATGTTAAACACAAGATAGAACGAATTCAAAGTCAAATGCGGGTCAGACAAAACGCTCGTGTTTGGCCGCGCTGGCCAGCCGTAACGGAATTTGTAAAAATATGCTATGTTTACACCATACTCAGTTTTGCTAAGAAAATTCTTTCTTAGCAAAACTGAGTATTAAAAATTATCAATTTATGCCTACTAGAAATTATCAATTTATGCCTACTTGCTCGAAAAAGGCTAGAAAAGGCTAACGTATTACTACTGTTCTCTGCTGTACCCATCGGTTCCCGAAAATTCTCTGCTGTACCCATTTGGTACCCAGAATTTTCTTCTAAAATCACTGGGTAATTTTCTGCTTTACCGATACGGATTTGCCTAAAATTTCTTGCTGTATCTTTGTTTATCCAAAATTGTCTGCTGTACCCATCGTTTACCCAAAATTTTTTGCTGTACCCATCGTTTACGTAAAATTTTCTGCTGTACCCATTGTTTACCCAAAATTTTCTGCTGTACCCATCGTTTACCCAAAATTTTCTGCTGTACCCATCGTTTACCCAAAATTGTCTGCTGTACCCATCGTTTACCCAAAATTTTCTGCTGTACCCATCGTTTACCCAAAATTTTCTGCTGTACCCATCGTCTACCCAAAATTGTCTGCTGTACCCATCGTTTACCCAAAATTGTCTGCTGTATCCATCGTTTACCCAAAACAGTCTGCTGTAGCCATCGTTTACCCAAAATTTTCTGCTGTACTCATCGTTTATCTAAAATTAAGGTCGCTTGGTATGAGTCGCAATGCCACTACTCCACCTTCCACATTTAGTCTGAATGTCGCACTGAGCCGAGGTCCATACTCGCAGGAGACAGCTCTTAGTGCGGGCGTTAGTAGCCCAAATTCAAACATAAACTCTGACTAAGTACTCTGGTCGCCTCATAAGTCGGGTATCTCAGTAAAAACCGTAAGGTCAACTATAATTAGTCTTTTCGAAAGAAATAACCTCTATAGGTACATGCGAATTATCACACTGTAAAATAGTGTGTACGGAATCCTCCACGCGAGGTTCGGATATTTTATTTGTTGTTGCAGCCATAATTATGCAAAAGTCTATCAATCTGCGTCTAATAACTAATCCGTGCAAGTTTAAAGACCGTATACATTAATATTGTATGACAAACGTGTGTCGGGTATAGATGTCGTTGCTTTCGCGGCTTTTCCACACAAGTAATCTCAGCGCGATTATTCCATGAATTATTTCGCGATATAAAGTCTATTAATCTGCGTCTAATAACTAATCCGTGCAAGTTTAAAGACCGTATAAATTAATATTTTATGACAAACGTATGTCGGGTATAGATGTCGTTGCTTTCGCGGCTTTTCCACACAAGTAATCCCACCGCGATTATTCCATGAATTATTTCCCGATATTTCGGTGCTGTTACAAACATTATGATCATCGGGAAGAAGAGTGAGAGGAAGTTGGTTAGATCCCGTTAATCCTTAATTACTCTTATGAAAAATAATAATTTTTGAATATATTTAAAAGAGATTTACTGACAGGTAAAACAAAAGAAAGTGATTTTCTGTGTAATTACTACTTAGGGGCCATCCATAAATTACGACACACGTTAAGGGGGAGGAAGGGGGTCGAAGAAGTGTGACAATGTGTGACAAGGGGTAGGGAGGGGTCCCAAATTTTGGGACATTACCTACATTTTTCAATATATAATACCTGTATAGATATAAAATAATCGAAGGAGATCATGTTTCCAATGTACAGTTATAAAATATGTGACATCACACAAGGTAGGGGGAAGGGTCCCACAAATGTGACCGGTTGTGACAAGGAGGGGTCAAAAAATCATAAAATTCGTGTGACGTAATTTATGGATGGCGCCTTACTAAATAAAATAATATGATAAATATACTGAAAAAATTTATGAAATTTAATTATTAATTAATTTATTTAACAATTTATTGTACACAGAAAGTAAAAAATATAAACGTTACATTAGAAGTAAGAATAATAGGCGCGGAGTTTTTATTTAAAAAAACTTTTTACAAGTTATTTTGATACGTCAACATAAATAACCTGTACCTACTTAAAACGAGAAAACCGATTTTGATAAAATTTTGTATTTAGATAGTATTTTGTTACTCTTTTTTAATGGAATTAGATAAGTGTCATACACCGTGATAAATCGTTTTTATATGAAAATACATCTTCCGAGCCAAGCTCGGTCGCTCATATAATTTTATAAGAAAGAAAAAACATGTGGCTCTTTTGATGCAGCCATCTTCTCATCTCCTATAGACACCGAAGATACTTAAGGTGCGTGCTCAAGGTCTGTATTTTATTTGGAATATGACAGTACTGAGCACTGATGTTTGAATACAATTCGGTCAATTGTTCGCCTTTTACAAAGTGCCTGAAAGAAAGGCAATTCTTTTTAAGAGGGGCACAACACAAACATTACACAAGTTCATACATATTTAAAAACTAGCTGTTGCCAGTGACTTCGTCCGCGCGGACTTCGTTTACTCCGCACAGCACCTGGCCGCTAGGTGATAGCGTGATAATATGTAGCCTATATGTTGACCCGACCTGTTAGTAATATTCATGCAAAATTTAAAGTAAATCCATGCAGTACTTTTTGAGTTTACCCCGGACATACATACAGACAAACAGACAAACAGATAAACAGACAAACAGACAAAAATTCTAAAAAATATATTTTTGGCTTCGATATCGATTGTAGATCACGCCCCAAGTATTCTTTAAAAAAAAACCTCAATGTACAGTTTTGACTTTCCTACGATTTTATTATATGTATACAAGATGAATTAATGTCGTACGATAAAATGATATGCTGAACCTCAATCTTAAAACGGAACCCAAAAAATAACCAAATAGAAAATACTTACAAATAATAATGTCTATTAAGCGATGTTTCCATATCTGTATATCTGCCATAATGCCTGCTGTAATGTAATAATTGCGTCACTGCACTTTCACTGCGAGCGCTAGTAACATAGTATAATCACTTATGAAATCACAACCGAGGCCGCTCAACTCACCAAGTTCAATGCACCGTTTTTTAAATAAATAAAAAAAAAAACAAAAAAGATAAAAACTCGATTTTTGAACGAACCCGAAATGTCAGATCGAGTTTTTTTGGCGGGAGATTTTTGTAAAAACGCGTGTCGCACGCTCACTTTCGTGGTGTGCAGTGAGCCGCGCACGTTTTGCCGTCTGCTTTTACTTTCTTCCAGATACAGTGGGGAGATCTTCAAAAAATGTACACATCGTCCTTTTTTGTTTTTTTTTTGTCAAAGCCTGTGGCGGCGATTTTGAATAATTAAGTTTAACCTCAATAAGAGAGGTAAAAATAGGCAACCAATTATTAAATGTTATGGAAATAAATGTATGTTAAAGCCAGATTTTACTGCTTTTGTTCTGATGATGGGACTCTGCCACACGATTAGTGTCAGTTTAGCCATCTCATACAACTCAGTTCTCTAAGAATTACTCGTTTTAACATACATACAGGATGCATCTATACATCTTTGGTATAAATATCTATTGCCATCAGAAGAATCGATTGCTAAGTTCCGATTCTCATAATATCAAAAAACTTGAGTTTTTTTCTATTCCAACATATAATAATTTACGTATATCTTATATTATTAGATAGAAACCAAGCTCCATGGCTCTCCTGATCGAAAGAGAAACCATTAACTATAGACACCAAAATTTATGGTGTGTTAGCAACGCACCATTAACTTTGGTGTCTATGCCGTGTGGTGGGATAGCAACGCGGCGCCACATGCATAAGTCTGCCGGCTGCTTTAGATTCCAAACCGGAACGTGACAATAAAAAAGTATTGCCGCAAGGCAGGAATGTTTAAGGCGGTGGTACCACATACCCGGGCAAGACTTTGCGGAACTCTACTACCTTAGTAGGCACTATGTTAGTGACACGTAGACAAATCGTTCGCTTTTTACAAATTGCCCTGCGAAATGGCAATTTTTTTTCTACAAAAGGGGCCCGTATAGACATGATGTATTTTTTTCATTTAGTGCTTAGGTACTAAATGAAAAAAAAAAATAACAGAAAAAAAACATCAAATAAATAAATACCTCATAGCCAGTTACCTCACGATAATAAACGTTCAAAGTAAATTAGTATGATTAAAAAACGCCAATATATACTAAATTTGACCAATAAACGTTAGAAAAGATCAAAAAAATTTCCAGGGTATTTGGTACCACCTTCTTACTAAATCCTGCCGCAATAGCGTCAATGCTTGTCACTATCGTAGTAGACGGTAGACTTATAGATAAGGCGTTGCTATCCCGCCATACGAATAGCACGTACAATTAACATTTTTGGTGTCTATAGGCGATGGTGGACTTTTTACATGAGGAGATCAATCTGCTTGTTTGCTATCTTATGAAATACAAAAGTGGCAATGCCATCACGCCATACGGATAACAATGTATCAATAACAACATCTATAGGTAATGGTTTTTCTTTCCGTCAGGAAAGCCTTCTGCTTGTTTGCTATCTTATTACATTAAAAAAAACGTCAATATACGCTCAGTTTAACCACAATTCACCAGTTTTTCAGCTAGTGAATTGGGTGGTGGTTGCATTTAACTGATTGTATTTCCTCGTATTGGTCTGGGCCCCGTTTTGAGAATAGACTACCTGACCGGAGCCATACATGTCACTAACATCTTGACGACTAGGTGTAAGAGGTCCGCAACGTCTCGTCCAGTTATTTGGTAAAACCACAGTATACTGGAGACTAACAGTAGTCAATCTACATACATGTGATATTCGAGTAACGCACACATCAGAGTGGTTCGGGGCAGTTTGTTCCGCGCCAGCCCGAGATATCGCGTCCGTGAGAGGTGTCTATGTGTGCTATGCTCGAATATTACTTGTATGTGACATTGACTTCTGGTAATCTCTAAGTATTCTGTGGTAATACTGCCTTACCTATTCCTGCAAGAATAGCGTCAATGCTTGTCGTTGTCGTGTTCCGATTTGTAGGGTATTAGGTAGGTATCCGAAAAACTTATGCAAGTAGCATTAGCACCTCGCCACACGGATAGCAAAGCACCACTAACATTTTGGTGTCTATAGGCGCTGGTTGTCTCTTTCCATCAGGAGACTCATCTGCTTGTTTGCCTTATAATATAAATATATTATATCCCTTATAAATTGTTAACCTAACACTTCCAGGCTCTAAAGTGTCTTTAAGATTTTTGTAAGGAAAACCATCAATAACATTTTTTTTTGTCTAACTCAGATTTTAAACCTGGAACCGCATGATTTAAGCCAAATAGGATAACCAAAATCATGAGGTTTTGATTAAACATACAGATATTAATAAACTATTACAATTCTTGCCCATTTATCGTGCCGAATTAACACGCTAGTTCACTTGCGTGTCAGGTAGAGTGAGCCGAGCGTCTATAGAATTTCTACTTTACCTTCGGTTGGCAAAATAGTAGTAAACCTTATTGCCTCATTTTACGGACCTGGTAACGATTACCGCTTATTTATTTCGAATACACGGACCAAAAGCAGCTTCAAGTGTTTATCCGCATGGGGGTGTTTTCACTTGAACCAGACTCCAAACTAGGCATGGATCATTTAACAGTTAACATATTAAATTTCGTACTAAATTTTTTTAACAATTAACAACTGTTATTTATATTAGCAAATACTGTTAAAAGTCATTTTTATGCATCACTAAAATTATCAATAACGATATATGATAATGTTGTTATTAAAAATATTTGAGAGAGCGTTTTTGAAGTGAAAACTTCTTTAGGCGCGTTGAGCGTTTTGGTAGAGGGTAAAATCCTCGGTTCGCGTCACCGACATGCTAATGATAATAGTATATCTATAGCTATGTTTTGCATATAGTTTTAATTACTCTCAACTTAATAGTTCCGTTTTCACTTCTATCGGCAGTCCCACGACTGCTACTGTTTTTTTTTTGGTCGCTAGCTTGATTTATGATAATACTGTTATTAAAAATATTTCGAGCGACCGTGATAATAATAACTGTTAAAAGTTATTAAAACTATTCTGGATGACCTTTTTTTGGTAGCTACGTGTTTTTACTGCTTCTAATCTAATACTTATTATTTATAGGCTACTGATATAATATAACTGCCGCGGTAAAGCTATTGTATAGCATTTTTTATCAACTTATGCAATTACAATTATATATTTATTTTATTTATGCAGTATTTTTTTTTCTTTGTGTTTTTTCTTTGATATTAATTCAAGTTACACTTTGAGCGTGGTGACCGATAAAAAAATAATTTTTTTTCTTTTATTAAATAAATGAGATGTTAATAGTGTTCAAAATATTTTTATTATCTTTCAATACATGTCGGTTCTTCAGGAATATTTAATAAATGCACTTTGTTTATTCATATTTAAAACACTTTGTACAGTACCCGGCGATAAATATTGCACATCGAACTTTGGAAAGAGACAGTCGGATAATTTCGGCTGCGTAGAGCGTTATCTCAGTCCCACACTACCTATGTGACGTTTAGTCAGTCGTTGTTCAAGAACGATAGAGTGCGGTCGCGTCCCGATCAAAAATATATATTTAGAGTTGATAACACCCACAAATTTAAATAATTTAAAGTTGTAATATGGCATCTTTCGGAAAAAGAGGGAAACCTTTACGAGATCAGTCACGTGAAATTATCTACAATGTTTATAAATACTTTGTAACCGAAGCTGATAGATTTAAAAAAAAAGTAGATGAAAATGTAAGTAATTGTTATTTTAAGAAGATTCAAGAGCGAGTTGCAAATGCCACTGGAATTTCAAGAACTTTGAACAATATATTAAACGAAGTCAGTACTGAAACACATTCGACTGGAATTAAGTTCAGCACTCCAAAAAAAGGGAGACCAAAAAAGCAATTTCGTTTGGATATGGACGATTTTGATTACGATGTTGTTCGAAGAATGGTGTATGATTTTCACTTACGATTTAATGAACTGCCAACAATAAAATCATTAAAAGCTAAATTATCTGAAGCTATTAATTACAATGGGTCTGAAAAAACGTTGAGAAAAATACTTCATGACATGGGATTTCAGTTCACTAAAATGGAAGATAATCGTTAATGTAAATATGTTGTTGAATTTAATTAATATTTAACAGTTATTTATTTAATAACTGTTAAATATTAATTAAATTCAACAACATAACAGTTAATCTAATTTAACAATAATTTCCATGCCTACTCCAAACTCTTACTAACATTTGGATTTTAAAAAAAGATCTATGAAAAACCTCAATGACACTTGCTTTACCCGCAGATCGATCCTGAAACCCTATAATCTGAGCCGAGTTGTATCTAACTAACTACACTCTTTTATAGAAGAGAGGGCAAATGGATAGGAGGCTCACCAGCTGATGGTAAGTGGATACCGCCGCCCATAGACAATTTCATTACCAGAGGTCTTGCAATTGCGTTGCTGGCAAATGTAATCATCGAATCGGCTAAATCGCATCCGTTCGGAAAATCCCTTCCGATAATTGGTTCCACATAGGAGTAATGCGGGGCAAATAGTGCCTTGAGAATCGCACGATCGTGGATTTCCAGACATCGAGATGGTGTGGATGAAACTATGAATTTTGTCGCGATGTCCGATGGCGAAAATTCCCTCTTGTTTTTGCAATAATTTGAAACTGGAGAAACTTGGTAAGACTTTTAAATTGAATTAGGTATAAAATACTTGTTCAAATTATTGACAGGTAGTGTTTTTGGTTTCGATTGAGGGCTAAGAAATTAAATACCGTTGCGTCGCCGGAACTGTTATTTGTGGCCTCAGTAAGGCTCAGATTATATAATAGTTACTATTGTATACTGAGGTGACAGAAATAGATTATGGAAATAGATAGTTGGAACTATTTAGTTTGAGCTTGTTTTAATGGTACCTAATGTGAATCCAACAAATTTATGCACCTACTAATATTTTTATTATCTGACTAGCTGTTGCCTGCGATTTCGTTCGCGCGGACTTCGTTCTCTCCGCACAGCTCCTCCCCCGTAGGTAATAGCGTGATAATATATAGCCTATATGTTGACCCGACATGTTAGTAATATTCGTGCAAAATTTGAAGTAAATCCATGTAGTACTTTTTGAGTTTACCCTGGACATACATGACTTTCCTACGATTTTATTATATGTATATACATAGATAGATACCTACTTATGGAATAACAATATAAATACTTTTAGAATTTTATGTCGTTTAGGTTTATAGTATGGTGGAACATCCAAATTTGTAACCTCAAGGAGTGGCAGTTCGACCACCTTGCATGCGGGTCCCAAAATTGTTTTTTTTTTCAATATACAAGTATACTATACTCAACAGTTAATCTTACGGCTAAAAACGTTTAACGCAAACTTTAAGAGAAAAAAATTTTAAACATTTTTTATAAGTGTTTTTCAGGGTAAAGATGAACATTTTTTAAAATTTTTGTTTCATTTTTTGATAAATAATGTTACCGACCTACTTCTATACCCGTATCGTGTTGGTAAATATATATTTTTTCGAGCTTATGAAAAAACCTAATATTTATACGAAGTGAGATGTACAAATGTAATCCCCTCTGATGAGTTCTTAAATGGTGCGTAGTAATTATGGCTCTGATTATCCTCACTACTTTACATAATCATTATGTGGGTCGCCTAGATCTGTCATGTAACTGTGGCTTATTCATCACATCGCGTATCTATATCGTACTGCCGCGCCGCTTTACCTATTTCTCTCACAATAGCGTCAATGCTTATTGTCGTGTTCCGATTTAGAGAGTAAGGCAGCCAGTAGACTGATGCATGCGGCATTGCCATCCCTTGCTATATAATATAAAAATAGTAAACGAAAAGTAAATGGCCATGTAACATTATCAACGTGCCCCACAACAAATTTTCAATTTCAGTATGATTATTGAAGATTTTTAAAAAGCAATTTCATGTGTTTATTAAGAAGTTTTGAAAACCGTAACATTCGTTTTAGCAGTTTTTAGGGAAAGGAGCCTTAATGGGTTTAAGAGTTTTTTAAATTATAAGATAGCAAACAAGCTGATGGGTTTCCTGTTGGAAAAAGTCAAACATTGCCTATAGACACCAAAGATGTTAATGTTGCGTTGCTATCTTGTGGCGAGGTCTAATGCCACATGCATAAGTTAACCGGCTAACTTACCCTCCAAATCGGAACACGACAGTGACAAGCACTGACGCTATTGCAATATGTTGCGGGCGAAACAATGCAGAACTCTACCACATAGTAGCCACAATGGTAGTGACTCGCATAGCCAATCGGTCGCCTTTTACGACCTGCCTGGCAGAACGGCAGTTGTCCTATTCTTCAAAGGAGCCCAGGACCAACACGGGGAGAGAATCTGTTTTAAGGTGGTACTGTTTTAACCTATAAATAAGGATATTCTTTTATGTTGTTTTAAGAGTCGACCTTGGATATAACATTGAATCGAGGAAAGTTATTCATATAAGTATTAATAAGCAATTGGAAAACCCGCGTTGCTCAAGTCGCGGCCTGCCATTTCTGGAGATGTTACAACACAAGTTACCTAAGCTCCGGCCTCTGACTGACTCAAATGTTACCTCCTTATACGGAATAATAGAAATTCTTTCAAACAATTACAACCTTAAATTAAAAAAAAAAAAAACATATTTTGTTCAGCCCGTCTTGGTTCGAGTTATTAAAGATTGGCCTATCTGCTTTCTGGTACTCACTTCGTAACAGACGAATGATGCTAAATATATTGCTAACATCTTGATTAGGCAGTGGTAGGGCTCTGCAACATTTTATAAATATATAGGACTAGCTGTGCCCGCGACTTCGTTCGCGTGGAAATAATTCTAAAATAAAAACCCGCATAGTTCCCGTTCCCGTGGTATTTCCGGGATAAGAACTATCCTATGTCCTTTCTTGGGTCTCAAACTATATTTGTACCAAATTGTATCCAAATCGGTTGTGGTTTTGCCGTGAAAGCGGAACAGACAGACAGATAGACAGAGTTACTTTCGCATTTATAATATTAGTATGGATTGTATAGTCACAGAATACTGGAGACTAATTGAAGTCAAGGTATATACAAATAATATTCGAGCAACGCACACAGAGACACCTCTGGACGCGATATCTCGAATGGCTCGGAACAAACTGTTCGGAACAGTCCTTGTCACGGCGATATCTCGGAATGGTTCGGGACAAACAATAACATAGTAACAAACAAGCCTGCTGAATTTCTTCCACCGGATCCTCTCGTGTGTGGCCGCGTTTCCGATCCGGTAGTAGTTTCAAAAAAAAATGTTGACATGTCAAAATAACTTGTAAAAAGTTTTATTGAATAAAGTTCTTCTGATTTCTGATTTTCTGATTTCAATAAAAAGCTCTCTTAGTAATGCTCAATCGAAAGCTCTCTTATAGTATTATTGTGACGGGCATTTACGGAACCCTACATTGCGCGTGGCCCGAGTCGAATCATGAAATTGCCAGAGCGCACACTTTGTAATTTTTTTATATCATGAGATAGCAAACAAGCAGATGTATCTCCTGATGGAAAGAGTCAACCATCGCATATAGACACCAAAGGTGTTAGTCTTTCGCCTTCTTCGAATTGCCTGGCAGATGTTCTATACTTCAAGGGACCCGGACCAATACGGGCTACGACGTGTTTCTTTGGTCGCAGGCGAAATTGCGTGAGTTTGCTAGTAATTCTATAGTTAAATGTTGGCGGTAAATGGCAGGAACTTGTAATGCTTACGTCAAAGAACTGTAATTGTGGAAATGTAAGACATACTTCAGGTGGAAATGAAGTTTATAAAGGGTCGATTGTAACTCCGGACGCGTCGACGGCCTCCATCCTGCGCTTTGAGGAACGTATTCAAAGAGGAGGGCCATTGTTCCCGGTTAGGGTTGGCGAGGAAACGACAATAAGTATTTATTTATTTACATTATTTTTATGTCATAGCATGAAAAACAAGCCCATGGGACCTAAGAGACATACAATGCTTATGGGGTACAAGAGAACGGGTGGCGATATTTAATTACATTTACTTGTAAAAAAATTTTGGCAGATTTGATCATGCTTTGAAAAAACGCAGCGTTCTCGAAAAAGTCGTTATAATAATATTTGTAATATTCGCTAAAAGGAAGCCTCTCATGAGGTTTCAAGTATGTATTTACCATTTAAAAATAAGTGTGATGACCCACGGGCCGCGGACTACTAAGCCACCTCGCCCCCGGCGACTTTTTGCAGCGATGCAGTAGCAATGCTGTCGCGCGTCTGCATCGAACAGTTGCGATGCAGTAGCGCGTTGGCATCGCTACCGTGGCGCATTGCAAAAGCGACTAACACGCGTTAGCAGCAACGTTGTCGCGCGTTTACTAAACGCATCGCTACATCGTTACATTCACATTCCAAGACGGCTGAACGGCTCCCGTCGGCTCCGAGTTATTCCGTACGGTTCCGTATGATTCCGTATGACACCGTACGACTCCGCGACAGATAGCCGGATCCGTTAGCATGCGTCGGAGTCCGTTTGGAGCCGTATGGCCGTCGCGAAATGTGAATAGAGAGTAGCGGTGCAGGGAATCGAGTCATATAAGTAATTTACGGCTGCCGCGGCAGGCGTAGCGCTTCCGTGGCATGCATGCGGCTGCCGCAGCATGCTCATCGGATCCTATGCGAGACGGTCGGTGTGAAACTTACATAAATTGGCTTGATTCTTTGACTTTGCATAGAAATTTACATTTGTTTTGCACCTTCTATAATATCTATCACGGAGAGTGTTTGGAGGATCTGTTTCAAATTAACATCGATTGATTACCGCGATTTCGTCGGATATCGTGTCAAACTAAAAGTTTCATCCTCACTATCTCGGTATCTGGGAATAAACAGTTGTTTTTCTTTTATTTCTTTTTATATCATGTGATAACAAACAAGCAGATGGGTCTCCTGATGGAAAGAGAAACTATCGCCCATAGACACCACAGATGTTAATGTTGCGTTGCTATCTTATGGCGGGGTCTAATGCCACATGCATATGTTTAATGGCTACCTTACCCTCTAAACCGAAACGTGACAGTGGCAAGCACTGACGCTATTGCGGCAGGAATAGGTAAGACGGTGCCGGTGGTACCAGAACCGGGCGAGATAATGAAAAACTCTTCCAGCTAATAACCACGACGTAGTGACTCGCATAGCCAATCGGTCGCCTTTTACGACCAGCCTGGCAGAACGGCAATTGGTCTATTAATGGGGATGATTATGTTCGATGCTAGAGGCATTTTTTCGCTTCATGGAACCAATTGCAGCAGGAGATTCTCTAAATGGATACGACTTAGGGTTCGTCAAGAGAAGAACTCACTCCTTAAAGGCGGGCAACGCAACTTCAAGACCTCTGTTAGTCTAATAAGATTGTCCATGTCTCTTCTATAAAAATAGTTAAGTGCAAGTCGGATTCTCTTACCTCGGGTTCCGTATAAATTCGTTCTTGTTGCTTAACTTTGATAATTGAATACGTGTTTTAAATAAAGACTATATTTTTTATAATTTATTTACACATGATAAGTTTTCAGATTTTCCATTGACTTGTAGTATAACACGTTATTAACAACGACCTCTATATTAATCTCTTTGGTTATAAACTGTCAAATGTCTGTCTGTCAAAATGTTCTAGGTCAATGGATATTATACCCTATAAATTTTGATTTCTTTGAGAGTCTCGAAATATACATTTTATGAGGCATAAACAGTATTTTTTTTACGTTTAAGTAGAAGTTTGATGCTTTCATAGCTTCAAGAACCGTGGACTTGAGTATACGGTTTGAATAAAACTTAATACCTCCACACGTTCCCGAGATAAAGGGTCTTAACAGACAGACAGATAAACAACAAAGTGTTCCTATTAGGGTTCCGTTTTTTCTTCTTTTATATCATAAGATAACAAACAAGAACAACAAAAACCATCGCCTATAAACACCAAAGATGTTAATAGTGCGTAGCTATCCTCGTGGCGGAGTCTTAGTGTCACATGCTGCATGCAAAAGTTTTCTATTTGAGGTCCGGAACCCTAATAACATTTCAAGTGGCGAAAAAAATTAAAATAACATCTTTGATGTCTATAGGCGATGATAGGACTCCATTTGCATGTTTGCTATCCTAAAGAGTATCTTCACGCCCGTATCCGCAAAGAGGTTGGCAGAGATACAACAAGGGCACCCACGATTAGCCGAAGATACTTAGTACCATAATATGATAGGTGGCAAGCCAATCGCCAACCGGGCACTTAACCAATTCCGGGCAACGTTGTTTTTATCAAAAAAATGAAAAAAAAAAACATATTTTTGCATTGCCTGAATGGGAATCGAACCCAAGACCTTATGTGGTCAACACCATGAAGTATTAGGTAAAGGTGGAGCAAGCACTCAGATTAATCATTTGAAACAAATATTTACGTTGTATCTCTGTCAATGAGGTCTCCCTATCTCTTTATATACAGCTTTGTTAGAAAGAAAGGGTAAGACCTCAGAAGGTGACAGCAGTATTAAAAGTTGTGTTTCAAGAAAGTATTAGAAGTGTTACCTCCAGATATAATACAGCTTCATAGTTAATGCCGGATTACTTGACCACAGAGACTATTTTGCTATCCTATAATATAAAAAAATCATGCAGTCAGCAGCCCTATCAAAGATGGCGGTTATAAAGCTTCACACGTAACCTCATTTTGAATTTTATAAAAAGGTGAACACTCAATATTCTTATGGGAAATATATATTTTATTTGTTGATACACCCGACTTCGTTCGCGTCACCCAAAATCATTACTCCCTTTTGTTCAGTGAAGGGGAAAAGGTAGCCTGTCTCACTCCTGGATAGTGTAGCTTTCGAGCGGTAAATTTTTTTATTTACATTTTTATTTAAATCGGTCCAGTAGTTTTTGAGTTTATTCTTTACACACAAAAATACGAAAATTCAAAAATACATTTTTTTAATATCATAAGATAGCAAACAAGCAGACGACTCTCCTGGTGGAAAAAAACAATCACCGCTTACGATAAAGATGTTAATAGTGCGTTGCTATCTTGTGGCGAGGTTTTAATGTCACATGCATAAGTAATACGGCTACCTTACGGTAAGGTAGCCGGTATACTTATTTACTTAGACTGTCATGTGTCGGTTTGGAGGATAAAGTCCCGACCTTTGTAATAAGCACTGACGCTATTGCGGCATGAATAGGTAAGGCGGTGGTACCAGACCCGGGCGAGCCAATGAGCTATACAAAGCTATGTCATAATAATATTTACATATCAGAAAATTGTAAGAAACCAGATGGCTCACCTGATGGAAAGAGAAACTATCGTCAATAGACATCTTCACACATAGGCGAGACGTTGTGGAACTCTATCACCCAGTAGTAACGTTGGTAATGACACGTAAGTTCTATTCTGCCTGCCCCGCAAGGGAACTGGTGTGATGATACTACTATCAAGATTAAACATTTTTTTGAATTTGTCGCTAGTTGTATCTTTATTTTTATATCATAAGATAGCGAACAAGCAAATAGCTCTTTAAATGGAAAGAGAAACCTTCGCCTATAGACACCAAATATATTAATGGTGCGTTGTTATCTATGTGTGGGGATGGCAATGTCTATCGCTGCCTTATTCTCCAAGCCGGAACATCGGACCGGACAAACATTGACGTTATTGCGGCAGGAATAAACAAAGCCGTGGTACCAAATACCCGAGCAAGACGTTGCGGAATTCTACCACCTAGAAGTCACGATGACAGTGACTCGTATAGCCAATCGGTCGCCTGGCAGAGCGGCAGTTGATCTATAAGAATAGGAGGGACCTGGACCAACACAGGGGAATATGACAATATAAGTAAGAATGATATTAAACATGCTGATCATCTTTTACAGCTTTTTGGATTGATTACAGCTTGATGGAAATCGCTCTTTCTTTTCATTTTTTACCATGTTTCTTGAATTTTCTCTTTATGAAACTTATTTACAAGAGTATAGAGACAGTTATTGCTTGCAAACTTATTTAAAATGTCTTTTCCACTTAATTTACGGGTAATTTCGCGCCATAATTCAAAATGTCCGAGCGCCTGCCTTTTATCTAGAACTATGCTGTTCGCGTGGCATTAGTCTTTTATGCAGGCGCTAGAATTTTATTATCCCACATCAAGCATTCACTAGATACAATAAAAGTCTTACAAAAGTTTTTTTATGTCATATGATTATAAACAAGAGGACGATTCGTCTGATTGAAAAATATTAAAGAATTATATTTTTTAAACATTATAGATGTTAATAATGCATGCTTAAGTTTACCAGCTGCCCTGTCCATTCTTTTCCCTGATGTTTGTGTTTTCCCTCGTGTTGATCCCGGGCTTCTTAGAAGAGTAGGCAAATTCCCGTCTGCTGGGCAGGTCGTTAAAGGCGGCCGACTGTTACTGTCGTGTTCCAGTTTGAAGGGTAAGCTAGAAGTAAACTTATGCATGTGGCATTAGACATCACCACAAGAAGGCAACGCACCAATAACATCTTTGCTGTCTATAGGCGATGGTTGACCTCATGGTCATTGATGGTTGACCCGGGACCTCATGAGGTCAACTAAGACACCAGACCACTAGTTCGCAGAGGCGATTAACATTAATGGCAAAAATTAATACTATTGCAGGATTAGGATAAGGCGGTGGTATAATACCCGGGAAATAAAGGTTTAATTTTCTTTTTTTTTACATTAATAATTTATGTTGTTCACGATTGTCTGTTTACTGTTTTCTTCGTGTGAGTGAGCTGGAAAAGCTAGTCCTAGTCTAAAATCGGCTGGATAATGACTTATGGTCAGTTTTAGAGAGTATTTCTTGCTCTAAATGCCATTATAATTTGGAGTCCCTTAAACATTTCGTACGATTGGCAGTGAAGATTTTTTTCCATGGAAAGAGTGCGTGCTTCTATTGATAAGTGGCCTCTACGTTTAAAGGCCAGTATTGCAGCCAATGGAGACCACTTCGAATAAGCTTTATATATTTTTAATTATTTTATTGTATTAAACTGACACACTGTGATAGTAATAAATGTTACGTGCAATAGAAAAAATGTTTTTTTCTTTGTAACAATATTTATGGCAAGACTAGGTATATATGTATATTTTACTCTAAGTATATATTAATATACGATGTCGAATTGTTAAATTTCTCCTTTTTGGGAAGTCGGTTCAAAATGAATATCTTCCAAGCTAGGCCGCTGACACTGACTAGAGAATGAATGGAGTCGATAACTTTCGTATCTATTTTATTGAAGGAACTGTGGTCTGGCAACTGTGTCATTAGGCGGTTATTACGTTTGGTTCAAGTCAAGAGAGAAAGGAAAGAGGAAAGTGATCTAGTATCATTTTTCTTTCTTTTACAGTTATTGTTACAAGACTTTTGAACTCACTCTCACGTTTTCACGTTACATCCGTATTAGTGCTGCTTTTTCTACTCTACCTTAATATTTAAAGCTTTAATATTTATCCCCTGGTTAAAATAATTAAGCTCTTTCTTAATTTTTATTATCTATAGGTTAGAATTAGCTTCTATTAAACTATTTGTAATTTAAATTGTGTACATATTAATATTTAGTTTAGAGTCAGTTTTTTTTTTGTTTCAATTATTATTGTATCTATACTGTCTATCTTTTGTCTTTTCACATTGTATTTGCCTGTCTTGAGTCAAAACCGCTAACTATAGTGCGCGCGGAACTAGTTGGCCGCGCCTTAGGTGGTGACAGGGGTAAGGGGGCGGGTTGTCAACTGCTCGCAATGCACATGAGCTTAGACAGTGATGACCAATCTGAAGATATCGTGAACAATATTTTTTCATTTATTGAAAAGAATAAATAAAATACAAATTGAACTTTGTAATGTTAGTTCAGTAATTTGGTAGTTTTACCTGGAAAGTTTTCCGGTAGTTTTGAAAATTGCTTGTTTTATGGATTTCGGTATGCTCTTTTTGAATTTCAACTTTGCCACCTCGTATCTCCGCCACTCGCGCCGCCATATTGAAAAATGGCGCCTAAAAACGGTTTTTTGGGAATATCTCCTTTACGACGCATTTTACGATAGTACATTCGTGTACTAAATTAAATTAGAGGAAATTTCCTACACTTTATGTACTTATATTTTTTTCATAAAATCAATAGTTTTGGCGTACGAGCGTCAAAAAGTATTATTCGTTCCGTTTTCGTGCACCACCACGTGTTTTTCGTATATTTTTCTAAAATATTCTACTATTGCCGCCGATATTAGAAAAGCAGGTATAAGGGTAATGTGTCGCCTTTGTGTTGGGTCCCTTTCTCTCTATCTATGGGTCTCTTTCTATCTCGACCTTCAACGAAACACGTGTCAGTGGAAGTTACGAAAAGTATTTAGTTCAGGCTGAGTCATCAGTATACGTTTATCGTGATCGGCATTGAAGACACTCTGCGTTGAATGCGTTCAAGAGGAAGGAGCTGGTATTGTGGAGCCCCTGGCCAAAGATGAGAACAGTACTCCTATGAAGCCTGATTTGTGACTTGTAGAGTCGCAAACAATCGACTGTTTTGCCCTGTTCAGAACAACAAGTTTCTTGGACGAAAGCTTTGCTTTTGCCTCCAAATGACCACGAAACGAGATAATGATGAGTTATGGATGTGTATTAAATATGTGTATTATATAATAAAAATCAGAATTATTCAAATCGGTGTAGTAGTTTTTGGGATTACCACGTTCAAACAAACAAACAAACTTAATTCTCAGAATCACTTGATTCTGAACTCTCTGAACTTGATTCAGAATCATCTTGTAAACTTATAATGATTTGGTCCATCATAGTATCAAATTTCATATCATGATTCCAGTATTCCTGTTCATTTTTTTGTACGTGGTCATCGCATTTTTGCCATTGTTCGGCAGAGAATTCGGAAAATAGCCTTGTTAGTATTGTCATTTTCTCGTCCAATGTAGCATTAATGTGATCTCTGGCCAGGCAATTTTTAATATTTGCCCACACAAGCTCGATCGGGTTGAGGTCTGGATGATATGGAGGTAGACTGAGAACAGTATGACCTGCAGCTTTCAGAAGTTCGTCAATCTTGAATATTTTTTCTGATTGGGTCGCATTAATCAACCCCAGGAGTTCAGCTTTGATCATCGTGGGAGAAAATGTTACATTATGATTTTGCAACCAGTTCTGCATATTAATTTTCAAACTGGACATAGTCGGTTTCTTCTCAACTTGCACACAATGATAGGCAGCATTATCCATAACTATGACTGAGTTAGGTGGAAGTTTAGGTATTAATTTTTGATCAACCCAGTTGTAAAAATTTGTAGAGTTCATGTCTCCATGATAATCCCCCGTTTTTGAATCTGATTTAAAAATTAGCAAATCATCGTCAACTAACCCGTTCCGGCTACCAGCGTGAACTATTATCAAACGCCTTCCTTTGCCTATATCTGTATAAATTCCAGGCTCCGACGAAGATTGCCAACATTTTTGGACATTGTGACTGGTTAACGTAAGTTTCGTCCAAAAAGAATATATTTCGTTTGTCTTCTCTGAATTTTCTTATAGCCCTCATATATTTCACTCGCCATTCAACAATATTTGGTCTCTCTATTAAAAGGCATCTCTTCGATTTACATTTTTTAAATGAATATCCCAGTTTGTGCAAAAGTGTTCTTAAAAAAGTCAATCCTCAGTCTAAAATATTATCCTCTTTTAACACAGCATTTAGTTTTCGTAGACTTGGAATTTTTTTCTCTACCGTATAAAACTGATTTATTTTTCTTCTTATCACTGCTAAATCAAAGTCATCAACTTGTATTTTCTTTTTTATTTCTTTTAGTCTACGTGGAGAACTAAATCTTGCTTCCCCTGTATTTTGCAACGATATTTTACTTTCAGCAATCACTCTCCTAACACTTCGTTCTGATATCCCTGTTGCTTCTGCTACTAGTTTATGTATATTCGCATCAGTTTTATATTCTAAACTATTGACATCGGCTTTCCGTTTATTAAAAAATGTATGCACTTTAAATATTATTTCCTTAGATTGTCTTTTTATCGGCGGACTCATCTCGATATTGCAATCTTATGTGCGTTTTGTCTAAACTAGCCGGAACTTTCAACGCGTGTTGCCGTCGCAAAGTACGGCGCCGCACTGAGTAATGACAGCAAGCGCCCCTGCCTCTCCGCCCCACCGTTCACATACCTAAGGCGCGGCCAACTAGTTCCGTGCGCACTATAGATATCTCTTAGTAGGGATAAAATCGCCTGTTGTATTGTTTTTGTTTATTATTTTCCCGGAGGTATATTTATTTTTTGTGTACAAAAAAATATAAAATAAGAAGTGAATTAATTTTATAGGTACACCAATATTACTGCTATAAACAAAATATAATCACGTCGATTTTTTCGGGGTAGACAGATTTAACCAAACGTTTATAGATTCACTTTATTACCGCGAACTACCGATATGTCGTTGTGTTTGCTATAGTCCCAATCTCACTATTATAATGGACTAAAAGTGAAAAAAATATCAGCGGCATAATTTGTCGTAAAAGACGAACGAAGGCCAAAAATTTCACTGCTATCCTCCTTGGTGGCAGAGACGTGATATCCCACTACGAATGATACCGCAGCTTTACGTTTTCCAGCTGCAATAACGTCACTGACGTATTTCTCTTGGAAGGTTTTACGCAAGTAGCATTACAGGTTTCACGGTGTATAGCGTCGTTGTTTGTTAAGTCTCGCACTGTATCTAGTGTAAATTAAAAAAAAAACAAATAACAGAGGGCATGTTGATCCGGGCGCCTTCTGAAGAATTGATCAACTAACTTCGTGCTAGGAATCTCGTGAAAGGCGAAATGCTAACACGAGTTACTAATATACTGACTGTTAATTAGGTATTAGAATTCTACAACGTATCGCCTAAGTTCAGTATCAGCGGCAGGAATAGCTGTAACGGATGGTGCAACTCAAAAGCAATTGCTTTTTTTTACAAAATATTTCAAACAAAGAAACGTTGCCATGACTATTTTGAAACACTGAGTATTTATCTTGGCTAAAAGCCAGGAAACGCTATAATTATAGCTAGTCCTGCCGCAATTGAGTCGTTGCTTGTTACTGTCATGTTTTGGTTTAGAGGGAAAGTTAATCGGTAAACTATAGGCTAACCTTATTTATGTCTATTAAAAGATTTATCTGCTTATTAGTTACATATATATATATTCAAAATCAATTGCTGTTCGTTAGTCCCCTTAAAACTCGAAACCGCTGAACCGATTTTTCTAATTTTGATTTTGAATTAATTGTTGAAGTCCTGGGAAGGTTGAAAACGTTAGAAAATATAGGAAAATAAAACAAAAGTTGTTAAATAGGCAGAACAACGTTTGCTGGGTTAGCTAGTGATATATAAAAAAAGAATCTCGACTATTTTTTATATTATAAGATAGCAAACAAGTAGATGGGTCTCCTGATGGAAAAAGTCAACCATCGCCTTAGACACCAAGGATGTTAACAGTGCGTTACCTTCTTGTGATAAGCACTGACGCGATTGCAGCAGGAATAGGTAAGGCGGTGGTACCAGACCCGGGCGGGAGAATGCAGAACTCTACCACCTAGTAGTCACGATGGTAATCAATTTTCTACCTTTAACGACCTGGCTGGCAGAACGGCAGTTTGCCTATTCCTCAAAGGAGCCCGAATCAACACGGGATAAAACTCATTATGAACACAGTCTTAGCGGAGGTAGCGCTAAGAAGCAACCGTCATTGACATGTAGCTCAGTGGTCAGAGTGCTGTCTGGCTTTTAGTCAATACGCTCACTGGTTCAAATTAGTCGTGTCAAAGTTTCTTTGTTTAAATAAGTTTTTAAAAACCAATCGCTTATGAGTTGCACCGTCCGTTATAACAGTCTAGGCGGGCGTCAAGTCGTCAGGGCGGGCGGCCCCGTTCCACAATTACATTGGCGCTACTGAAAACCGAGACCGGATGGAGACTATTGTTTCTCGTGCAAGCTTTTTGTTGCACATCTTGATATAATGCGATGTTATGGTTATTTATAAAAAAGGATATATATGTGATGTCAATTCCCAAACGCCATAGTGTTCTGTGCAACAAGGTACTTGTCGCTCTCGTGTTTCAGTTCCTATTCCCTCTTTATTAATACTTTCACTGTCCATGCATTATATGTAATGCACTGAATGCCTTGTTTGATAAGTCCACACATTACATATAATGCAATAGTGTAGTTATTTATCATCATGTAAATACCACCATAAAAATATTATAAATGGGAAAGTGTGTGTGTGTTTGTTCGTCCGTCTTTCTCGGCAAACGGAGCATCGAATTGACGTGATTTTTTAAGTGGAGATGGTTGAAGGTATGGAGAGTGACAGGGGCTACTTTTTTCTCTTTCTGACTACCCACTTTCCATTTAACGCGAACAAAGCCTCGGACAAAAGCTAGTAATAATATAAATGCGAGAGTTTGGATATTTCGATGGAAGTATGTTTGTTCCTCAATCACGCAAAAACTAGATAGATGATGACCTGAAATAGCACATAGGTTACTTTTTATCGCGGAAAAATTAGATGATCCCGCGGGATTCGTCAAAAATTTTCATAATGTAGCGGGCTGCACGCTGCAGTTAGTATGATATAATTATTGGACACTAGCTGTTGCCCACGACTTCGTCCACGCGGGCGGGCAACTCGGGCGGGCGGACGGGCGGACGGACGGACGGACGGACGGACAGACAGACAGACAGACAGACAGACAGACAAAAATTCTAAAAACTATATTTTTGGCTTTGATATCGATTGTAAATCACGCCCCAAGTATTCTTTTAAAAAAATATTCAATGTACAGTTTTGACTTTCCTATGATTTTATTATATGTATAGATATAGATTTTGGTGATGGGGACGGAAATATACTTGGAACAATTAAAGTGTTAATATCATCACGCCCGGTTCCCTTACGGGGTAGGCAGAGAAAACCGAACGTCTATAGACTCCAAATCATCACGATTGACCGGTTTGTCGCTTGGTCAAATGAGTGGTGATCCTCATCGCCGCATTATTCCGGCCTGATAATGATTTATCAGGTCGGTAAAATGCTCAAGTGATGACCGATAACCATCGATCCCGGCTATCGCTCGAATAAGCATGTACAACTTAACGTGCTCATCCAAGGCATGGGAGTGGTAACACCAACCGCCAGACTCCGAGCTGCTACAGAAAATTATAGATTTTTCCAGAAAAACCTCGAAAAATCCTCTATAGCACTTTTGGTCAACCCGAGGATCGAATTTGGGTCCTCATAATCTAAGCCAAATAGGTTATGCTCTAGACCACGAGGAGGTCGCCGTAGCGTAGCCGAAATAGCTGGAAAACTAATGTATGTATCATTCTTACCCCTTCGAAGTTCGAATGGATAGTAAACCCCTGTTAAAATATTTGGTGTCTATAGGCAATAGTTATCTTTTTTCATCAAGTGAACAATGTGCTTGTTTGCCATCTTATGAAATAAAAAATGTGTTATGCGGTTGACCCGCTCTGGTCATCTCTGACATCTCCCGCTAAGTTCAAATATTTTAAACTCGAAGCAGACAAAAATATGCCATGAGCTTGATTCGAAAATCTAGTATTTTGATTATTATTATTTTTGAAAAGTTATGATTTTTGAAAGCGATATCGATTTTGAACACAATTTTTGAGATCAAAATGTTGTCTTGGGTATAAAATCGGTTGGCTGAAAAACTTCGAAGCGACCGTTTGGTTAAAACTGAGCTTTTGCTAGCTGAGCTAAACTTTTTTTTTATTTTACATTAAGTCAAAAAAGTATTGGGAATGGGCACAGACCACATGAATACTGTTAGACACTCCATTGAGAAGGAAACGTGTCACCGCGCATATGAGCAAACGCTCCTTTCACTGTCAAAAATATACATTTGTAAATATATTATATCATGAAAAAATATAAATTAACCATGTTGTGCGGTCAAAATGCGATGTTAATGGTGCCTTGTTATCCATGTGGCGGGATGTTATTGCCATATGCAAAAGTCTACCGACTACCTTACCCTCCAAACCGAAACACCACGACGACAAGCATTGACACTGTTGCGACAGGAATAGGTAAAGCAGTGGTACCAAATAGTTACATACAAACGAGTCGGAACTCTGCCACCTATTGACCGCGATTATAGTGACTCGTATAGCCAATAGTTCGCCTCTTACGATCGGCCTGGCAGCACGGCAGATGGTTTATTCTTCAGTGACGCCCGGACCAAAACGGTGGAAATTGAAAATTTCTATTTCCTCAGGTCACTCTTCCTACATCGAATATAAATCGGCGTGGAAATACTCATGTTATTCAACAGATTCCTAAAAGTATCAATAAATTGAAAATTTCTCCTTTTTTCGAAGTCAGTCGAATTCGGGTCAAACCGCTACACAGATTGATAGACAATCGTGGCACTTCACTTTTCATTCCAAAACCAATATCTAGTTATAGCCCAGTGAAAAGATGTGAAAATAAATCATTATGATTTTTTTCGATTTTTTTTCGGAATGATTGAATTCTATACTTATACTACCCGACCAAACATTGTTTTACCATATAAATTATTGAAATACTAATATCGCTGTTAAATAGGGGTTGATGGTAGAAGGGTGAACATTTATGGTTGTATGTATTTTTCATAAAAAATTAAAACAAAAACTTGAGAGGTGTCAAGGGACACCCGGATGGAACAAAGTTCCTTTTATTATTATTTACAAAAAACCTGTATACACTCAACAAAAATAATCGTCGCGACACCACACTGTTCAATGCGAAATAGAAATGAAAATATCTTGCTTTGCTTTTTATGAGAGAGAGAGAGAGAGAAAGAGAGACAGACAGAGAAACATCCGCACGCCGCACAGCTTACAATACCTTACTATAGCAAAAAGTGTCGTGACAATTTTTCGTAAGAATTTTTTCCGTCTAGCCCCCTTTCACAACGCGCGATAAGGAACTTCGTTCCAAAAAAAAATCCAAAAAAGTACACATTTAATATTTAGGGGTATAAAAAATAGATGTTGACTGATTGTCAGACCTACCTGATAAAGTTTCATACCAATAGGTCGAGCCGTTTCAGAGGAGTATGGTAACAAACACCGTGACACGAGAATTTTATATATCAGAGAAGAAGATTGTAAATGCGAAAGTCTTGATTCGAGTTTCCTAGAATAATAGAATAGAGCACCTGCCTTTCTGCCAGGCAGCTCGAATAGGCGAACGATTGGCTGTACGTGTTACTAACATCGGAAATATTAGGTGGTAGAGTTCTGCAATGTGTCGCCTGTGTCTTGGTGCCACCGCCTTATCTATTCCTGCCACTATAGCATCAATGTTTGACATTGTCGTGTTCCGGTTTGGAGAGTTAGTTAGTAGATAGACAATTTTTATATCGATAACACTTGTACTGTTTCACAATAAACTATTATATATATTATCCAACCGGTTTCGTTTCTATAAGCATCATCAGGGTAATTACAAATTAAAACTAAAAACAAAACAACATCTAACCGTTCTGATTTAACATTTTATAAAAAAGTGTTAAAAGTGCTTACAGAATAAAACAACTAATTATTTTTTCATAACGATC
Organism: Apodemia mormo; assembly: GCA_036924255.1. Lineage (NCBI taxonomy): Eukaryota > Metazoa > Arthropoda > Insecta > Lepidoptera > Riodinidae > Apodemia > Apodemia mormo. Next base: position 4,368,304 of record JAUPFN010000021.1, on the reverse strand, counting down.
CCCTAGACTAGACTCGTAACAGTCAAGAACTCAAGAGCGGATCTATTTTTAGCGGTTCCGGGTAGTGTTACGTCACGGAGCCAAGACCACGGGTAATTAGTTTCTTAACAGGGAGGCTTTATTGAAAATTATTATAAGATAGCAAACAAGGAGAACAAGTAAGATGGCTCGGAGGATTTTTCAAATATGTCGTCTCCACAGAATAAGTAACTCTTTTATGAAGAAATGTATACACTTTTACGATAAACATCCCGAAACTATAAGAGATCTACCAGTCAATAAATTTTAAAAAATGTGTTAAAACAAAACTATGTAAAATATGTAAAAAAGGATATTATAAAATCTCAGATTATTTAGAAGGCAAAAAAGCCTGGGATTAATTGCTATAGTGACACGTTTATATATATATATATATATATATATATATATATATAAACGTGTCACTAGTGGCGCCGTCTGAACAGAAAAGTTAGTAGTACGATAACTTAATTAAATAGATACTATAAATTTACTTATGTACATGGTAAATAATGTCTACGTCATTATATCTTTTTTTTTTTTATATAACAACTAGCTGACACAGCAAACGTTGTTTTGCTAAATATTATATAACAGTATTTCTCCACTACATAATAGATGTTATTATACGTATAAACCTTCATTTTTAATCACTCTATCTATTTAAAAAACCGCATCAAAATCCGTTGCGTAATTTTAAAGATCTAAGCATACATAGGGATTAGGGTAAGACAGCGGAAAGCTACTTTGTTTCATACTATGTAGTGATAATGTATTTTTTTGTATATTTTTATATATGTTTTATAGTAATATTTACAGCGGAATAACATTTTAAACTGGTGACTGACGACTGCAGTTCTTATTTTGTCTGCTGAACACATAAGTTGGTGCCACTATTTTATATTTTTGCATAAGATTACCTTACGCAGATGAGGTGAGTTAACGATGAATATACCTGTAACTTACTGACGAAGAACGTTTTGGATTCTTCTAAGATTTCGAATTCCTCAAGAAGTATCAATTCGCTAAGAAGAAATCCATTCTTAGTTACATGACCTACACAAACAGCGAATTTGTTAAAGCAGCGAAACAAAACAAATATTCACGTCGCGTTGGTATAGACAAATAGGTCGCTTTTTAGGAGTTACCTATCAGAATGGCTGGTCAACTATTTTTCAAAGGTCCTGTGTGGTTCGGACCAACACTGAGAAACTCTATACACTTATTTAAATATGTTTAAACATAAATCAGAATTCAGAAGTACTTTATTCAATAAAACTTTTTACAAGTTAGTCAACGTCAACATATTTTTTAAAAACTACTACCGGATCGAAAACACCACACACTGAGAAGATCCGACGGAAGAAACTCAGCAGGCTTGTCTTTTTTTATATCATCTATTATTTTACAATATCACAATATTACAAAAAATATATGAGATCGGTATAAGGAGCAATTAATCCCAGGCTTTTTTGCCTTCTAAATAATCTGAGATTTTATAATATCCTTTTTTACATATTTTACATAGTTTTGTTTTAACACATTTTTTAAAATTTATTGACTGGTAGATCTCTTATAGTTTCGGGATGTTTATCGTAAAAGTGTATACATTTCTTCATAAAAGAGTTACTTATTCTGTGGAGACGACATATTTGAAAAATCCTCCGAGCCATCTTACTTGTTCTCCTTGTTTGCTATCTTATAATAATTTTCAATAAAGCCTCCCTGTTAAGAAACTAATTACCCGTGGTCTTGGCTCCGTGACGTAACACTACCCGGAACCGCTAAAAATAGATCCGCTTTTGAGTTCTTGACTGTTACGAGTCTAGTCTAGGGGATCGTTATGAAAAAATAATTAGTTGTTTTATTCTGTAAGCACTTTTAACACTTTTTTATAAAATGTTAAATCAGAACGGTTAGATGTTGTTTTGTTTTTAGTTTTAATTTGTAATTACCCTGATGATGCTTATAGAAACGAAACCGGTTGGATAATATATATAATAGTTTATTGTGAAACAGTACAAGTGTTATCGATATAAAAATTGTCTATCTACTAACTAACTCTCCAAACCGGAACACGACAATGTCAAACATTGATGCTATAGTGGCAGGAATAGATAAGGCGGTGGCACCAAGACACAGGCGACACATTGCAGAACTCTACCACCTAATATTTCCGATGTTAGTAACACGTACAGCCAATCGTTCGCCTATTCGAGCTGCCTGGCAGAAAGGCAGGTGCTCTATTCTATTATTCTAGGAAACTCGAATCAAGACTTTCGCATTTACAATCTTCTTCTCTGATATATAAAATTCTCGTGTCACGGTGTTTGTTACCATACTCCTCTGAAACGGCTCGACCTATTGGTATGAAACTTTATCAGGTAGGTCTGACAATCAGTCAACATCTATTTTTTATACCCCTAAATATTAAATGTGTACTTTTTTGGATTTTTTTTTGGAACGAAGTTCCTTATCGCGCGTTGTGAAAGGGGGCTAGACGGAAAAAATTCTTACGAAAAATTGTCACGACACTTTTTGCTATAGTAAGGTATTGTAAGCTGTGCGGCGTGCGGATGTTTCTCTGTCTGTCTCTCTTTCTCTCTCTCTCTCTCTCTCATAAAAAGCAAAGCAAGATATTTTCATTTCTATTTCGCATTGAACAGTGTGGTGTCGCGACGATTATTTTTGTTGAGTGTATACAGGTTTTTTGTAAATAATAATAAAAGGAACTTTGTTCCATCCGGGTGTCCCTTGACACCTCTCAAGTTTTTGTTTTAATTTTTTATGAAAAATACATACAACCATAAATGTTCACCCTTCTACCATCAACCCCTATTTAACAGCGATATTAGTATTTCAATAATTTATATGGTAAAACAATGTTTGGTCGGGTAGTATAAGTATAGAATTCAATCATTCCGAAAAAAAATCGAAAAAAATCATAATGATTTATTTTCACATCTTTTCACTGGGCTATAACTAGATATTGGTTTTGGAATGAAAAGTGAAGTGCCACGATTGTCTATCAATCTGTGTAGCGGTTTGACCCGAATTCGACTGACTTCGAAAAAAGGAGAAATTTTCAATTTATTGATACTTTTAGGAATCTGTTGAATAACATGAGTATTTCCACGCCGATTTATATTCGATGTAGGAAGAGTGACCTGAGGAAATAGAAATTTTCAATTTCCACCGTTTTGGTCCGGGCGTCACTGAAGAATAAACCATCTGCCGTGCTGCCAGGCCGATCGTAAGAGGCGAACTATTGGCTATACGAGTCACTATAATCGCGGTCAATAGGTGGCAGAGTTCCGACTCGTTTGTATGTAACTATTTGGTACCACTGCTTTACCTATTCCTGTCGCAACAGTGTCAATGCTTGTCGTCGTGGTGTTTCGGTTTGGAGGGTAAGGTAGTCGGTAGACTTTTGCATATGGCAATAACATCCCGCCACATGGATAACAAGGCACCATTAACATCGCATTTTGACCGCACAACATGGTTAATTTATATTTTTTCATGATATAATATATTTACAAATGTATATTTTTGACAGTGAAAGGAGCGTTTGCTCATATGCGCGGTGACACGTTTCCTTCTCAATGGAGTGTCTAACAGTATTCATGTGGTCTGTGCCCATTCCCAATACTTTTTTGACTTAATGTAAAATAAAAAAAAAGTTTAGCTCAGCTAGCAAAAGCTCAGTTTTAACCAAACGGTCGCTTCGAAGTTTTTCAGCCAACCGATTTTATACCCAAGACAACATTTTGATCTCAAAAATTGTGTTCAAAATCGATATCGCTTTCAAAAATCATAACTTTTCAAAAATAATAATAATCAAAATACTAGATTTTCGAATCAAGCTCATGGCATATTTTTGTCTGCTTCGAGTTTAAAATATTTGAACTTAGCGGGAGATGTCAGAGATGACCAGAGCGGGTCAACCGCATAACACATTTTTTATTTCATAAGATGGCAAACAAGCACATTGTTCACTTGATGAAAAAAGATAACTATTGCCTATAGACACCAAATATTTTAACAGGGGTTTACTATCCATTCGAACTTCGAAGGGGTAAGAATGATACATACATTAGTTTTCCAGCTATTTCGGCTACGCTACGGCGACCTCCTCGTGGTCTAGAGCATAACCTATTTGACGGCGCCACTAGTGACACGTTTATATATATATATATATATATATATATATATATATATATATATATATATATATATATATATATATATATATATATAATATTATAATATAAGATAGGAAACAAAAGCAGATGGGTCCCATGATTGAAAGAGTCAACCATCGCCGACAAGTACTGACGCTATTGCGGCAGGAATATGTAAGGCGGTGGTACCAGACCCGGGCGAGACAATGCAGAACTCTACCACCTAGTAACCACGATGGCAGTAACTTGATAGTCAATCGGTCACCTTTACGACCTGCCTGGCGAACGGCAGTTGGCCTATTCTTCAAAGGAGGCCGGGATCAACACGTAAGGAATAGATAAACGTACAGCGGAATTACATCGTGAACCGTGGTAATGTCTCGCCTGGGAATATGGTAACACCGCTATACCTAATCCTATCGCGAAAGCAATAAACTCACGATGACAGTTCAAGTTTAAAAAATAAAGTATACAAAAAAGTATCTTTATGCCCGCATCTCCGAAGAATTAGGTAGAGGTATAACAAGTGCACCCATAATTAGCCGAAAATACGTTATCCGACAATGTGGTGGCAACATTGATATATAAAACCCAAGACACACAATCAGTGTTTCAAAAACGTTATCTAAAAATGAGCGCACATTTTAAATTACGCGCTCATTTCAAATAGAATCACGTCGGTCGTGATATTGTCAATTTAAATATTTTTATGTATATTGGTTAGTAAAAACAACTATAAATCTTGCGCTTAAGATTGGATATGCAAAAATATATATTTTTGCCATATATACACTTGTATATATAGCACAAAATATATACATATTTTGCCACATGTACACAACTGACAGTCTAACACTTCAACAAATTCGTATTGGTCTGGGCTCCCTTCGAAGAATAGACAATCTGCCGTTCTGTTAGGCAGTTCGTAAGAGGGGAACGATTGGCCAGCCACTGTCTTCCTGGCTACTAAGTGGTAGAGCTCTGCATTCTGTCGCCTGGGTATAACCGCCTTTCCTATTCCTGTCGCAATAGCGTCAGTGCTTGTCACCTGGTTTAGAGGATAAGGTATCCGGTAAACTTATGTACGTGAAATTAAGGCCCCGCCACGAGGATAGCAACGCACCATTAACATCCTTATTATCTATATGCGATGGTTGTCTCTTTCCATCAAGAGAGCCAGCAGTTTGTTTGTTATTTCACGATTTAAAAAAACTTTACACGAGCAGAATTTTCTGAAGGCGTTGTTAAACGTCATTTACTTCAGATGACACTGTCTAGACTTTTGTACAGGTAATCAAAGCAAAATATTATCTACATATATTGTCGGAACAGTGAAAGCGGGCGGAGTCGCCTCTTTAAGTAAATATTTTATTTGTTTTGTTCATGGAATGAAATACTACGAAAAAATGTGTAAACGGTTGACCCTACGGGCCATTCCTAAAACTTCCCACTAAATTAAGGTAATTTAAGCTCAAAAAAGTAAAAAATATAAGCATAGATTTTTCAGTTCAAGCATCTGTTTTGTTAAAAATGGTAGTATATTTATTTTTAAAAAACTGTATATTTTGAAAACGATGGTGGCATTCAAATCAAATTTTGAAATTTAAAGTATTCCTTAAGCTAAATAATCGATAGGTTGAAAAATTTCAAAAAACATTTAATTTTTAATTTTCTTCGTTGATAAATCCCAAACAAATTGACCGATTTTGGTTAAAATATTGATTTTTTTAATTAAATAATATATATATATATATATATATATATATATATAATAAATAATTGATTTAAAGGAGAAAATCTCATACGATTTTTAAGTCAATCGGTGAGTTAAAAATTTTGAAAAATTTTGAAAAAACACTTTTTTCAAAATTTTTCGTCAACGATTGCTCCAAAACGAATAAACCGATTTTGATGCAATTTATGTAATAGACGTAGTTTTTTGAGGAATAGAGCTGATTAGTTTTTGTACTCAATCGGTACATAAATCTGGAAGTTATATTAAAAAAATACTGTTTTGCCAAATTTTTTTTAGTTTTTTCAAAACTTCACGAAATCTCCTGGATCGAATCGGTCCAAATTTTTAGAAAATCTAAGTTGAGCGGAATCCAATCGAATGCCATCAACCGCGTTTCGATTGACCCATCCGTTAAAGATTAGATGTTAGATGTTTACATACACACATACACCCACACACATACAATATACATACAGATATATTGACGTCATTGTGAAAATAGTCGGAAAAGGTTCCTAAGACCTCGAAACGTGGACATCTGGTGAAAACTCGATTTTCGAAAATCGGGGTAAAATCAGTAATTTCCTTATCTACATACGTAGTGGAAAGTTAAAAAGGGGTTGTGGCTGCATGTAGGTTTTACGTGAATACGTCTTCGTAACGGGTAATAGGTATTTTGCGGTGGTTTCAATTTCATTCGTCTTTTGCGTTCTTAGCATACTTTTAAATGGTGTGTCATAGGTATTATTAGATTGGTATTTAAAATCCTTTTTCAGATGGTATAAGTTCCTTGTATTTTGATTTGGCTTTTGAAATTTTTTTTGTCCAATGACAATTATTTTCTAATTTTTTCACTTAAACGCTATACATATTTGCTATAAGCGTTTAATATTATTTTTTTTACTTACGCGATCGAAAAATCCTTGCAAATAGCTGTCGCACGAAACTTAATCAAACGTCATAACATTATGATCCGGGTAAAAAGATAAACTACATGCAGATTCTGTAACACAGCGAATGTGGCAATATTTTACATGAACATGTTTGAGATATAATGTATTTCTAATGCATATAGATTTCTGTACTCCTCCGCAATGTAAACTTTAACTATGTTAAATTTCATACTCTACCATCACCGTAATTATTTACCGAAATTGTTGTAAAAAGAGGTAGAAAGTTTTTTCTTTACGTATTATTAAAAATAAAAATAATAATTAATATTTTATAATTAGTTTAGTGTATAACTATGTGTGGTAGAGTTCCGCAACATATCGCCCGGGTATTTGGTACCACCGCTATACTTATTCTACAATCACGAACAAATAACAATTTGCTTGCAATGGGGTTTTTTTTTTATAGAAGAGGGGGCAAACGAGCAGGACGTGCACCTGATGGTAAGTGATCACCGCCGCCCATGGACATCCACAATACCAGAGGTCTTGCAGTTGCGTTGCCGGCCTTTTAAGAATGAGTAAGCTCTTTTCTTGAAGGCCCCCAAGTCGTAACCGTTTGCAATGGGGTTAAATCATTTCATGTAATTTATACAGTGAATATTTATTTATTATTTTAAAAACAGAAAGAGAAGTCTCCAAGTAATTTTGTTACGATTTGAAAGCATTCAAGGTATTCTATGCGTATGTCTAACATAGAATAGGGGTGTGGGGTGTGTAGGTAGAACAACAAAATAAGATCCAATTACCTATTCGATGCTTCGTCTTAAAGTGGCAGGTGGGTAATCGTCTCGGCACGGAGGCGCCTTCAATTAAATGGCCGTAGATAATATTGAAAAACATTTTGATGGTTAATTATTTTCATCGCGATTGTATCAATCTATACATATAATAAAATCATAGGAAAGTCAAAACTGTACATTGAATATTTTTTAAAAGAATACTTGGGGCGTGATCTACAATCGATATCGAAGCCAAAAATATAGTTTTTAGAATTTTTGTCTGTTTGTCTGTATGTATGTCCGGGGTAAACTCAAAAAGTACTGCATGGATTTACTTCAAATTTTGCATGAATATTACTAACAGGCGGGGTCAACATATAGGCTACATATTACCACGCTATCACCTACAAAATATTTCATCGGACTTGCCTTCAAATACAGACAAAGTTGATGAATCACAATCACGGTCTTACTATTTTGCCATATTAGACTCAGATGAAGTTAATAACATTCTCTTGAATTTAAAATCGAATAGTGCCCCTGGCTGGGACAATATAACCACTGCATTTTTAAAGGGAATTCGAATTTTCATACTGCCTATCTTAACTCACATTGCTAATTTAATCTTTCAACAAGGTGTTTTTTCGACCTTGTTTAAACAGTCAATTGTTACTCCCGTGTATAAATGTGGATATTTCAGACATTAACAATTATAGGCCTATTTCTGTTCTACCATCTTTGTCTAAGGTCCTTGAAAAATTATTAAACTTAAGACTCTTAAATTATCTGGAAAAGTATCATATATTGTCACCCTCCCAATTTGGTTTCCTGAAAGGAAAATCCACTGAACAAGCTGTGACGGCTTTAAGTTCCACCATCACTGAACATCTTGATAAAGGGAGAAAAAATATAGCAATATTTTAGATATTAAAAAAGCTTTTGATACCGTCTCAATTCCACGCTTGTTGAATAAATTAGAAATTATAGGAATAAGAGGATCACCGTTGAATTTGTTTAAGGACTTCTTGACTAACAGAAATCAAAAAGTTAAAGTGGGTAATTGTTTAAGTGAGGTACCTATGGTGTTCCTCAAAGCAGTGTTTTAGGACCTACATTGTTTTTGATATATATCAATAATCTATGTAATTTAAAGTTACCAAATGCTCACTTATTTTCTTATGTAGATGATACTGCTATAGCTTTTGATGGGATTTCCTGGGAACATGTAAAACAAAATGTTGAATCTGGCATGAATTTAGTATCAAAATGGTTAAACCAAAATCAATTAACCCAGAAAATCAATTTATTATAAATCAAAGCACTTAACCTAAAGAAAATCTTCTTATTAAAACACATAGTTGTAACCCAAATCCAAGTAGTGTCTGTAATTGCCCTGTAATTAAAAATGTTAAAAATATCAAGTACCTTGGTGTAATAATAGACGACAAATTAAATTGGTACCCTCACCTTAAACAAGTTGCCAATAGAATCAAAAAACTTATTTGTATATTTAGGATATTGAGATATGTCATACCAGTTAGCATACGATTAGCAAATGGAAAAGGCCCTTTTTTTATATCATAAGATAGCAAACAAGCAGATGGGTCTCCTGATGGAAAGAGTCAACCATCGCCTATAGACACCAAAGATGTTAATGGTGCGTTGCTATCTTGTGGCGAGGTCTAATGCCACATGCATAAGTTTACCGGCTACCTTACCCTCCAAACCGGAACACGACAGCGACAAGCACTGACGCTATTGCGGCAGGAATAGGTAAGGCGGTGGTACCAGACCCGGGCGAGACAATGCAGAACTCTACCACCTAGTAGCCACGATGGTAGTGACTCGATAGCCAATCGGTCACCTTTTACGACCTGCCTGGTAGAACGGCAGTTGGCCTATTCTACAAAGGAGGCCGGGACCAACACGGCGAAAATAATATTTATATTATTTTCGCTAAATTAAATAATATTTATATTACTCTAGCGCAGTCTATATTATCGTATTACATTAGCGTTTGGGGAAGGGCCGCTAAAACTAAATTGCTTCAAGTTGAGCGTGCACAACGTGCGTTACTTAAAGTTATGTATTTAAAAAAATAAGATACCCTACTGAAGATCTCTACAAAGATTGTAATTTACTGACGGTCAGGAAGTTATATATACTAAATATTATTTTTAAAGCTCACAGAAAATTTCACCTCTCAAAAATGGATATACACAAAGGCAGACGTGCCACCAGCATTGTGGTTACTCTACCAATTGTTAGAACTAAGTTTGCTCATAACCAATACGCGCTTGGCTGATTTATATAATAGAGTAAATAAAGAATTAATTATTCATGGAAAACATGACTTTGACACTAAAACTATCGTTTATAATTAGTTAAAACAATTGTCCTATAATTGTACGGCAAAATATTTACAAACTATTACTTAAGGAATAAATGTAATACTTTTTTTACCTCAAATAAGCGTAATAATACTGCAAATTGCATTTACAAAAGCACTGTAAAATACTACTTACCCGAGATCGACTATGTGTATTTGTTCACACGCTCAACTCTTATACTTAGACCACACATCATTTAAATTAACGATAAATTTTGCTGCGTGAGCGTGGAGAGTATGTATCACATTTTAGTTTGCTTGATTGGTTTATATTAATTTAATTTACTTATTGTTTTTATAATAATAATGTATTTCTTTATTATATTTAAGTTGTAATTTATAGGCACAAAGATTGTGTTTTGTAAGATTGTGTTTTGTGTGTGTTGTAAGATAGAAGAGCGGAGTCCTCTTTAACCCGCATATAGTTGCCTAAAAGTGGACTCCAGCCTACTTTTGTAATTTAATAATTATGGTTAACGCAAATAAATAAATTTATTATTATTATTTATTATTATTACCTACAGGGGATGAGCTGTGCGGGGTAAACGAATTCCGCGCAGACGAAGTTGCGGGCAACAGCTAGTATTCAATAAATGATGACGCATGTATGAATATGATCGTATTAAGGTACCAAGTAATACTTAAGATTGAACAGGGTTTTTGTTACTAACTGTGCAAGATTGGCCCGGGATCCTTTTGAAGAAAAGAGAACTCTTATTTTATCGCACAATACTATACATATGTAGTAAATAACAACAAAAATAAACATAAAACTAAGCCCAAAAAATCATCAGATACAACAAATGGCAAAGAAAAAACTTAATATACATTGCTAATAATAACACGTTAATTACAAACACATAAGTACATAAAATTATTAAGTTCATAAATACACGTACAAAACAAAAGGCTATAAAAACTATTACCAAAAACTGTTATTTTATCTACATTACAAGTACAAAACAAAAGGCCATAAAAACTATTACCAAAAACTATTATTTTATCGCACAAGACTTTACAAATGCAGTAAATAACAACTAAAAACTAAGCCCAAATATCATCAGATATAATAAATGACGAAAACAAACTAAAAACTTAATACGACATTGTTAATAACAACAATGTAAATTACATTAACAACATTTCCCCAAGCACGGAGTGAGTGATATAACACAAAAATAATGTAAATTACAAACACATAATTACATAAAATTATTAAATACATAAGTACACGTACAAAACAAAAGATCATAAAAACTATTACCAAAAACTATGTGTAACAGTGTGATGATAAAAATGTAAGCCACTCAATATGTGATAATAGACCATCTGCCGTTACGCCATGCAAGTTTTTTGTATAGAATAAGGGGCAAATAAGCAGGAGGTGCACCTGACGGTAAGTGATGAGCGCCGCCCATTGACATCGGCAATACCAGAAGACTTGCAGTTGCGTTGCAGGCCTTTGAAGAATGAGTAAGCTCTTTTCTTCATGTCGTATCCATTTGGAAACGCTTCCCCGCGGTAATTGATTCCACAACAATGTAAGAGGCGATCGATTGGCTATTCATGTCACTATTATCGTGATTCGTGACTACTAGGAGTACCGCAACGTTTTCGTCATATTCCGGTTGGAGATTAAGGTAGCTGCTAGATTTATGGTTGTACTATTGTCATTCTGCCACATGACAGCAACGCACCATTAAAATCTTTTGTGTCTATAGGCAGTGGTTTCTCTTTTCGTCAAGAGAGTCACCTGCTTGTTTGCTATCTAATACATACCTACTAGCGATTGCCTGTGGCCGAAAATCGACCATAGACTAAACAATAAATTCTCCTTTAAGTTTGACAACTGAGTTTAGCCCAAGGAACTTATATACGTTAACTGGAATTACTACGAAGCAATATTTGAAAAATAAAAATGTACTTTATTTCGTTACTCATAAAGTTGACATTTGTTTCTTACTTAACAGAGGGGAAAAACGTTCTGAGCAAGACAACGACAAGAGTGGATGTTATCCCTTTCTTGTAATTGCCAGTGTAAATAAAACTATCGGATGGTAGATTTTTATATACGTATTCGGTAATCATTAAATCCCTTTTATTCATACACTTCGATAAATACATTAGCATGAAATGTATTGTTATTAACACAGTGAGTTCTAAAATGTGCTTATTTTAATTATTACTTAATTACTTATGCTATGCAAAGCTGTTTCTCAAATTAGTAGAATTACTTAGTAGTAATTTGCAAACTACGCATGGCCACACTTATATATGGCGATTGGCGCTTTATTTAGTAGAGACACACTCCACTCATGTCGTGGTACTCTTCGGAACGATTTTGAAGCGCGTGTAAGCATTCCGGGTAGAATGTAACTTCCTTGGTTTAGCCCAAGGAAATTACATTCTACCCGGAATGTTCACACGCGCTTCAAAATCGTTCCGAAGAGTACCACGACATGAGTGGAGTGTGTCTCTTTCTACTGAATTAGCGCCAATCGTCATATATAAGTGCGGCCATGCGTACTGGCAGTTGCTTAACGCCCATGCCAAAAAAAAGTGCGGCCATGCGTAGTTTGCAAATTACTAAAAAGTAATTCTAGTAATTTGAGAAACAGTTTTTGCATTGCATAAGTAATTACGTAATAATTAAAATAAGCACATTTTAGAAATCACTATGTTAATTTCAATACATTTTGTGCTAATGTATTTATCGAAGTGTATGAATAAATGGGATTTAACGATTAACAAATATATAAAAATCTACCATCAGATAGTTTTATTTACATTGGCAATTGCAAGAAAGGGACAACATCCACTCTTGTCGTTGTCTCGCTCAGAACATTTTTCCCCTCTTTTAAGTAAGAAACAAATGTCAACTTTATTGGTATCGAAATAAAGTACATTTTTATTTTTCAAATATTGCTTTGTAACAATTCCAGTTATCGTATATAAGTTCCTTGGTTTAGCCGTAAAGAAAATAGTATACATGTGTGTATATTAACACGTATGTCACATATGAAGGTAGTGTGTGTAATATTTATTTTTAGTAATTTAATATATTTCTAATGCATTTTATTTAAAAATATTAGTTTTCTGCACTCCTCCGAAATGTAAACTTTAACTGTGCCAAAATTCATACTCCACCGTCTGCGCAATTGTCTTAAAAAGGGGTCCAAAGTTTTCCCTTCCAAATTAATACATAGATATAGTAACAATATAAAAAGGACTTAATATTTATACTGTTTATAAAAAAGTTTTTTATTTATTTTCAAGTTTCGCGTCTGCCACAGATTATAAATATCAATTTTCCCGCCCTTTCCTCACAAATCAATCAAATACAAAAATAGAAATAATTTAGCTCAATATTAGGCAAAGACCTGCGCTGCGCAGCTTACGTCATAGCCACGGCTTCAAGCTCAACGCCCTGTATTGCTATGCGGTGGAACTCGGTTCTCTTAACAATAAAATAATTTTATATCCGCTGATTTCTTTCCGTAGTGGTCTACCGTAGACATAGTATTCTGTTTAGGCGATCGACATTACTTATCAACAGCGACAATTAGAACAAGGAATTTTAGTTGATCTCCAAGCCAAAAGAAAGTTTTGTTTATAACATATATAGCTAACAAGCATATAGCTCTCACGATGAAAAGATACAAACATCGCCTATACCTAACGCCTATAACTAAAGATGACAATGGTGCGTTGCTGTCCTTGTGGGTGGTACAAGATAGCAACGCACCATTACCATCGTTGGTGTCTATAGGCGATGGTTGACTCTTTCCATCAGGAGACCCATCTACTTGTATGCTATCTTATGACATAAAAATATATATTTATTTATTTATAGTATATAATAATTTCAGTGTACAAATTACAATAATTGTACGGGTTATTACGCAATATCTTAGCTTGTTATATGGGTGATAGTCAACGATACTAATACATAGAAACATATATCTATATAAATACTGAAATATAATGAATAAACACCCAAATCTTACAAAGATAAGCATGCCTCTGTACATGGATTTTCTTTTTAAATCTATATAAATGTGAAGGAAAACATTAGGACCTCCTTTTAAGACAAATGCGCGAACAGTGGAGTATGAAATTTTGCACACATAAAGTTTGTTTACAATGCGGAGGACTGCAGAAACCTAATATTTTTTTAATAAGAGGCAGTAGAAATACATTAAATTAATAAAAATAAACATTACATACACTATATGCATGTGACATACGATAAATGATAATATATACTAATGTATATACCATGAACATAGATAAATAATTGGTCTCGCGGCGCTTGACAAGATACCGCCCTAGGTAGGTATCTAAAAACAACTCCGTGAATGCGGCAACTCAATATTGTAGTGTGTGTGTGTGTGTGTGTGTGTGTGATATGATAGTGTGCAAATGGATAACAGTGAGTAGTGTGCTCTTAGAGCTTGCATTGTGATTGGTCTGACTGAATCGGGTACGCCGGTTTCGGCGTAGTATTTGTTGCCGCATTTGACAAGTACGACTGCAGTATCTAGTCAAGCACAGCGAGACCAATTATTTATCTAAGACCATGAAGTATTAGGTAAAGGTGGAGCAAGCACTCTGATTTATCACTTGAAACATAAACCGACGTGATGTCGTTGTCTATGAGGTCTCGTCATCTCTTTTTATACAGTTGTGTTGGAAAGGGAGGGTAAGACCTCAGAAGGTGACAGCAGTATACAAAGTTGTGTTTCAAGTAGGTATTATAAGTGTTGCCTCCAGATTTAATACTGATTCATGGTATACACCTACCATTTTCTTTATGGCTAAAGTCAGTTGTCAAACTTAAAAGATATTTTATTGTTTAGTCTATGGTCGAATTTCGGCCTCAAGCGATCAATATTAAGCATTGTTTTGTATTTCTATATCTTCAAAAAAATAAATAAAATAAATGTCTATGGTTAGTACTAGTAAAGTAAATGTATGGTTATAGGGAATTGAATTCGAGCCCTAATGATTGTGTAGAAAGGGTACCTAACCACCCGACCAACAGGGCAGTCTTTGACCTTTTAAAAAATTATAGCCGATCGCCTTTTGTTTAAAAGTTCATATTACAAATCGATACGGATAATGGAAAACTAATGTTGCCTAGAAGAAATGCTATTAGATACCTTGCTTAATGTAACTTGGTCGAAACATTGGGTCGAAACGTCGAGATTTGCCTTTACAAATATCTATATTAATATTATAAATGCGTAAGTTTGGATGGATGGTTGGATGGATGGATGTTTGTTACTCAATCACACAAAAACTACTGAACGGATTTGATTAAAATTTGACACACAGATGCAAACAGATGACCTGGAATAGCACAAAGTCTACTTTTTATCCCGAAAAAATTAGGTGATCCCGCGGGATTTGCCAAAAACTTTTATAATGCAGCTGGCTGCACGCTGTTGCTAGTATTTCTATATAAAGGTTGACTGGTGAAAGATTGTACATATTAAAAGACACAGTAAATAATATTAAGCCTCAACAAAATATTAATGTTAAAAACCAAATAAGTTAGAAAATTATCAGATAGGTAAGATGCAAAATCTTAAAATTATTTATTAATAAAATTTATTGTCACTGGATCACTGGTTAACAAGGTGACACTTGTTTTTTTTCTTGTTTTGGGAAGATACCTACTAAGATTAAGTATATGTTTATGCAGTCTTCTGTGTTGTAAGTTTCGACAATAGTAATAAATACTTTTAACATTTTGCAATAATAATATAATAATAATAATAAAAATCCGCAATTGAATATCAATTGACAAGATTGACTATCAGGAGGCAGGACGGAGGCAGAGGTTTAATTGACGTACAACACTTATGGCACAAACAGGTTTATAATCTAAAGTCATATTTCCATACTAAATCACAGACTAGCGATTTACACAAAGCTATAATTCAAAACGATAGAAATTATACACCACTCAATTTGGAACAAGATCCCAGCCAAGAAAACCCACAGGACATAGACCCACAGAATAAGAAATTAGAAGACTGGAAGAAAAAAGTACTGCACGGCCGACACCCACAAGATTTAAACCAACCACATATTGACACAAAGGCCTCCAATATGTGGCTTAAAATTGGTAGTCTCTTTCCGGAAACAGAAGGATTCATTATAGCTATACAAGACCAGGTAATCAACACGAAAAACTATAGAAAGTACATAATAAAGGACCCTACAGTAACTAACGACAAATGTCGTAAATGTCAAACACATCCAGAAACCATTCAACATATTACCGGAGCATGCACAAACCTCACACGAACAGCCTACACACACCGACACAACCAGATTGCTAACATAATTCATCAGAAACTAGCACAAAAACATAAACTCATTCAGAATACAAACACACCATATTACAAGTACATACCTCAGTCAGTCCTTTCTAGGACTAGATAACATCTGCATCTATCGCGTCATTGCGCGAAGCTTTGTGACGATATACGCAAGTGTGACCGCAACATTAAAGCATAGACCACTTGCTGTTCTGTCAGGCTGTTTGTAAGAGGCGAGCGATTGGCCGTTTGAGTCACTATTGTCGTGGCTAATAGGTGGTAGAGTTCTGCATTGTTTTGTCCATGTCTTGTATTAACGTCTTTCCTATTCCTGCCGCAATAGCGTCAGTGCTTGCCACTGTCGTGTACCGGTTTGGACGGTGAGGTAGTCGGTAAAATTGTGCATGTAATAATAAGACCCCACTAGGAGGATAGCAACGCACCATGAACATATTTAGTGTCTATAGTTTGGTATTTCAAATTAAAATTGGGCACATTTCCAATTTCCAGAATTATTTCCAAATAATTTTGCAGAAAAATTAAAAAGGTTATCGAAAACGTTTACACAATTTTAATCCCAGGTAGGGTTGCTGGGATTTGAGCTGAAGACTACTTTCAATTTTAAAGCTACGTTAATTTTTTAATTTTGTTCAGGATGTTTCATATTCACATCGTATGATTTATTTTGAGATCATAGATATCAACACTATAATTTACGAAAATAAATAAAAATAGGTACCATCATACCCAAAGCACTGGTACCATCCATATGGTTGTTAAAGGAAAATATGTTTTATTTAATTGATATTTAAGGTTTTTTGACGAAATTATTATCTAAACTGTTAGATCTTGAAGTAATTTTATATAATTAAAGTTTACTTGTTGATTAATTATACGCCAAAACACTTTTAATTTAACCTGTGTCATAAATTACAACCACACATAGCACACAGCACAAATTAAAATGGCGGACTAATTTCTTTTATTTATCCCCAAGAGGATACTTGGAAAAACAGTGCTAACTTGATCTTATTTTGTACGATGTTTCGTTCGGAAACGATTAATTACCATAGAGTATTAAAATGGTGAAGAGTGAAAATAATGGTTGTTTTAGATAAAAATCTAGAAGTTGCCGTCGGCTCTAATAGAGACCATAGCGTAGATCATGAAGTATTAGGTATAGGTGGAGCTTGCACTCCTATTAATCATTTGAAACAAATATTTACGTCATATCTCTGTCTATGAGGTCTCCCCGTCTCTTTTTATACAGCTGTGCTAGAAAGAGTGGGTGAGACCTCAGAAAATGGTAGCAATATTTCAAGTAGGTATTAGAATTGCTGCCTCCAGATATAATACAGCTTCATGGCGTAGATCTATACTTTTTCTTATTAATGCCAAAGCGGTCAAATACTAGTGACGTGTCATTCAAGCGTATAAATGGAAATGACATAATCACTAAGGGGCCATCCATAAATTACGTCACACCTAAGGGGGAGGAAGGGGTTCGACGAAGTGCGACATTGTGTGACAAGAGGTGGGGAGGGGTTCAAAATTTTCTGACATCACATTTTTTCAAAATATAATATTTTATATATAAGTATTAGTATTAAAATACTAAATTTAAAAAGCGACTTGTATAGATAAAAAATGATCGAATGAGATCATTATTCCAATGTAAAATTGTAAAATATGTGACATCACACTAGGTAGGAGGGGGGGGGGGGGATCTCACAAATGTGACCAGCTGTGACAAGGACGGGGGTGGGGTCAAAAAGTCGTGAAATTCGTGTGACGTAATTTATGGATAGTCCCTAAGGGTTCCCTTGTTCAACTAAAGGACGGCATTTATATAACTTTTTCCCATGCGTCCGGGATAGAAATAGATCATTGTGTTGCACAGTTTCTCACTAGCCACGGTAATTTTAAAGCTAAATTATTCTCGTTTAAATTAGTTCCTTCTCCTTTTTGCGAGTGCTCTTCATTAAACTGTAAATATGAACAAACTGCACATCACATTCTTTGGGAGTGTAATCTTTGGCAAAACGAACGTCGCCAAATGCTTGATAGTATCCAATTTATATCCCGCCTGGTGTAATTTATTACTCCGACCTTGTGGGTACACGTGGGAACTTCCGTGCCTTCAAACGATTCTGCCACACTTACTACTGGAAGCAAAATTAAGTAGGCCATTCTGGTAGGTCCCTAATTTCCAAACGTCCTTGGTGCAATAGCAATCAGGCTTAACCTGATTGTAAAAGTCTCATTTCGTAGCATTTTTATGCTTTTAACATTTTGCTGTCTCCTGCTAAAAAGGGAGGGAAACAGGATGTATTTTCCTACTCCTCCTATATACTTCCGATTAATTTCGTTGTGGGATCCAAGACAGCTTAGCTTTTCTTGAGGGCACCCTGAGCTCGCAACTCAGAGGTTATCAGGACGGTTGCCGCTGTTAATTCTGGTTTACAGAAGTTACAGTGGTGGGAACGAGAGGTGGGCCCATTGCCCTTTAAAAAAAGTCTCTAAGGGTCAAGACGGTTTTGTCTTTCCCCTAAATATCTATATCTTACCATCCACACTTGAATACTAGTATTTTGATGTAAGTATCTGTCCGATTATAAACTTATCTGTTTCGACCTTGATGTGTGTCTTGGTCTCTTCAGTGCAGTATGACACACACCTAACTACAGGCTGCTTGGGTGGTATACAATGCTTTTTAAATGTGATTTACCATTAAAAGTAACTGATTAAATGGTAACACTTGCAGCAGAACTGTATGTTCGCTGTGGACCTTTCAGCAGGTGATGTTACAGTAATTCCCTACTCGTGTTTGTATAGTACTAGCTGCAACGTGCAGCCCGCTTCATTATAAAAGTTTTTGGCGAATCCCGCGGGATCACCTAAGTTTTCCGGGATAAAAAGCCGGGGTAGCCTATGTGCTATTCCAGGTCATCATCTACCTGTGTGTCAAATTTCATCCAAATCCGTTCAGTAGTTTTTGCGTGATTGAGTAACAAACGTCCATCCATACATCCATCCAAACATCCAAACTTTCGCATTTATAATATTGATATATATATTCGACCGCTTTGAAAAAGCATATAATAATTACGGTTGTTAAAAAATAATAACTAACAGCGCAGATCGTTAGCTCGTACCAAAGTGTCGTAGGCGGTTATGAGCAAACAGAAGCTTTAGTTGGTTGCACGAATTACACATGATAGATTTCATTGTATATGTACACCTCTAACTATGATATATTTCATTGTATATGTACAAATGATAGATTTCATTGTATATGTACAAAAGTAAGTACTTTTAAAGTTAATTAATACTTACATTAAATTTAATTAATGCAGAATACATTTGTGTGACGAACATTTGACATTTGATAAAAATAGTATTTAGATCATAATGTAAATTATAGTATTATAAAGACTAATTCTAATCCATATCATCTTATCTGAATCCTATTATCTTATTAATTTTCTTTTATATTTCAATTTCAATTTTAATTTAAAAATGTTTATTCTTTTACCTTGAGACATATGAAATAACTGTATAGTATTTAATAATCTAATCTAATCCTGTAATTATATATATATATATATATATATATATATATATATATATATATATATATATATATATATATATATATAATTGGAATCTCGGAATCGGCTCCAACGATTTTAATAATAAAACGGTCAACCAGATATTAATAATAAAATGTAATTTAATTTTAATTCAGTAATACAGATAATAACATTTAAATCAAACTTAAACGCTATGAATAAATCTATACATATTATTCTATATGGTTATCCCAAAATACGGCGACGCATAGTTTGGGAACCTCTGATATATTCTTACACTAAAACAATATTGTTTTAAATTTACAGTAAATAAATATTTTAAATCAAACATATCTTACTTCTACCAAATGTAAACGATATCCAAGAACCAAGAATTATCCAAATTTAAGTGATTTATTGTGTAATTTTAAAATCTGATTATAATGAAATAAATTATTATTATTATAAGAAGAAAACATACAAAGCCGGTACCACTATACCTGGTGAATGCGCAAGTTTGGCAAATAATAGTTATAGGTGATAGTTATCTCTTTCCAATATTTTTATCACACGATAACGAATAAGCAGTTGACTCTTCTGATGGGAAGAGAAAACCATCGCCCTACGACACCAATGATATTAAAAGTGCGTTTCTATCCGTGCAGCGGGGTGATAATAACACAAGCATACTTATACCGGCTACCTTACCCTCCAAACCGGAACACGATGATGACAAGCAGTGACGTTATTGCGACGACAATAGGTAAGGCGGTGGTACCAAATACCCTAGCGAGACGTTGCGGAACTCTATCACCTAGTAGTCACGATGGTAGAGACTCGTATAACCAATCTTTTGCTTTTTACGTTTTTTTAAAGGGTGCTGGAAAAAAAGGAGTATCCATCAGAAACCATATGCTTGTTCACTATCTTATTAAATGAAAATAATAGTGGTGAAACTTAACCAACGTTGAAAATGATTAATACGAGTCGCACCTTGACAAATGTCAATAAAAGGTAAGTAGTGTATTTAAGTCCTTTGGAAACAAACGAGATAGCGAAGGTACGCTGACGGGTGGATGCAAATAGTCTTGATATTGTGGCGATCGTTTGAACACTGCTGTGTACATTGCGGGTTTGTTACAAAACTGTGATAGTAGTAATTTAAACATATGAATTATGAACTAACTTAAATTCTCAATAAGCAATATTTTGACATTTTCAAATATATTAGTAATTTACTCTTGTATTAATATGATATAATCTTAGACATCTATAACTTAAAAAAAAATATTTCATATATTGTCACTCCAATTCAGCAATGTCAGCGACTAAAATTGTAACTTTTATATTATATTGAAGACCTGCAAAAACGTATCTGTAAGATTGTCGTTCAGTTTTTTGAGGATAATGACAATTCAAATCTTTGCCCAGGTAAAAAGGATACTGTTATTCAAAATGGAGTAAAAACACCGAAAAGGCTGATGAAAAACACAATTAAAAATTTCCCCCAAAAATACTTGACTTCGGGCCATCCTACAATCCATCCATTGTAATGCCAATTTTACAAGAATGAGGCCGTTTTGGGACACACAGCCAAAACTAAACATGAGAATGTCTATGTGAGAAAAATGAGAACATGGACTTTCTCATAACATCCTTAAAACGAAATTGGATCGTAAAAGAAAACACCGCGACTGAAGTTCTTAGTAGTATTTGCTGTGATATTTTTAAGGTAGAATGCCTACAAGAACATGTCCTATCAGTAGAAATCGTCACTTAAATTATCAGGAATTTGATAACTCCTTACGTTGCACCTACAGAAAAAGAGTGAAATTATTTACATAACCTTAATAAAAGAAGAAAGCAAATATAATAAAATATGTATATAATATCAAAAATATATTTGATTTGGATTTGTATGAACACAGTTCTCGTATGGATGTGTTCTACTTACATGAGACCCTCATTTCAGGTCTTCAGTTCTAAGTCACCCTTGTAAAAATATAAAGGTACCTACAGGCTTAGGATAAACACCGCGACATACGTCTCGATCGAGAAAGTGACGTTTGCTCGACTGTTTTTTGTTTGATAAAATGATAGCAAGACATTCAATCGGTAGAAAAAATAACTATCGTCGAGTAATAATGATAATTTTCTCTTCCTTTGAAATATCATGTCTAATCAAGTGTCAAATGCGTTAGCAAATAGAGAAAGTGACATGAATATCGAGAAAACGGGTCGATAAAATTTTATCGTGTTGCTTATCCTAAGCCTGCTAGTAACTATATTTCAAAGGTGGGTATCATATCGCTGAATAAGTATATCAGTTCGCTGGATAAACTTATCATTTCGATGGATAACCTTTTCATATCGGTGTACATACAAAAATAGTCGGTGCCGGTTTATGATATCAGTGGAAACCAGAATTCAAACTTCTTCAAACCAAACCAGAATTCAAAGTCTTAAATGATACGTTGATGACATTAAATTTGGGGATATTTACTATCCCAAAGACTACATAAAACCTGAAAAATATGCAAAAATTATATAAATGAAGAAAGTGCACCGATAGGATGAAAAAAATGGCATTTGTTGAAATTCACCCCTATATAATAAAATAAGATTAAAATTAAAAACTATAATGACGATAAACACAATTGTAACATTTTCACGCCACAAAAAGGACAAAATAGGATTAAGAGCAATATATATTTAAATAAGATGTAATTATGTACCCTATTTTATTTCATTTTATTAAAAAACTTTAAATACCAAGTATAGTTATTCGTATCTCAAAAACGAATGAACCGATTTTGAAAGAAAAAAAATTAAGGTGAAATTTATACTGTTCCCTCAGTTGGACTATACCTGATTTAAATCAAAAAGAACTATCTCGATATGGCTTTTTGTTCCAGATAAATTCGTTACATTAATACAAGTCAAACTCATACCCTCTGTTTTTTTCTTGGTTGATAAAAAACAAAGAATACGACATACAAAGATAACAAATACTACGAAATCCATTGAATATCTATCACATGCTCTAGACTCAAAAAGGAAATGGGCTAACCATAGGCACATCTTCAAAACCACCGCTGAATCAAAAAGGTAACAACATGGAAAGGAATAGCGGTTAGCGATTAAGACATATACTAACGAAATCATTCGATTAGAAATATGTCTCGAGATGTTTCGATTATAACATATGTTAATAATTTCGTTAGTAATCGTGATTTGTAAACGAGTCGACGGAAAGTTAGAGAGCTTGGCAAACCAAAAGTGAGGAGTCACGCGGAGCCGTGTCACGTCCATAAGATATTAATAAAAAACTAAAATGAGTAAACTTACTGTTAAGGCGCGGAATGACTACAATTTAAAAACGTCGAATTCACTCCTACAACGCATATTAGTGCGTTATCTAATTTGACATTTACGACACGTTAAATAAGGTTAAAAATTACAAAGCAAAGCAAACAAGAATATTTTGTTAAACTGTAACTAGACTGCAAATAAACGTTTAATTTGCAGGATTTCCTAAGATAACTCAGAATATAAGCATTAAATTCAATATTTGTCTGGTTAAAGTTTTAATAAAACTTTATTTCTATTATATTCTTTTAAAAAAAATTATTGTTACCACTGAAAATACAGAGAATTTCGACGCCAAAGTTTTTTTTTTTGTGAAGCAAATAACGATTTTTTATTGAAAATACTAAACAAATATTTAATATTCTATTCGGTTAACATTTTTCTTTAGAACTTATTCTACACTTTGTATTTTTCGCGTGGGATATTTTCCTTGGGTTTCCTCGTAATCGAGCGTCAAAGAAACCCAGTTTTGTGAATGTTGAGCTAACACCGCGCCTTAAGAGAAAACCATCGCCTATAGACATTAAAGATAACGTACCATTAACATCTTTGGTGTCTATAAGCGATGGTTGACTCTTTCCATCAGGAGTCCCATTTGCTTGTTCGCTACCTTATGATATAAAAAAAAGATCCTGACACCGCTGAAATCAATTCAAACATCAGTTCTATAACCAAACCAAAGAGCGACTACGATTCCCGATTTCCGAAAGTCTTGACTTTTTACAACAGTATTAGTTGGTAGCAAACATAACAATTTTAAATCAGATTCAGTCATTCAAAAATTAGTAACGTTGTTCAACTACAAAAATAGTTATTGTTTTAAATTTTACACTTGTACTGTTTCACAATTCACTAATTATGTATAATATATACTTTTTTATTTAAATAGTCAACCGGTTTCGCATTTTACTGCATCATCAGGACTGCATCATTTACTTTTTTACTGCATCATGAGTCCTGATGATGCAGTAAAATGCGAAACCGGTTGACTATTTAAATAAAAAAGTATATATTATACATAATTAGTGAATTGTGAAACAGTACAAGTGTAAAATTTAAAACAATAATTATGACGGAGTTTCACCAAGTGCCGACGATGGAAAGTATAAATTATACAAAAATAGTTCTTAATCTTATAATCGATTATCAATGTTAGTATTAGTAAAGTAATTTGATTTACCAATCATACATAATCGTCCCCTGCACCACTAGAAAGTACTAGAAAGGAAACGTAAAAAAGAAAGGAAACGGGGAGACCTTATTCAAGTTCTCACTGTCTTCAAACAGCCCAATCAAAAGAATATTTAGAGGAGGCCTTCACCTATCGATGGATTCTTACAGAAATTTCAAACTAACACATACAAAATATCTGTACTAAGATTACTTATAGGCACGCAGGAGCCAAGTTTAACGAAGGAATCATCTCGAGCTACTTTTGACTCCTTCACAACTCAAATACTATTTATCATATATACATGTGACATATTTTAAGCCGTCCCATTGGTCGAGTGGTTAGCGACCCTGACTATACAATTGACGGGGCTCAGGTTCGATCCCCGACGGGGACAGCATTTGTGTGATAAGCGTAAATGTTTGTATTTCCGGGTTTGGGTGGTTATTAAATACATTCTAGTATTTATATATGTATTTCTATGTATTAGTATCTTAGTATGGTTGACTAACACCCATAACACAAGCAAATAATTTGCTTACTTTGGGGTTAGATCAGTAAGTGTAATTTGTCCCGTAAATGTTTATTTATTTATAAGTACCTCTGAGGTTATCTAGAATCCAAAGTTTTAACGATATTTTATTTAACGATAAGAATCTACAGTAATTAGAAATAAAATGTAAAATAACTATTAATAATTGCAAGACATAAAAGACTATATTATTATTATTAGTAAAAACTTTAGAGGTGTCTAATGGACAGATATCAGAACTGAAGAGACTTTGACGTTACGACAAGCGCGGACATAATGGCACGCAAAAATAATTATTTAAATTTTAAACGTTAAAAATAAGTATTGATTACCTGGTGATGAAAAGGCAGTATGCCTTTTTAATCAATAATAAATTTAAAAAAATAGTGTGCTAATACACGAAAAAATTTAAAACTTCATTATGAAGAGTATAGCAGTGACGCATTGACTATATTTCTTTCGCTTCCTTAGGCGACTCAAGCCGACTTTACCTGAACGAGCGTTATGTAGCCGAGCGTGATGGCTCAGTCTCATGCGAAATAAAGTGTTTACCGTGCTTAAAGAAAATTTTATTTCAAAAAAGATTTCACTTCATAAAGCAATGTATAGCGAACACGAGAAACGAATCCATGGGCGGCGAACCAGCATCCTCGCTCCAGAGGCTGCGCGCTTTCCCGATCAATAGAGAGGTGCCGCACCGCCCTATCCCGGCCAGTCCGCGCCAGCACCGCCATCGCAACCGTTTTCTAATACTTTTTTATTATTTTTTTAAATTGAATCGTGATTTTTGAATCCACCTGTATAAGGTTCTTTTTCCGTACAGTGCACTCCGGACTTTTCTGGAGATGGGCTTTTTTTAAAGGTAAGTTCTCTATTTTTAATATTATACTAACATGTGTGACAGTGTACATTTGTAGGTACATGGAAGAAAAAAATATTTTCAAACATTTTTTGGCTGATATTATATTTAAAGTTATTTTATATTTATTAGTAATTAATAATTAATATTAGGAAAATGTCTGTCTACCAGTAATAAACCGCACCCTGGTATTCTGACCACTCAAAAAAATCTATATCTATATTTGTTCCTAGCAGCAAAGTATATTTACAAAAAATGTGCACCGTTAAAAAAATATGTTGAAGAGGAATTACAAACGAATATTAAAAAAGATGTCTGTCTGTTTATTAACTTAATACGTGGAAAGATGAAAAGAAACTGCCCCGTGTTGATCAGGGACCCTTTTGAAGAATACATCATCTTCCATTCTGCCAGGCAGTTCGTAAGAGGTGAACAATTGGCTAAACATACCACTACCATTGTGATTACTATGTGGTACAGTTCTGCAAAGTCTTGCCCGGGTCTGGTACCAACGCCTTGTCTATTGCTGCATCAATGTTTTTGCCATTGTCGTGATTCGGTTTAGAAGGTAAGGTTACCGGTTATCGGCATGTTGCATTGCCGTCCCACCATACCATCGCACAATTTACGTCTTTGGTAAATAAATACCCGTAAGCGATGTTTTTTCTTTCCACCAAGAGAACCATCTGATTGTTTGTTATCCTATGATATAAAAACCCCTCAATTGCAAGCCAATCTGTAAACCTAATCGTCTAAAATTTCTAAGGGGCCATCCATTAATCACGTGATATTTTTGCAACTTTTTAAATCCTCGTCTCTCACATGATACTTGGTGAGGTTTTAGACTACGCCACCCTTGATCTCGTGTATTTTTTTTTTTGGTAAAAAGAATCTTATTTTTCTTACAATATTATCTGTAAACACAGGTAAGTAAAATCGAATGTAATCCAGAAAATACTTTTTTGTTTATCGCGGCGGGTGAGGAAATCGTTAACGGCGTTCTTTGTACCAAAAAATACACCTCTCGGCACGTGTATTTTTTTATATAAAGAATCCTTATTTTTTTTAAATATTATCTATATTAAGTATATTTAAATTTAATTCTAATTAAATCCTCGTCTCCCTCATGATACTTGGTGAGGTTTTAGACTACTCACCCCTTATCTTGTGTATCTTTTTGGTAAAAGAATCTTACTTTTTTTAAAATATTATCTGTAAACACAGGTAAGTATAATCGAAAGTAATTCAAAAAATATTTTTTTGTTTATTTCGGTGGATGAGAAAATCGTTAACGGCGTTATTTGTACCAAAAAATACACCCTTGGGCACGTGTATTCTTTTATACAAAGACTCCTTATTTTTTACAATATTATCTATAAATAAAGGTAAGTATATTTAAATTTAATTCTAGAAGATACTTACGACATGGGGTTTAACGTTTAACACTTTAAAGATAATTTATAACGCCACGTATTTAGGTTGTATCTGTTATGCTTGTTCAGCGTGGGCTGATAAAGTTACGAGTGGTGCGATCCGGCGCAAACTACTTCAAAATCAGCGTCTAGCACTAATATTTCTATGCAAAGCATATCGCACTGTAAGCTCCGAAGCTTTACCCGTTTTATCAGGCGTCTTACCATTAGATTTAGAAATTCAGCGTCGGGCTTCAATGTATTACAATTCTAGGAATTTTACTAACCCAGAATTTATCAACTCGCAAGCCCAAACAAAAATACGTCGCCTTTTTAATCCCGTAATCGACGTTACTAATGAATTAATTGATGAATGGCAGTCGCGTTGGTCTTGTTCAACTAAAGGACGGCATTTATATAACTTTTTCCCGTGCATCCGGGATCGCTTAAGTAAAACTTGGATAGAAATAGATCATTGTGTTGCACAGTTTCTCACTAGCCACGGTAATTTTAAAGCTAAATTATTCTCGTTTAAATTAGTTCCTTCTCCCTTTTGCGAGTGCGCTACATTAAACTGTAAATATGAACAAACTGCACATCACATTCTTTGGGAGTGTAATCTTTGGCAAAACGAACGTCGTCAAATGCTTGATAGTATCCAATGTATATCCGGTGTAATTTATTACTCCGATCTTGTGGGTACACGTGGGAACTTCCGTGCCTTCAAACGATTTTGTCACACTTACTACTGGAAGCAAAATTAAGTAGGCCATTCTGGTAGGTCCCTAATTTCCAAACTTCCGTGGTGCAATAGCAATCAGGCTTAACCTGATTGTAAAAGTCTCATTTCGTAGCATTTTTATGCTTTTAACATTTTGCTGTCTCCTGCTAAAAAGGGAGGGAAACAGGATGTATTTTCCTACTCCTCCTATATACTTCTGATTAATTTCGTTGCGGGATCCAAGACAGCTTAGCTTTTCCCCAGGGCACCCTGAGCTCGCAACTCAGAGGTTATCAGGACGGTTGCCGCTGTTGATTCTGGTTTACAGAAGTTACAGTGGTGGGAACGAGAGGTGGGCCCATTGCCCTTTAAAAAAAAAAAAAAAGATACTTTTTTGTTTATCGCGGCGGGTGGTGAAATCTTTGACAGCAAGTCAAAGTCATGGGGCCCCATTTGGTTGGAATCATGAAAAATAAATACACGTGATATCTCACTAAATTTTTTTCTGTTTGTCTGGTACACCCTAGATATAGGGACACAAACCACGCCCTTATTTGATAGCCAACCTGTGTATTTAACTATTTAAATCGTGTGAAGGTTTTCTAACGACTTATGTCCTGTCGTATCGTCGTGCGTTGGTCTGGGGTCCTCTGAAAAATAGGCCATTGCCGTTCTGCCAGGCAGGCTCAGAGTGGCGAAATTCTTCTTTGCTATGTGATCGATGCTGTCGATTATACTGATCGCTAAACATACATACATATAACTTGTTAAATGAGTTTATCGTTGCAGAAAACCCTAGGCGTCGAAATTTTTCTTTATTGTTTTTAAAGTTTTTCAAGTTTTCCTTAGCACTGTTACTACTAACTAACTAGCTGTTGCTCGCGACTTCGTCCGCGCGGACTTCGTTTATTCCGCACAGCTCCTCCCCCTTAGGCGATAGCGTGATAATATGTAGCCTATATGTTGACCCGACCTGTTAGTATATTCATGCAAAATTTGAAGTAAATCCATTCAGTACTTTTTGAGTTTACCCCGGACATACATTGACTTTCCTACGATTTTATTATATGTACAGATAACACTTGTTTTTTATTTATTTACAGTTACTAACTCTAGAGAGTTAATAAATGTAAATACCATGAGGATGTTTGTGTAAGCGAAATCGGTTGGAAATTAAATATAATTACATTATTATGAAAGAGTACCAGTGTTTTTAATTAATAAATATTATATTAAAATGGAGTTTTACCAAGTGCCGACGGTAAAGATGTATAGTGCGCGCGGAACTAGTTCCGCGCGCACTATAGAATATAGAAATGTGTGTAACCAATAAGTTGATCTGCCTACCGCGCGGTAACCGAAAATGGCAGCATAATTTTTTTAATCGTTTTATTCAATTTCTATATCGTCCCCGTAGTGGGAAAATTAAAAAAGTCCGATTTTGGTGATATTCAGAAATCAGAAATACTTTATTCAATAAAACTTTTTACTAGTTATTGACTTGATTTTTAATGTATTATTTAGTTATAGTAAAAGATAGAGTTTAGTTTGTTTAAGCGTAATGTAAAAGGTAATCAGAACCACGAAAAAAAATTACCTACATTAAAATTGCTTCTCATTTTTAACAAATAATAAATAAATAAGAACTCTCAAAACTACAAAATCAGAGTTATTTAATTTTCCCACTACGGGGACGATATATCCTCTAGATTTTTCCGTTTCTCGTTTGCGTACGGTTTGTACAAAAACATTTTTTTAAATTGTGTTATAAAATGGGGTCACCTATATTTGTGTTAAAAATCTGTGTATTTGTTGAATGTTTGACGAATCTCGGCAGTGACGTCATTGGATTGCAGGGTCAGCGCACACATCTATCGAAATATAAAAGCACTGACGTTGAACCAACGAATGAATGATTATTTTCTTGCATAAATCGTTTACACTAATATTATAAAGAGATTAGATTTATTTGTGATGGATAAACTCGAAAAAATCTGGACCGCTTTTAAAAATTCTTTCACTAATATTTAAAGCTACATTATCACTGAGTAGCGTTGGTTACTTTTTTACCTAACCGAGTAAAGAAAGTAATGTATGGGCTGCGCTGAAGAAAGTATGATCGTGGCGGTCGTAGTTAGTATTGTTCTTATAAACTATTTTATGATAGCGCGTTATAGACTATAAACTATATTTTTCTAGCGCGCTACCTTATAAACTATATTATTATCATGAAGCTGTATTACATCTGGAGGCAGCACTACCAATACCTACTTGAAAATAAATTTCAAATACTGCTGTCATCTTCTGAGGTCTAACTCTCTCTTTCTAACACAGCTGTATAAATAGAGATGGGGAGACCTCATAGACAGAGATGTAACGTAAATATTTGTTTCAATTGATTAATACGAGTGCTAGCTCCACCTAATACTTCATGATTATTATGATTATTTATACTTCATGATTATTAATACGTCATGATCGCGCGAGCCGGCCGAGATAGCACGTGACTCATCACAACGTCATACAGCGAGCAATGACTGAGTGCTATAACGCTATGAACTATATTATAACTTCAAAGTTCTAACGTCTACGGACTAGCACGTTACTCGTTAGATCGCGTAGTTCGTAAATTCGTAGGTTATAATGTTATAACTACGGCCTGCGCTAGCCGCTACGTATATAACGTGGCCTTAAGTTAAAGCGCCGAATGCGAATCTAAATAGCGTACGTTATACGTTGAGTATTCATAGCGCGCTATAATTTAACGTTATGCGTTATATTAACCACCATTAGTCGTAGTACAAGAGTTGTTCAAAGATGAAGCGGTATCAACATTTTATATCATAAATTTTATAGTGCTTATTTATTTATTTAATCAACTCTTCGATGCTACATACGTAGATAAGGAAGTTACTGATTTTGCGCCGATTTTCGAAAACCGATTTTTCATAAAATCTCTACGTTTTGAGGATCTAGGAACCTTTTTCGACTATTTTCACGATGACATCAGTATGTCTGTATGTATGTGTGTGTGTGTGTGTGTGTGTGTGTGTGTGTGTGTTTGTGTGTGTGCGTGTGTGCGCACGCGCTCGTGTGTGTATGTGTGTGTGTACAAATCGCATAACTTTTGAACGGCTTGACCGATCGAAACGCGGTTAGTGGCATTCGATTAGATTCCGCTCAAATTAGACTTCCTAAAAATTTGATTCAATTCGGTCTAGGAGATTTTGAAAAAAACTTCAAAAAATGTCAATGTTTTCCAAGTTAGTATACTGATTAAGTACAAAATCTAATCAGCTCTTTTCATTAATAAACTGCGTCCAATGCACAAATTTCATCAAAACTGAAATGATTTTTGACTAAGAATTCGGAAAAATGTTTTTTCGACATAACTTCGAGATTTGCTACCCAATCACTTTTTGACCTTCAAATTTTTCTAAAACCGAATCAAATTTGCAAATGTTACAGATTTTCAAATATTAATATTTTGTTGTTTACAACAAACTCACTTCATATAAACAGACCGCCCCGTTGGTCGAGTGGTTAGCGACCCTGACTACGCAATGAATGGGGTCCGGGTTCGATTCCCGGCAGGGACAGACCGGTGTGATGAGCACAGATGTTTGTATTTCTGGGTTTGGGTATTTATTAAATATATTAGAGTATTTCTATGTATTAGTATCGTTGACTGACACTACAAGCATATAATTTATATAATAATAATATTATATAAATAAATAATAAGGGTCAGATCAATTTGTGTAATTTGTCCAGTGATATTTATTATTATTATTATTATATTTGTAAAATAACGTAAGAATAACATAAGTATACTGGTAGATTTCTAAATCTAATCAGTGTATTAGTCTCCTAGTTTATTTCGAAACCCTAAAACTCAAATCAGTAGAGTTGGGGTACAAAAATTGATATGATGACATAACTCTTTTTTATAGTATAAGATAGCAAACAAGCAGATAGGTCTCCTGATGGAAAAGTCAACCATCGCCTTTAGACACCAAAGATGATTAATTTCTTAATCTTGGTACGTTGCTATCTTATGGTAAGGTCTTATGCCACATGCATAAGTTTACTGGCTACCGTACCCTCCAAACCGCAACACGACAGTAACAAGCACTGACGCTATTGCGGCAGGAATAGGTAAGGCGGTGGTACCAGACCCGGGCGAGACAATGCAGAACTCTACAACCTAGTAGCCAGGATGTTAGTGACTCGTATAAGCAATCGGTCGCCTTTTACGACATGCCTGGCTGAACGGCAGTTTATCTATTCTTCAAAGGAGCCCGGGACCAACACGGGGAGTAACTAAACTAAGTATAAAATAGTAATATAAAAAATCTGTAAACCGGTTGACCGGTTTGCAGGGATGACTTGAAGGGTCAAGGGTTAACGGTGAGTAGCCAATCGTGAAGCAGGTTTCTAATATCACAAGTATAAGTTACATTTACCGGATACCTAGTAACAGTAATAGTTAATAGCGTCAGTGCTTATAAGTGTTAGGAGAGTACCTAACACTTATAAGCACTGACGCTATTGCGACGAATTGATGAAGACAATATACTAAACTAATTTCTTAATCTTGGTACGTTGCTATCTTATGGTAAGGTCTTATGCCACATGCATGCATGCAATATACTAAACATGGACAACGTACAATAAGATACTATATTTTTAACAAAATAAAATATCAACGGTATGCGTGGTCTTATATTAAATTCAGTGAGTGATCAAGAGAGAATACTCTTTCTTAAAAGGCCGGCAACACAGCTGCAAGACTTATGTTGCTGTGGCTGTCCATTGGCAGTGGTAATCACTTGGTCATCATCAGGTGAGCCTCCTGCTCGTTTGCGCCTTTTTTTCTTTAAAAGAAAAGCATTTATTGTTAAGAAATTATATGTGTCTAACCAAAAATTAAATATTTTTACAAAAAATGTGTATTCTGTATTGTATGTCTATTATTACATACTTACCTGTCTATACCTGCTTGCCCGGTAGTCATGAAATAACTTTACTCGAGTCTAAACAGTAAATTTGCAAAAAAAATTCACTGTCCACATTAATTTGGCAGCCCACTTTATACAATCATATTCCTGATAGTCTTAAATCACTGCCTATAAATAAATTTCGCAAAAAGTTGTTTGATTTGCTGTTAGATAATGTTTTTATGATATTAAAGAATTTTAAGTGGATAAAATTAAATGTTAATGGACAGAAATATAAGTTTGTTGAATTGCCCTTTAAAAAATTTCAATGTAAGTAGTAAAATTTTGTAAATGGTGAAAATATTGTAAATTATAAAAAGTTTAATTACACAAAAAATGAAACTTGTAATTATAAAAATAACTTTTGTAATATGCAGTCATTTTTGTACATTAGTAATAAGTATATAAAATAGAGAAAAAAAAGACCAGCCCACTATGTTTCTTTCGCCGGATCTTCTCAGTGTGTGGCCGCGTTCCGTGTTTTGCGTAGTAATTCTAAAAAATCGATACAGTGTTTTAAATGTAATAATGTTAATTAATAATGAAAATTAATTATATTTTTTAAATATTTGCACATCATATAATGGTAGAATATATTGGTAACTTAATTAATTTTTAACAACTTGTAACACCCATATCCTTGCAAATAAATATTTCTTTTCTTTCTTCTTTCTACATACCTTTATGCTTGGATTTTTTTTAATATTGAATGGAATCAGCCTCGGGGTATACACATTTCAATAAAAAAAAAAAAACAGTAGCAGTCGTGGGACTGCCGATAGAAGTGAAAACGGAACTATTAAGTTGAGAGTAATTAAAACTATATGCAAAACATAGCTATAGATATACTATTATCATTAGCATGTCGGTGACGCGAACCGAGGATTTTACCCTCTACCAAAACGCTCAACGCGCCTAAAGAAGTTTTCACTTCAAAAAAAACAGTAGCAGTCGTGGGACTGCCGATAGAAGTGAAAACGGAACTATTAAGTTGAGAGTAATTAAAACTATATGCAAAACATAGCTATAGATATACTATTATCATTAGCATGTCGGTGACGCGAACCGAGGATTTTACCCTCTACCAAAACGCTCAACGCGCCTAAAGAAGTTTTCACTTCAAAAAACAGTAGCAGTCGTGGGACTGCCGATAGAAGTGAAAACGGAACTATTAAGTTGAGAGTAATTAAAACTATATGCAAAACATAGCTATAGATATACTATTATCATTAGCATGTCGGTGACGCGAAACGAGGATTTTACCCTCTACCAAAACGCTCAACGCGCCTAAAAAAGTTTTCACTTCAAAAATGTTATCGAAATCAGACAACACTGTGAAAAGTTATGCGTAGTATAACATTTAAAAATCTGTAAATTTTAGTTAAGAACATATAAATTTCAATACAATACAATACAATAACTCTTTATTGTGCACAAAAATATATGACAACATTATAAGTTACAACATAAAAATAATACAAGTAAGATACACAAAGGCGGTCTTATCACTAATAAAGTGATCTCTTCCAGACAACCTTTATAATAAGGATAACAATATACTAGAAAAAGTGGTGCTAGCCACAAGATTTTTTTACCATAGATAATAAAATAATACCATAGATAACCACAAAATTTCGTCTATTTTTAGACAGGACCAAATCCGATGCAGCTCTTCACTCGACAATAATTTGATTGAAACTCTTTCCCCGGTATTGTCGTAAACACAGAAATCATATATAGGTCGTAAATGTCAATTAACTCTTCTCTCGGTTTGATTCTGTCGCTGACATCGCATCGTTTCATATTCATTCAATTAAATCTGTTAAATTTGGCAACGGTAAGTGAAAACAATTTAGTTACACGCCTAATTGATTTGCTAGCTCAGTAAATATAAATGCTTCTCATACCAGTCTCATATATTGTTGTACACAATGTGATTTTAAGTCTACTGTAAATTCTAAATTCAT
Source organism: Apodemia mormo (assembly GCA_036924255.1). Taxonomy (NCBI): domain Eukaryota; kingdom Metazoa; phylum Arthropoda; class Insecta; order Lepidoptera; family Riodinidae; genus Apodemia; species Apodemia mormo. The sequence goes on along the minus strand of JAUPFN010000021.1, from coordinate 4,333,374 downwards.
ACTAATTTAATTTTCTACGCTAATATTATTAAGAGATCAGATTTGGTTATTTGTAATGGATATAATGAATATTTACTTGACTGATTTTAAAAGTAATATCACACCCGGTTACCTTGCGTTGTAAGCAGAGTAAACCAAAGGTGTATAAACTTTTCAGTTCACCACGTTTCATTAGCTTGTCGTTTGGCGAGATGAGTGGTGATCCACATCGCCCCAGCAAAAGTCGTCTTGTCGATAAAGAGGAAAAGAAAGTAGTTTAAAAAAATTTTGACTCGTCAAAATAACTCGTGAAAAGTTTTATTCAATAGAGTACTTCTGATTTCTGATTATCGCTAAAAAGCGATCTCTGCTCTTTCTAGTCTCTTTATCTTTCTATCAACGCAACACTTTTATTTACATACGCGCTTACAGCTCGCCTACGCTATCTATACAAATTTATTATCTGTGTTTAAATATTAGTAGTCATCTGTCATTTCAATTTGCACTCCATACAAAATGAATACTACAAAAAAAAAAACTTGTAATTATGCTGGCGCCACTTTGATAGCTGCCCAGCTCACTGCGGCGAGAATTTCCGCGGGGAAAATGGAATTGTTATATTATGTCCCCAACCTTACCTGACGCTATTAAACTTTAACGGCACGCAAACATCTCCGTGGGTGGAGTCAACCACTTGTGACTTGTCGGTTTTTATTAACTTTTTTGGCGTGGGATATTATTATGCTAATTCGGCTGTTACATCAGTAGTATTACAATTACATAGGTCAATTTTTACATTAACGAATATATCCGTACGAGAAGCCACTTTTGGATTAGAAGTAACTAGTGACCCACTCAGCTTCGCCCGCGTGGATTAAATATTAACATCTATATTAATATTATAAATGCAAAAGTTTGGATGTTTGGATGGATGTTTGTTACTCAATCACGCAAAAACTACTGAACGGATTTAAATGAAATTTGGCACACAGGTAGATAATGATCTGGAATAGCACATAGGCTACTTTTTATCCCGGAAAAATTAAGTGATCCCGCGAGATTCACCAAAAACTCTTATAATTGAAAAATAACCACTTATATACAAAATTAGGACAAATACCTCGTTGCTACGAATCACGTTCAAAAAATAATTTATATCAAATAACAATGAAGTTAAAATTACATAGTTCCGGGCCATATCACATGTTTGTAAAAGTATATAATAAATTACCATAAAATCTGAAAAGTGAATCTAACTATATTAATTTCAAAAATAGTATAAATAAACTTTTAATTGAAAAAGCGTATTACTCTGTCAAAGAATATTTAGAAGACAAATCACTCTAATAAGAAGTTGCTGCGAATGACAAGATTTAGGTTTAGGTATTATGTAAACCGACTTATGCACGTAAAGTGAAAAATATTATGTAATGCAACTGTACAATAAATAAATTAATAAAACCAGCAACATATCTATTAACTTTAGCATTTATAAGCGAGATTTTTTTATGGATGAGTGTCAATATAATTTTTTCATTAAATCTTTCGAAAATCTAAAATCTTTGAAGCAGCTCGGAGTCTGGCGGAGTGGTATATTACCACTCCCGCGTCTCGGATGAGCACGTAAAACTCTCGGTCGCGGTTATCGTTCGCTAATACTTAGTCGATAATCGTTATTAGATCGATAAAATGCGGCGATGGGAATCACCACACATCCCGCCGACCGACAAACCGATGAATCGTGGTGAACCGGAAAGTCTATGAATGTTCGATTTACTCTGCCTACTGCGCTAGGGAACCGGCGTGATGATATTATTACACCAATTTTCATTGAGATTGTTTAAGCAATTTTTGACGATGATATTTTCTTTAATAGGGTTTATCAAACTGATGGCACTGAAAGGCAGATTATCTTTCCTTTCGGTTCCAACGCGAAAACCACGCTATGGCAAAAACAACAAGATTTTAATCGAGTCTTCTCTTTTTCACCTCTTAACAGAATGATCTCCTCTCATAATGAAATTGCAATCTATACATATAGTAAAAACGTAGGAAAGTCAAAACTGTACATTGAATATTTTTTTAAAAGAATACTTGGGGCGTGATCTACAATCGATATCGAAGCCAAAAATATAGTTTTTAGAATTTTTGTCTGTTTGTCTGTTTATCTGTTTATTTGTTTGTCTGTTTGTCTGTATATATGTCCGGGGTAAACTCAAAAAGTACTGCATGGATTTACTTCAAATTTTGCATGAATATTACTAACAGGTCAAGTCAACATATAGGCTACATATTATCACGCTATCACCTATGGGGAGAAGCTGTGCGGAGTAAACGAAGTCCGCGCGGACGAAGTCGCTGGCAACAGCTAGTAACAAATAAACTTGACATATTTGCTGTCAGTATGAATTTCGTTTCACCCCGTCTCCACTACCAGTAATAACTCAGATTAAAGAAATTGTTAATATTGTATTTCAACATTGTATCTAATTCGATTTTAAAAAATCATTTAATTCTAAATTTTCATTAATTTCAATTTTCTTTATTCAATCAATTTTACCTTATTCAATCTATGACTGTTGTATTTTGTTTTATGGATTACCTACTATTTCTATTGATGTATTATATTTGCTAATTGAATACCTTTTTTTTAAATTCAAGAATGTTGTTATTGGCTTTAAATGAGGCAGCATTTTCCTTGCGTTATTATACTAGATACAATGTGTTAATTTTTATAATGCATGCTTTGTTTGCAATACTTTAAATAAAATAAATAAATAAATAAAAAGGTGTGTAGTAGGTCAGGTTTACGTACCCTACATACCCAAGTAGCACGTTAAGCTGTATATAGGCTGCATTTAGGTTCATTTTTAAACTTAAAGCTGTATACGAAGCCGTACAAAGGCTGTAGAAGCGCTTCTACAGCCGATATAACACCAAAAAGGGCCCCAAGTTATACAGCTTATTGCGTTATGTAGGCTGCACAATAGCTGTACAAACTGTTATAGGCTGTACAAGGGCTGTTATTTGGTGTATAAAGAAACTATAACACTAAGGATACTCTCTTGAAACTGTCTTGTACAGCTAAGAGTTAAATAGGTTGCACAATAGCTGTACAAGCTGTTATAGGCTGTACAAAGGCTGTTATTCGGTGTATAAAGAAACTATAACACTAAATATACTCTCTTGTACAGCTAAACGTTCTTATAATAGGTGTTTGAAAATGATAAAAAGTAACAATCGGTTTTTGATATTGTATAACATTAATTATATCACATATTGGTATCTGCAGACGCCATAATTAAAAATATATTAATAAATGATAAATTCTTGGACTTGGAGCAGTATGGAACAGTGTATTCAAAGTACAAATTATAATTAATTGATAAATTATATATGATTTCTCTCAAAATATTCACGCGCCAACGAAATAATCAAGATAACACAAATAAAATCATTGCAAAATACGGTAAGTGTTTGTGTTTAAGGTTAGAATATACAAGTATTTATGGTACAATATTGTATATAAAGGCATAATGATCATAATATAAGTTGCTTGTCAAGATATAGCTTTAGCTATTGCTAAATATATCTTTTATTTAACAATATATTTCTTTAATGTTGTTTTTAATACACAATAATGGCGGCGTTTTGTTATACAGCCTAAAGTGTATTTGGAGGGTGATATACTGCAAATAGCTGTACTGAATCTCTTTTTTATTCTATTATACGGCTATTGGCTTTTAATTACCGTCCAAATACACTTTAGGCTGTACTAAGTCCCTATATAAATCTATTGTACAGTAATTGGCTTTTAATCACTTAACTTATGTTTAGAGATGCGTACAAAAATTGAAGAACCCTAAATACAAAACATATGTTTGTCACTTGATTTCGCTATTGTGTTGTATTGATGTCGGTCGTTTGACTTTACAACTAAACCAACTTATTGTTAACTATAACTTATTGGACATGTATTTCATTCATGTTTTACTTTATTTTTCAGGGAAATATGCCTTATAAAATAATAAAAACAATTGAGAGAAGCCAAAACCGTATTTGTATCGTACCCAGTTTGTGGGAGGATAAAGGTGAATTATAATGACCAAGAAAACAACTTGATATAACTAAGCTGATCAAGAACGAAAAATCAAGTCCTTTAAATATTGGTCTATCACAAAAATATTTTTAAGAAGAATACGTTATTTCGTGCTTGTGATTTAATATTATTAGTTCTTCAAAGAGAAACACATACTCTTTTGCCTGTAATTGTATCTAAGTATATAATATTTTTAAAACGATTGTAAGTATACATATATACAGGTTGTTGCAAAAGTGGTACAGTAAGCCGAAAGGGTGGTGGCTCAGGGGGTCATTCTTAACAACTTTTGTTTAACGACTTTTGGAAATTCGCGAAATAAATATTGATTCTCCATAGAAACTTTGTTGGTCACGTGACTTTTCACAATGGAAAAACAAAATTGTTATTCGGGAATTTTCACAAATCGTTGAACAAAAGTTGTTCAAAATGACCCTCTGAGTCACCCCCTTTCGACTTACTATACCGCTTTTGTAAAACTCCGTATAGTAGCAAGTTAAAAATAAAAAAATACATATTTTCTCAGTGTAATGATTTTTATTTCTCTTTTTAACTCTTTTTTTATATATTCTTTGAAGAATAGACCAATTGCCTTTCTGCCAGGCAGGTCGTAAAAGACAACCGATGGGCTATGCGAGTCACTTCCATCGTGGTTACTAGGTGATAGAGTGGTTACTCTGCATTGGCTCGACCGGGTCTGGTACCACCGCCTTATCTATTCCTACTGCAAATCGTCAGTGCTAGTGACTGTCATGTTCCGGTTTGGATGGTAAGGTGGCCGGTAAACTTATGCATGGGGCATTAGGCCTCGCCACAAGAGAGCAACGCACCATTAACATTTTTGCTGTCTGTAGGCGATGGTTGATTCTTTTCATCAGGAGACCGATCTGCTTGTTTGCTATCTTATGACATTAAAAAAAAATCAGTTATTGTAAATTACCAACCAAGTAACCTTAATGAAGAAGATAAGCCTAAAAAATAATAAATCAGATAACCTACAATCACTTTTTAATGTTTTTGTTACGGAACCCTTTTCCTTGGACATTAATAAAAATGACGATTGTAGGTTTACCTGAATTAGTAATTTTTCAGCTTTATGTTCATCACGATACCAACCAACCAAGTAGGTTGGTAATTTATAATATTTAAATATTCCTTTTCAATCTTCCTCTTGATTTTTTCCACATGATATCAACTATGCAGATATAAAAACAGCAAACAACAATTTTCTCAGTAATACAGCCTTGAGCTGTACTATAACTGTATATGCAGATTTTTTAACACCATTGGCTGCATAACAGCCTACAATTACGCCATAAATATTAGCTGTAGAACGGTGATTGCATGTCCCATTTTACAGAAACAAGCGTTGAGTGATACTATAATAACACTTAAAGCTGTAATAAATTCCCGTGCTAAACAAAATACAGCTAATGTACAGCTTTAAGGATTAAAATCAGCCTAATGAGTTACAAATTACTTAAAGCTGTACAGTAGTGTATTAATAATCAGATATAACGCCTAAAGCTTACGTGCAACTCTAAGAAAGGCCTTGTACAGCATTAGGCTGTATAAAAACTCATAAAGGTCTCTTATTAGGGTGGATCGCAAAAAAAAATTTTTTTTTTCTTAGCATGGGGGTAGAATTTGTAGCTTATAAAAAAAGAAAATTTAAAAAAAAAAAAAAAAATTTTCGCAACATTTAGAGATAGCCCACTCGTTTTTTAATAAATTAATGGATCAAATGGACTTATTCTAGCGAAAAAATTTTTTTTCCGTCAAAAATCGTGGAAAACATGGAAAAATAATTGCATATGATTTTTTTTTCACTTACCTTTTACTTTAATACAGATAAAAGGGCTGCTTAATTCTTTATTTTTCGCTTAAGTTACAAAAATAATAGGAAAAAAATTTTTTTGACTTCTGATTTCCATTTGGCTTTCAAAAAGACATTCCACAGATTCTAAAACATCGTTTAAATATTTTAAAATTTTTTAGTCCATTTGATCCATTATTTTATTAAAAAACGAGTGGGCTATCTCCAAATGTTGCGAAAAAAATTTTTTTTTTTTGAAAAATTTTCTTTTTTTATAAGCTACAAATTCTACCCCCATGCTAAGAAAAAAAAAAATTTTTTTTTCGATCCACCCTATCTCTTATACCGATAAAAGCATCTTTTTACACCATTGTACGGCTGCAATAGAACTTTAAGTTCTATATGAGCTGCTTTATGGTTATTAAACATGCTTGATTGCTGCTTGGGTAGGTATGTAGGGTACGTAAACCTGACCTACGTAGGGTGTATTTTTTCATTTTATATTATCCTGTAATATAAAATCAAAAATTTAATTTTCGAGCGAATGTATGGTTGTATATACTTACATATTATGTGGGTTCTTTCGCACGCCTCACAGCCTAAATGGATTGATGAATGTTAAGATACGGGATTGGTTTTTAACATTTTTGTGTCATAGTCTGGTGGATTTATGATATTTTGAAAGTTTTTTTAAAAGTATAGAAAAAACATATCGAAAGTATGAAATTGATGCAAACATAATCAGAAGTATTCATGGGCGTATTGGGGAGAGGGGGACTCGAATCAGGACAGAAGCTGAGGTTTCAGTTTTAGTTTCGGCTGAAAAACCAGTTCAATTGGTTATTATTTTTTATCAGATAACCCGTCTAGCAACGCTTATGGTAGTATTTTATAATGTTTGGTCCTTGCATATGACATTTCTGCGTATTACATGGAAATATTAAACTCAAAAAATATAAAATAATAAAAATATATACATAATATATATTGAATTACTTGGTCAAAGTATGATGAACAAATGTAAGTTGTGCACTTTCGTCATTTAATAGGTAATTCATTAGGATGAAAAAGTTGAAAAAAAATGTAAATAAATTTCGAATATTAGTATAATAGACAATTAATAAGCAATAAATAAGAAAATATTGATTGAATTCTCTAGGGTTATTTTGAGTCAAATAAATGTTGCACACAGATAATTTTACTCGATTTAAAGTAGCTGTATAAGCAAAAGCTGCAATTATATGAATAAAAAAACACAGATAAATAAATCTGTCTATTTTTTTGCCACGTGTGCAAATACAGACTTAAAAATGCCATAAATCAGAACGACGAGTCTTTCCATACGATTAGCATTATTTAGAAGAGTGGGTGTGAAAGAATTCGGTGCATTTATTACTTCGACCACATTGTCGGGTGAAGATTTGTGGAGCGCTATCGCGATTATACTTTTGTTCGTTTCATGCTATGGCGCTCTATATAGCCAAATAGACTCGGCCAACCGTTCGGGAGACTATAAATCTATACATGTAATAAAATCGTAGGAAAGTCAAAACTGTACATTAAATATTTTTTAAAAGAATACTTGGGGCATGATCTACAATCGATATCGAAGCCAAAAATATAGTTTTTAGAATTTTTGCCTGTTTGTCTGTATTTATGTCCGGGGTAAACTCAAAAAGTACTGCATGGATTTACTTAAAATTTTGCATGAATATTACTAACAGGTCGGGTCAACATATAGGCAACATATTATCACGCTATCATCTACGGGGGAGGAGCTGTGCGGAGTCAACGAAGTCCGCGTGGACGAAGTTGCGGTCTGTTGCCCGCTGGTAGTAAATAGAATACATATATAAATATTAAAATAAATACACTCAATAAATACAAACATCTATGCCTATCACACAAGTGTTAGTCCCTATTAGGAATCCGAGTCCCTCAACTGTGTCGTCAGTTTCGTTAATCAACCTTCCATTAGGACGATCAAATCAAATAGAATATATAATATTATGTAGGATTTATCCCTTTTTTATATTAGATATATTCTTTACCCTTCTACAAACAGGTAATAGATCTTAAACACTAACTACAATTTTAAAAGTTGCCTTACAGTTGAGGTGAATTTTAATATTGTAAACAGGAGTAAAGGTTGCCTCGATACAGGCTTGCCTAGTGAGGCAACCAACATTAACAAGGTTATTTACTAATTTTAATTAGAAATAAAGATATTTTTTATTTTCATTTTCATTTTTCGTCTTGCTTTAGCTTGCGATGCGCACCCATGGAAAAGCTAGGTAGAAATGCTTAATATTTCTAGTTAGCTATCGAGAAAACTAACAAGCGCGAAATCCTTCAATGATTCTCGATTCAGAGTGCTAAGTGTGAGTTTTTCTTTTCGCATTCGATCGTGAGCGCGTTCCGAGTTTACTAGGAATTTGTATGTGATTTGTACAGCGCCACCTAGTGGTAAACTGGTTTCTCACGTTTACCACTAGGTGGCGCTGTACAAATCACATACAAATTCCTAGTAAACTCCAAACGCGGTCAAGATCGAATGCGAAAGAAAAACTCACACTTAGCACTCAGATTTCAGATTCAGAATGGGGCGAAGATAATCTTCGTCGTATCCCGATAATGTAGACGCAGGATTACAGTTGACATTCCTTTCAAACATTCCACCGTCATAGTGTGGTCGTAGGTTGTCTCGACCGCACACACGACAAATATACTTGTATAGATATAGATATATCAACAACATATAAAATGCAAATAAATCTTGACCTACGTGGTTGTAAAATATTCCGCCAGTGACCATCGGGAAATCATACGCGATAGACTTTATGATAATTGACTACGCGATTCGTGTCTGTGTACAATCGTTTACATATTTGTACTTATTTTCAATAGCCAAACTATGCATTTTGCTGTGATCTATTTCATATAATAAAACTGTTAAACTCGATGTTTCTATACATAAAAGGTACGTATTGTATGAATCAATAGTAGTTATGGTACGATGCAAACAGTAATCAGAAATCAGAAATCAGAAATCAGAAATCAGAAATCAGAAATCAGAAGTACTTTATTCAATAAAACTTTTTAAAAGTTATTTTGACACGTTAACATATTTTTTAAAAACTACCTACTACTGGATCGGAAACGCAGCCACACACACACAGAATAAAAAAACTTGAGAAGTGTCAAGGGACACCCGGATGGAACGAAGTTTCTTTTATTATTATTTACAAAAAACCTGTATACACTCAACAAAAATAATCATCGTGACACCACACTGTTCAATGCGAAATAGAAATGAAAATATCTGGCATGCTTGAGAGAGAGAGAGAGAGAAACATCCGCACGCCGCACAGCTTACAATACCTTACTATAGCAAAAATTGTCGTGACAACTTTTCCTAAGAATTTTTTCCGTCTAGCCCCCTTTCACAACGCGCGATAAGGAACTTCGTTCCAAAAAATAGATTCTTCCTTTTTTTAGAGTTCCGAAGTTAACTAGGATACCTTATAGTTAAGGTTAGGGTAGGGTAATTATTTGGTATATAGCTTAATCTAGGAAAATATGTTGTATATATATGTATATATATATATATATATATATATATATATGTTTTTATATATATATGTTTTCTGTGGCTATGACCATCTGCAGTCTAGCTCACGTACATGCACATGCACTTATTAATGTTATTGAACAAGGATATTTTCCTAGATTAAGCTATATACCAAATAATTACCCTTAAAATACTCTTCCAAAATTTATAAGTGGTCTATTTCTGTTGTTAATAGTTAATTAACAATTAATTTTAAAAAATATGACTCAAGCATTTATTTGTCTGTAATTTTTAATATTTTTATTGAATATTTTTTCACGTCTGGAAATCGGGCGCAATTTAACTCTAATGAAAATATATAATACAAAGCATCATTTATTTTTCGCGCTATAAGCGTCATTTATCTTGTAACGTTTTACAAGTTTCAACGCTTTTCAAACCGACTTCAGATCTCCAGAAAATATCTATAAGATCTTACCTATCTGAAAAGATCCTCTTGGCCCACGTCTTTCCGTGACGTCATCAGTCTTCACATAGATGTTGTAATTCTACATTTCCTTTTTGAAGTCAGTTAAAAACTGTTTAACACATATATATTATCACAATGAAGGGCAACTGCTTCTTACTTTTAATCATCCTATCCTATTCTTCTAACCCCGCTAGTCCTATTAATCTATATTAATATTATCATTGCGAAAGTTTAGATATTTGGATGGATGGATGTTTTTTAATCACGCAAAAACTACTTTTGAATAAAATTTGGCACAGGTGAAAAGTTTTTGGTGAATCCCACGGTATCATCACGTTTTTCCAGGGTAAGTACCCTTTGTGCTACTCCAGATCATTATCTATATGTGTACCAAATTTCATCTAAATCGGTTCGGTCGTTTTTGTGTGAAAGAGTAGAAAACACATCAATCCATCCATCGAAACATCCAAACTGTCACATTTTAACACTAGTTGCATCCTACAGGCCGCTGCGTTATAAAAGTTTTCAGTGAATCCCACGGGAACAACTTATCTTTCTGGGAAAAAAGTATCCTATGTGCTTTCCAGGTCATCATCTACATGTGTGCCAAATTTCATCTAAAGCGGCTTAGCCTTTTATGCGTTATTTAGTAACAAACGTCCATCTGTACATCCAAACATTGAAACTTTCCCATTTATAATATTAATAATAGATTACGAGTTCGGCCACAGTAAAATGTATTATGTGAAAATTTCAGATGTTCGCCTATTCTCGTTCAAGAAATAGAGCTCTGTGACAGATAGACAGACAATAGAGGCTTATTAATAGGTTTTCCTTTGTCATCATTTCGACACGGAACCCAAAAAGCCACATTTTTATGAATACAGCCTAATTGCCAGATTTATATAAAATAAACAATCCTAACATTTTTTTGTGTCCCTAGATCGGAACCTGGGAGCTTTTCCTCTACTGTCGATTCGCTTGCTTATTACAGACTTTTTTCTTATATAATGAGATAGCAAACAAGCAAATGAGTCTCCTGATGGAAGGAGTCAACCATCGCCTATAGACACCAAAGGTGTTAATGGTGCGTTGCTATCTTGTGGCGAGGTCTAAAGCCACATGCATAAGTTTACCGGCTACATTACCCTCCAAACCGGAATACGACAGTGACAAGCACTGACGCTATTGCGGCAAGAAAAGGTAATGCGGTGATACCTGACCCGGACGAGACAATGCAGAACTGTACCACCTAGTAGTCACGATGGTAGTGACTCGTATTGCCAATCAGTCGCCTTTTACGACCTACCTGGCAGAACAGCACTTGGCCTATTCTTCAAAGGAGCCCGGGACCAACACGGGGAAAACTACAGTACTATACAGCCATTTTAACATACATAAAAACAATTAAACAAACATACATATAATACAAAATTTAAACAAACATACACAAACAATCCCTAGAGGTCAATCGTAATCCTGGCACGAGCTTCATTCAATAATCGGAAAAGGTCTATTTTTATGTGAAACCCTTTCCCAAAATATCAAAAAGCTTTCCTTCATCCCGTAAATTGAACTGTCATCGCTGACACATTTTATTTTTTTCGGTCAAAGTTCACAACGCATGCAGCCAGGGAACTGCGCAGATGCCAGTTGTTCTGACATTTGACATATTTACACGGGTCGTACTTGACTGTCTCACTGTGAGTAGATTTCCCGGTATAGACGCGCGTCTAGGTTGATTTTTAAACTTTACGAGCTGTGGAATAAATTGGTCGTGCATTAAACTCAGTTACCGTGTTCTATTACAGTGATAATATAGTCTGTGCGAGAGTTCAGCATACTTGGCAAGCTTTCCCGCGTATTTATAGTCCTAGATTTTTTTTAAATACGGGCGTTTAAAAACTTAAGATTATTTTTTAATTTAAAGGTTAGTGGTATTTATTTACATGATACACCTTATAGTAGTAGTACGTGCCAAATTCTGAACAACTAGATATTGGTTTAAAATATTTATATGTGCAAATAAGTCTTCACAATAGTCTTCGTAATAAAGTAATGAATATGAAGGAAAGAAAACAAATTACAAGTATCGTGATAGCACTTGATTCCCTCTACCTACTCCGCAGCCTCTGGCGTGAAGATATGTATTTTCTGTGAGTAAATAAATATTGATCAGGCGTACTAAATATTTTTATTGGAAAATTAGGTCAAATTTTAAGTACCAATTTTTTTTACATACCTGGAAGCAGAATCGAGTGGATATCCTCTTTTAATATGTAAAATCTTTAACCAGCCACCCTGTATACATACATACATTCGTAACACATAATACCTCTTCTAACGTCGTTGGGTAAAAGTATATTGTAGGTATACTGTATTCGTACCTACTCAAGGCTCGGTTCAATTCTTGACCGAAGCTTTCACCTAAAACTCAGCAAAACTGCCATTACAGATTTTAATGTTATATTGACTGTATTGTTTAATAATATACTAGATTTTGCCCGTGGGTTCGATCGCGTAAAATTCATTTTAGGGAAGTGGGGGGTTAGAAAGAGACAAAAAGCAGCTTATGTCACTCTTCATCCCTTCAACTATCTCCACTTAAAAAATCACGTCAAGCGACGAGCTCGGTTTTGCCGTGAAAGACGGACAAACAAACACACACATACATTTTCCCATTTATAATATTAGTATGGATGAATTATATATTAAATCGGTTCAGTAGTTTCAGACATTACTTTCTGCAAACGAATACTTACAAATTTTTTTTATAATATTATAAAGACACTAGCTGACCCACGGATTTTTAGAGGTTGATTTTTGAGAAAAATAGCCTATGTTTGACTCCGAATCTTCAACTATCTCCGTGCCAAACGTCATCAAAATCAGTTCAGCGGTTTAGCCGTGAAAGCGTAACTGACAGACAGACTTTCACATTTATGATATTAGATAATATAATATATTATTATGGAAGTATGGGTATTACGTAGGAATGCTATAACATTCTTTTACCTTATATCTATATTGCGTTATGATGGGGCCGCACTTGCGTCACAGAATATTGGAAACTAATAGACGTCAATGTAGATACAAGTAATATTCGAGCAACGCACACATAGATACCTCTCACGGACGCGATATTTCGGAATGGTTCGGGACAGTTTGTTCCGCACCAGTCCGAGATATCGCGTCCGTGAGAGGTGTCTATGTGTGCTTTGCTCGAATATTACTTGTATGTAATATTGACTTCTGTTAGTCTCCAGTATTCTATATTTGCGTCTATAGTGCCGAAGTTATATGCGCGCTAAGGCACACGCAGTCCGGAATGTTTGCGACAATAGTCGATAATAGCCGGTCACTTCTGCATTTATCGTGTCATTGCACGAAGCTTTGTGACGATAGACGCAAGTGCGGCCCCAGCATTAGAAATTAGAGCTCTGGTTTATCCATACTAATATTATAAATGTGAAAGTCTGTCTGTCTGTCTCTTACGCTTTTACGGCTAAACCGCTAGACCGATTTTCATGAAATTTGGCATGGAAATAATTGAAGATCTGGGTTCAAACTTAGGTTAATTTATTTTTCAAAAATCAACCCCTAAAAGGCTAAAATAGGGAAAAAAATTGTATGAAAATCTATTTAGACGAGATGTTAAACTACTCGCGGGCGAAGCTGCGCGAGTCAGCTAGTGTTTAATATCCATTATTTAAACCCTGAAATCAATCCAGTGGTGAAATGCTGATCAAAAAGAAATTAAACGCCAGTCTTATTTAAAGTAAAAATAGATAATTTTAAACATTTGTCAATAAAATCAACATGTTCTGGGAAGACATAAAAATTTAATATTTATTAACGTTGTTTGCGTTTGATTCTAATTTTATTTTAATCTGTATCGATAAGATGGTTTGTGAGTTTCGACGGACGGACGGCGAGTAATTGCCATTTCCTGCACTTTGATGTTGCCCCGTTTTGGTCTGGGATCTCTTTGAAAAATAGGCTATTTACTTATCCGCTAAGTTACTCGTCGAAGGCCTATGACCTTTGAGTATTAAGTCGGTTTAATACTCAAAGCCTATGACTAGCCAAGTATGTCGCTACGATCTTGATTATATACAACTTGTAGACGCTTGAAATATTTACGGAATATTTAGTATATATTAACTCTAAAAATAGATAATTAAATTAAAATAGTATAATTATGTATTTTAGGGGGTCTCCCATAAAACAAACGTGATTTTTTTGCGGATAAACACCGACAATGTTAATAATGCTTTTCTTGTGGTGGGATGGTAATACCACATGCATAAGTTACAGGCTACCTTACCTTCCATAAAAGAACACTATTATTGCGCCGAATGCGAATCTAAATAGCGCTATACGTTAAGTAGATATACATAGCGGGCTATAATTTAACGCTATGCGTTATATTAACGACCATACCTAATTTTTACAATATTATTACTCTCTCCCCCCGAGAACCATCGTAGTATATGCCAATACCTCCATCTCCCACCCTCCTCTAAATTTCATGTAGTATTTATAAGTATGGGTTTTAATTATTTTCGCAAACAGAAAGCAACAAACAATAATTTTGGACTTTTGTCTTAATTAATACGGCTCTAGCCACATGACGCCAAGCGAGCGTGTCTACCTTCAATTACTAGAAATATTAAATAACTATTATAAATATATTATCAAGAAGAAAAAATATAATCTATGTAATAAAACATATTGTAATAGGAAAACTGAGTTTAAAAAGCGCTAAATGACGCGTTTCATATTTGAGTATAGCTCGAAAAAGCGCGAAATTTCCCTAGGGCAGGGTTTCTTAAACTAATATCTCAATGTGCCTCTGTTAGTTTATTAAGGCAACAGCCACCCTTAATGAAACAAGCTGCAGATAGAACAGAAAATGTATTTATATGGTAAAAAAATACAGATGTGCATAATACAAACTATAGTATTATTCAATTACTAGCTGTTGCCAGCGACTTCGTCCGCGCGGCGTTCGTTTACTCCGCACAGCCCCTCCCTCGTAGGTGATAGCGTGATAATATGTAGCCTATATGTTGACCCGAACTATTAGTAATATTCATACAAAATTTGAAGTAAATCCATACAGTACTTTTTGAGTTTACCCCGGACATACATACAGACAAACAGACAAAAATTCTAAAAACTATATTTTTGGCTTCGATATCGATTGTAGATCACGCCCCAAGTATTCTTTTAAAAAAATATTCAATGTACAGTTTTGACTTTCCAACGATTTTATTATATGCATATAGATTTAAGGACAGAGGTTGTTTTGTGAACAAATGGAGCCACTTTTATGACCGATTTTGCTCCAAATACATATTTAGAATAATTAATCAATGAATTATACAATCGAATGCAATTATTTATTTTTGATTTCCCAACTTCTAAGTAAATTAAGCAGCAATTGTTATGTACATTCTATCGCGTACCCTTGCAATTGTCTAGCGTAACCCAAGGGGTACGCATACCCCACTTTGAAAAACGCTGCCCTGGAGGATATTGACTAGACGATAAAAACTTATGTGACCAAGCGTGGTATTTTTGAAGATCCCTTATGCCGTAAGATACATTAGGTACATTATGTTTAGGCCGGTAAACAGATAGTAACACAATAACAAAATTAAGATAACTCATTCGTTACTTAGTTGCATATATGTGTAAGGAACGGAATAAATTTATCCAAGGGATGAAAATAAAGGAGACTCCAGTGGCACATTATTCCACCCACGTCCAATACAGTCACCACAAAAAAAATAGATACAAAAGTCAATCTATATACAAAGAGCGCTCGAGCAACGCACACATACACACCTCTCACGGACGCGACATCTCGGAATGGTTGGGAATGGTATATGCGCGAGTGCCACGCGCTTCGTCACGCGTCAGTGAAGTTTTTGTGCAGAAAATTTGTAATAGGTATAACAATAGTATAAAATATGTTAGTTATTGCTGGTTTATGTTTCCGTTCTTCCTGTTTCATTTTCAACAACAAATCGAACAACTAGAATATACAAGTGGTATTATTAGTTTTTTGTTCATAAGCCGTACAAAAAGTTAAGTGCATATTGCTTTGTGCTCTCACCCACGTAATTAGCAAAAGCAGAAACACACTTTGTAACGAAAGCATCATCAAGAATCGAATATCATTCACTTTATATGACTGAAGGATACATTTATAAAATACTGCCCATAAAATAAATAGTAGTGCCCATAAAATAAATAAGTCAATATCATGTATGTTCTTCGCTCTTCATACCTACGCTCGGCTGTCGCGCTAGGGCTATCAACATTAGCTTAAGCACAAAAAATGTAGCAGCATTCTGTGTTTCTTTTTTTAGATATCATTAGATAGCAAACAAGCAGACGCGTCTCTTGATGGAAAGGGTCAACCATCGCCTATAGACACTAAAGGGGTTAATGGTGCGTTGCTATCTTGTGGCGAGGTCTAATGCCACATGCATAAGTTTACCGGCTACCTTACCTTCCAAACCGGAACACGACAGCAACAAGCACTGACATTATTGCGGCAGGAATAGGTAAGGCGGTGGTACCAGACCCGGGCGAGACAATGCAGAACTCTACCACCTAGTAGCCACGATGTTAGTGACTCGATAGCCAATCGGTCGCCTTTTACGACCTGCCTGGCAGAACGGCAGTTGACCTATTCTTCAAAGGAGGCCGGGACCAACACGGCGAAAAATATTTTAATGTTATGGTTATACCTATTATAAATTTTCTTTTTTTTTTTCTGCACAAAAAGTTCACTGATGCGTGGTAGTACAGGAAGAATCGGCGCAAGAGTACCGAAAACTATTCCACTTCAAATTTTTTTATGCGATCTTCTACAGGTTTGCATGCATTTATATCTTCTACTGATGATATAAATGCATGTTGCATGAGGCAACCTCATGCTATATTGTTTAACTTTTTCAAAGTAGAAGTATCTTCACGCCCGTATCCCCGAAGAGGTAGGCAGAGGTACAACAAGTGCACCCACGATTAGCCGAAGATGCTTGGTCCCACAAATGTGATAGGTAAGCCTAGGTAGGCAAGCCTATCGCCAGCCGGGTCCTTTCCAATTCCGGGCAACTTTGTGTTTCTCAGAAAACTGAAAAAACACCTTTTTAAGTGCCCGACCCGGGAATCGAACCCGGGACCTCATGTAGTCAACGCCAACATTGGACCACTAGACCACAGAGGCGATAATTTTTTTAATGTTATTAATTTTTTTAATATATTTTCATGGGTCAAAAGTACCCTGGGATTTTTCAACCCTTTAAAAATTCATATCTTTAAAAATATATTTATCGTAAATAGTTATAGAACCTTTTTTATTTGTATTTCAATAAAGAATTAAAAAAATTGTCCGGTTGAAAAATAACACTTTCTTGCAATTGTTTAACTAATTTGGGCTTAAACAATATGGCACGGGGTTGCCCCATGGCAACATACATTTATATCATTAGTAGGGCACTTTGAAGAGGCTCACATAAAAAAATTGAAGTGGAATAGTTTTCAGTATTCATGCGTCGATTCTTCCTAGACTATGTCCCAGCGGGTGGCACGCGCGCTTGCATTATTCCCAACCATTCCGAGATATCGCGTCCGTGAGAGGTGTCTATGCGTGCATTGGTCGAATGCCCTTTGTATGTAGATTGACTTCTGTACCCATTTGTTTTGTGCTATACATTCTAGTCCACGAAATCTTAGTGAATATTCCCATACAACAAACGTAATTTTTAGGCAATTTTTACTCGATCTTAATAAAAAGATAGAAACTTGAATAGGGATGGTACGGAACCCTTCATGCACGAGTCCGACATGCACTTAGCTGGTTTTTCTAAATCATAAGATAGCAAACAAGCAAATGAAATGAAAAAGACAAACATCGCCTATAGACATCAAACACGTCACAACAGTGCGTTTTGTCCATGAAGCTGTATTAGTTATAATCTGGGGACAGCACTTCTAATACCTACTTGCAACACAATTTTAAATACTGCTGTCATCTTTTGAGGTCTTACCCTCTCTTTCCAGTACAGCTGTATAAAAAGAGATGGAGAGACCTCATAGACAGAGATATATGTGTTTCATGTGATTAATGCGAGTGCTAGCTATACCTAATACTTCATGGTTTTGTCATAATGAAAATTATTTTGAGACCTGAATACAAAGACCTACAAAAAATATAGACATAGCCATTGTAAGCAATTAGAAACAAATCGGTGAAGACAACTTTTGTACATGTGTGCGTAAGCCAACGCCAACACTTGCAAGCATCATAAAACATTACGTACGTGTGCTAGAGATTAGTGTTGCAAGCATTGGCTTTCAAATTTCCATTTACTGGTTTAATATTTTACTACATTTTATAAATTATAATGCGTTTTACTTATATTAATTATATTTGATATTTTATTTGTATTACTATTTCCTACGTCAAATACAAACAAATTTAGAAGGTCTTGAAATTTATTTATTTTATCTACTGTACATATGCCATTATGTTAATGCATATTTACACATGTAAATATGCACTAATTACAATATGAATAATATTTTTACGAACCTTTTTCAGCATATTTTACATTTTTGTTCTAAATAATTACAAGTAATAATTCAATAGGTTTTTAATTTTTTTTTTTTTATAATGCTAACTATTTATTATAAATTCTTAATACTCATCTTTAATAGTAATATATAACTTTTTTTCTAAACTGAAAGTACACACAAGAATGATAATTGGCAAACTAACAAATAAAACGAAAAATAAAATACGAGCTTATTTATTTATTTAATTCTTTATTGTACATAGTAAGCACTAACATAACAATAATAATAGAAAATAAGTACAATGGGCGAGATTATCTCTAGTAATAGAGATTTCTTCCAGCCAACCCGTAACAAGAAAATATTAAGACGCTGTCAGCACCGAAATCGCTCACTCTATCTATTTCTATCGGAGTAAACGAGACCACACTATCAGTGTAACTGGGCGGCCAGGGTCTTAAAATGATGAATGAATATTGAAATCAAAAAAAAGTGTAGATTATTTGTCAAATATGATTCGGTAGCGGTTTAGGTATGAATATGCTGACTTCATGTTTTCAATTGCAGACCCATACGTCAAAGAAATAAAGATATAGACCCGTAATGGTGATTTCAAGACCAATCTTCGCAATTATTTTCTATCGAGCCAATTTTTTTCAATTATGTATCGAGTCCGAGAAATATGATGAATATTAACATATATTTTTTTTGAAGTGCTATAACAAATAATTTTTCTTAAAAAACTGCTTTAAAACATCAATTTCAACTAATTAGGTCTTGTCAGCCCCTTAAAAACAAAAATAATTTTCGACTTGACATACAATGAATTAATTGCAATAAAATTAAATCTATAAGATCATAATAAAATTAAATCTATAAAACCAAATACTACTATAAACAAAAAAATGAACGGAATACATAAATACACACACACACACACACACACACACACACACACACATATATATATATATATATATATATATACACACACACACACACACACACACACACACACACACATATATATATATATATATATATATATATATATATATATATATATATATATATATATATATATATATATATATTATAGGCATATAAAACTACTAGTTAGACAGTAAAGTTTTATTAATTATTCCAAAAAAAGTAAATGATTTTATGACGTTATCTTCTAGCGCTAGTTGGGAAATCAATCACGAAACAGCATGAAACACGGTGAGCCATGTTTTATAAATATGTATATATGTAGTATATACGTATATAGTACGGTGAATCCAATTAAAACTATAAGTCTAACATTAACATATATTTTCTAAATAAAAGGGACATTTCCCCAATGTTTGGGGAAATTTATTCGTATATTAACTTACCACACTGTCACAATGCCGCTTCAAATTTGTGTTCTGAGAAATTATATCAAATATTATTTCAGTTTTGTTAAATTTATGGAAATTTGGATACTTCCTTGTGAAAAGTGATCCCGGAAGACTTTTTTCAAAACATGAATTGTTTTAACAATTGTTTACCACACAGGATGGCATGATTTCAAAATAAATATTGTCACAAAAAGAACGTTTCTCACTCTCTCTAGCTCGCGGCCGACTAGTAAGCCGCCGGCTTCATATTGCTGCATCGTCATCACATTCGTGACTCACGATACGAGCGCTTTCCTACGTCTATATTTTTTTGTAGGTCTTTGCCTGAATAATAGGAACACGTCTAGTCAAATTGTAGTCGCGTACAAATACCAAGTATAAATATGAACACCAACAGTAATATGATATATGACTTGTCTTTTTGGTTGTTTGTTTGTGATGAATACGTAGGTCACACTATAAGTTTTGTAAGTATACACCAAAATATTATCTTTATTGCTTTACAAAGTAATCTCCGTTACAGTTTAAACATGTTTTCATGCGATCGAACCATTTTTTAAAACAGGAGGACCACAGATCTGAAGGCATGTTTTCTACGTGCTGATTGAACGCTATCACTGCCTCTTCGGAGTTGGTAAAAGTAAAACCTCTCATCATAATCTTTGATTTTGGGGAAAGTACAGAAATCACAGGGTGCTATGTCGGGGCTATGCGCAGGATGAGTGACGAGATGTACTTTTTCGGAAGCTAAAAATGATTTTGTTTTGTTGGCCGTGTGTGAAGAAGCGTTATCATGGTATAGGAGAATGCGGCTTTTGGGTCGTTTTTCGCGAACTTTTTTTAACACCCTGGGTAAAAAAATGGTAAAATACCGCTCGGCATTAACACTCTTTTGATCTTCAAGTGACATTGTACAGATGGGACCCGTAGCTGAAAAAAAAACGCGATCAATTTTTTACCAACGTTTTTCGCCTTTCTCACTTTTGTTGGCCTGTTCTTATTTTCAAACACCCATTCACAAGATTGCCCTTTTTTCGGGTTCAAAACAATAAATCCACGTTTTTTCTGTGACAATGTAACAAACAGCATTAGAATGTCTGTGGTCGTACTTCAGTAGCATCTGTGAGCACCATTCCAGGCGAACCCGCTTCTGCTCCGCTGTCAGTTCATGAGTGATCCAACGACAACAAAGATTCCGAACTTTCAATTCTTCGTGTAAAATTTTCTGAATTTGGCTCATACAAATTCACAATAGTCCTCGAATTCTCTCTTAAGTAATCCGGGGGTTTTCTTCAATTAACCGCTTAACAGTAGCCACATTATTTTCGTTGACGGCAGTTGAAGGCCGCCCTTCACGAAATTCGTCATGTAAAGGAACTCGACCTCTCTCAAATTCAGCAAACCATAGCCTCACTGTGCTCAAACAAGGTGCTTCTCTCCCAAAAGCATTTTGAAGACGAGCGGCACAGTCTTACGAAGAAAGAGAACTTTTAAAATCATAAAAAATCATCGCTCTAAAATCTTTTCGACTTAATTCTATTTTCGTTGCGTACTATATTCTTTGTTGCGTACGTAGAACTTTGATGTGTGATAAAAAAACAATTGACAAATCATTTCCCGCCAATTTTTTTTAATACTAAGAAGGTTGCAACGTTTTAAAAGTATTACATTCCAAATTCAAATAGCTCCGATTAGAAGCTAGAAGTTGAGTTAAATCGTTACAAACATGTTACAAACAAACAATCAAATCTTTCCTCTTTATTATATGTATTATATACAGGGTTACCTTTAAAACACCAGCAACCTCGCAGGACTAGATACCTAAGATTATAAATAACAACATTTGTTCTACATATTAATTTTTGTATGAAAGTAAAATCCAACAAATTATCAAAAGTCGTAGAAGAAATGTTGTTGTATATGATGTTAAGCTACCTAGTCCTGCTACCTAGCTGAGATTTTATAATTTGGTTAGGTTAAGTTAGCAGTTAAATTATTATAATATCACGTAGATTATAATCTAACGGCATTGACAATAACACTGCGACATATATATTGTAGATTTGTTAATAAAAGCTGAAAGATTTCTTGGGTTTATTATCTATATATACATCTAATAAAATCGTAGGAAAGTCAAAACTGTACATTGAATATTTTTTTAAAAGAATACTTGGGGCGTGATCTACAATCGATATCGAAGCCAAAAATATAGTTTTAGAATTTTTGTCTGTTTGTCTGTATGTATGTTCGGGGTAAACTCAAAACTTTTACTTCAAATTTTGTATTAATGTTACTAATAGGTCGGGTCAACATATAGGCTACATATTATCGCGCTATCACCTACGGGGGAGGGGCAGTGCGGAGTAAACGAACTCCGCGCGGACGAAGTCGCTGGCAACAGCTAGTATATATATATATATATATATATATATATATATATATATATATATATATTTTGTAGATTTGTTAATAAAGGCTGAAAGATTTCTTTGGTTTATTATAGATATATAGATTATTAGAGTTATTTTTGTGTTATAGCACCCACCCCGTGCTTGGGGAAACTTGAAAAACTTATTGTTTCTAAAGTTTTTCATGAAATAGAATTGCACCAAGCTAAATTACAAGCTAAGTATAGAATATAATAAACAAATTATTTACACACCAAATGGATTTCACAGACATATGCGCTAATTCACAAACAAAATCAAAGAATTTATTAATGGAAACGACATTTCTGTAAATTTTACATGACAGTTATAAGTTGAAAGAACTTAGCGTCGCACATATTAAAGACAGGTGTAAATATGAACGTTCTCATTTCGCACTAGGGAAAATTATTATCGTAGAATGCCAGATGTTTGGAATGTTTTAATATTTGGTCATAACCATTTGTCTGTGTGAGACGGTAGAGGTGTGAATTCCATAGGGCTGTCAACCTTTAGTATTTTAGGCCCCTACAAGGACATCAGACTATTACAAATTTAAATAGTTTGGAAAATCTAAAAGTGCACGACTTATATTTATTTGACCGCCCCGTTGGTCGAGTGGTTAGCGACTCTGACTACGCAATTGACGGGGCTCGGGTTCGATCCCCGACGGGGACAAGCATTTATGTGAGCATAAATATATTTCCGGGTTTGGGTGTTTATTAAATATATTCTAGTATTTATATATGTATTTCTATGTATTAGTATCGTTGACTAACACCCACAACACAAGCAAATAATTTGCTTACTTTTGGGTTAGATCAGTAAGTGTAATTTGTCCTGTAAATATTATTATTATTATAAATAATAATAAGTTATAAAAGACTGTACATGCGTATGCGTAGAATAAATGTCCACGTTTATTTGTACCATATGCATATTGAAAATAAAAAAAAACTCAAATTTTTTCATTAATCATAATTTAACGACACTGAGTTACATAGCATAGTAAGGCAAATTGAGTCTCTTAAAAGAAGGGCTAAGTAATGTATGTTTTTAAGATTAACGGACGGCACGAGAGCATTTTTGAGCTTCAAACATCTAACATCCAAACATCCCAATATCCCAACATCCCAATATCCCAACATCCAAATATACAAACATACAAATAAAAACATCCAAACATACAAATATCCAAACATCCAAATATCCAAATATCCAAATATCCAAATATCCAAATATCCAAATATCCAAATATCCAAATATCCAAATATCCAAATATCCAAATATCCAAATATCCAAATATCCAAATATCCAAATATCCAAATATCCAAATATCCAAATATCCAAATATCCAAATATCCAAATATCCAAATATCCAAATATCCAAATATCCAAATATCCAAATATCCAAATATCCAAATATCCAAATATCCAAATATCCAAATATCCAAATATCCAAATATCCAAATATCCAAATATCCAAATATCCAAATATCCAAATATCCAAATATCCAAATATCCAAATATCCAAATATCCAAACATCCAAACATACAAACATACAAACATCTAAACAATACAACATACAAGCTTTCACATTTATAATTAGGCAACCCTAACCAAGTCGTTGCTGGCAACGCTAACATAACAGATGCAAAACATTTGTCTGATAAACTCGCGTGTAGTAACCCGTTATAGGGTAAGCTTCTAACGTGTTACCAACCTACGCGCAAAAACAAACAAACATAAATACTCGCGTAATGCGCTTCTCTGGAGTACCAATTATAACTACATTGCAAACAGATTTACTCTGAAAATGTTTTCAAATCTTCAGTAAATTATTTTGGAATCAAACGTTCATTAAATCTATCTATACATATAATAAAATCGTAGGAAAGTCAAAACATTGAATAGTTTTTTAAAAGAATACTTCGGGCGTGATCTACAATCGATATCGAAGCCAAAAATATAGTTTTTAGAATTTGTGACTGTTTGTCTGTTCCTGGCAGAACGGCAGTTGGCCTATTCTTCAAAGGAGCCCGGCAAACCAACACGGGAAAATGTTCTGTATTTGTGTACTTATTGTACTATTACTCGTGACTTCGTTCGTAGCTTATGTCATTCCCTATAGGCTGCTCTATCTCTCGGCCCTAAATCTTCAAAATCGGCCCAGCCATCAAAATATGTACCAATCGTTTAAATGTATAAGGTTAGCTATTACTCGCAATTTTCGTGATCCAAAAGCATTATTTTCTTTTGCTCACTTATGTAAAAAGTAGCCTATGTCCTGCCTTATAAACTCCTCTATCTTTCAGTGAAATACTATCAAAATCGGTCCAGCCATTCCAGAGATGATCTCATCCAAACAGAATGACAGACAGACAGAATTTTGTTAAAAATATAGTATTTTAGATATTAGTATCCTAAAAATAACACGCTACACTGGAATTTTTTTTTGAAATCACAGACTTCACATACACAGACAGACACAGACACAGACAGAGACACAGACACAGACATAGACACAGACACTTCAATTTTATTTATATGTATCGATTAGTGAAATATATATCAATACAATTAGATCTAGTTTGTCCATTAACCTTGTCATGTTGAGAGTGGAGCTCTCTCTCAACGCTCCGATTTAATGAAGCGTGCAATATTTAATTGGTTATTCTGAGTTTAAACGAGCGTTAAGTAAATAATTAAAACCGACAAACTGGTGAATGTCGATGAACCAATAACAATCGAAACACTCTAAATAATGAGACGGATTAATGGTGTTGACATTACGAGAATTGCGTACTTTAGTCATATGGGATTTTTTTCTGGGGGAATTCCACCAACATAAATATGTACAATGTATTACAAAAAAATCAATATGGACTATATGCTATATCTGTAATAAACAAGCAAAGGTTTTATTGATGAACGGTCTTACGAAATACATGAAATACGAGCTACGGTCACGTAGCTGTTTCGTAGGACCAGGGTGATACAATAAATTAACTCGTAGAAGCTACGAATTTTATGCTATAACTAGTAAACATAATAATATTTTAAAATTAAAGTCAGTATTGACCACAAATAACCGTAATAGATATTCAACTTTATGGCATTGTAGTACATGTTAATTTTCTTTGACAGAGATTTAGGATGGGACTAAATTTTAATCTACGTGCATTAATAGGAAAAAAAATAGTCTATTGTACATTTTTTAAATATCCTTGTATATTAGCACTGACTTTGTCGTATTCATATAGATGTCCTTATACGTTTAAATGAAAGATACAGAATAAATACTATTTAGCTTACATCCACCATTAATCTTGTTTACCAGTTTACCAATAAGACTTTTAGTAGTCAACATTTTGACAGGGTGTTTATGTTTTTCAAAAAATATATATACATAAGGATAATTTCAAAAAGCACCATTGTAATTCATGCAAAGCAAGGCATGATTAGTTATACTTAATATGCGTAAGCTGTACAACACACATTGTCCATTTTCAATAAGCATATCATTAAATGAAACCTTATATTTAAGTTTAAGACTTGTCTTAGAAGTAACATAGAGCTAATCCAATAAAATAGGCCAAGGTTGCGTATTTATAGTGCCTAACCCGACCTCATCTTAAACTTTTGTGTATATATTCTTTTTTGTGCGTCTATTTCAAGATTGACATTGACATGTGTCACTAAAAAGCATTTCCCTTGACATTTTTTATACAAATTGAAATTCATTGACTTAACCTTTCATTTATCAATGTTAGTAGTGCATTTGGGTTAATGTATTTGAAATACGATGCGATTTTTCAGACTATATTTTTTTACATAGTTTTTGGACATTTTTACAAGACCTGTTAAAGCATACGTGTAGATTAGCGCTCATTCTGTCG
Organism: Apodemia mormo; assembly: GCA_036924255.1. Lineage (NCBI taxonomy): Eukaryota > Metazoa > Arthropoda > Insecta > Lepidoptera > Riodinidae > Apodemia > Apodemia mormo. The sequence goes on along the minus strand of JAUPFN010000021.1, from coordinate 4,307,140 downwards.
TATTAACTAAAAAGAACAGCACGTTTCGGCAAATAAGAAACTCGGACAAAAGAATATAAAAACAGAGCGCCCAGAATATAAATAAATAAACTTTAATAATCAATCGAGCTTTACAGTAATTGCATTTTGCAGTTGCATGCAGTTGTGTAACATCAGGCCGTTGACTAAACAGACCAGAGACCTAATAACAGGCTTGTTGTTCTGCCAACACATTAGACTATAGATCTTATAAGTAATCCCAACCGAAACGCAAGAATTTGTACCGACCAATCCAGTGAGCAGGAAACACGCGCAACTAAATACCTATTTTGTATTAGCCAATCGTAACACCATGTTCTTTTGTCTTTTGCTGCGTGCCTAAGATTATTGACAATTAATTTAGTGCAAGAAACCTAATATTAGGCTAGTGTAGGTTGTCAATGCTTCTAACCATGAGGGATTAAGTTAAGTAATCTGTGCATTAAGTTAAGTGTAAGTACAATATGATGATCAACGCGAACTCTACCATCGCGCACGCTTATTGGTAGGTTCAAATAGCACTCGGCTCATTGGTCAATTCAAATGAAGCGCGCTTTCTCGCCTTCCTATTACACACTTCCGTTGTATGTAACGATATCACTCGCAAAATTGCAGGAAAACGTGAGGAAAGATGTTATATATCAAATAGATATCGCTTATAAATAATACAAATTGATCTAACTCCAAAGTAAGCAAATTATTTGCTTGTGACAAGAGTGTTAATCAACGATATATACATATATACATACTAAGATATTCGTTTTGTATTTTTGGATATTTCTGGGTTTGGGTGTTTAATCACCGGGAATCGGGAATCAAACGCGAGTCCCGTCGATCGGCGTAGTCAGCGGAATTAGACTAAGTAATACCATAAAACAAAGTGATTAATGTAATATAATAAATATAATGGTCATTACCATAAAAACAATAACGGAGTTATAAAATAATATATATTGGTTATACACGGTGTTGGGTGTAAAATGTTAAGCCGCTCATATGAAAATGTATGTAAATATCAAACGCTTCTAGATATTTTGTCGTAAAAAAATAAAAATATGCTATATTATGCTATTTTATCGTGTCGAATAAAAAGCTAAACCTTAAGGAATACCTCTGGAGTGAATTTGTTTCATCGGTAAGTATTATAACTCTGTATTTCTCTGTTTAAATGCAAGCGACGTTGACATCCTAAGAAATTGCCAAGTATCCAGTTTATTCCGTGCATCAACCTAATATCCCGTTTTAAAATAAAGTCAATATGGTCAGTTTACTTACGCTCAGCGAGGCTGGCGGGTCTGGATTTATTTGATATATTCTATAGTTTCTATCGTCGGCACTTGTTGAAATTTCATTGTAATTATATTTATTTGATACTTTTAAAATTTAATGAGCACGTACAGTTAAGAACACAATTTATTATTATTTTCTCAATTTTTATAATATTTTTAATTATTTTTGCTTAGAATATACAATATTATACTAGCAGCAACCCACGGTTCGCTGCGTGATCAAAGCTTTTTATGAAGCTCGGGGGAACAATATAGGCTGTAACAATTTGGCTGTCGGCCTCAACTTCCTACTGGTGGTGTTTTTATTAAAAAAATGAGACAACATTTTTCGTTTTAAAAATTGAAAATCTCCCCCATGTCTTAGCTATATTTCACATACACATATTTCATATTACGAGATTTTTAAAGTTTTTCCGTGTGATTTTTAAACGTTTTTTATATAAGCCTTGACAATATAAAACACCATAAAAGTAATGATTCAACTTGATGCCTTTCATGAAGTTATGCTCTTACATTTCAAAAATTAATATATATATTTCTTAAGTTATAAATTTTACTAATAATTTGAAATAATATCGCTGGACAAATAACGCCAAAGTAAGCAAATTATTTGCTTGTGTCAGTCAACGATATTAATACACAGATATGCATATATAAATACTGTTACATATATAATAAACACCTAAAACACTTCCAACGGGGCGGTAAATTTTAAATCGACGAAAGCTATGAATGTAATTACTATACATTATATAGGGTGTAAAGAAAACCCTGTGCTATCCGAAAGAGGTATAAAAGTAGGTAAATTATATTATCAGAAAAAATAATAAAATAATGATTTTTATTAAAATAAGAAAATATCGTAGCTTAAAGTGCCTCATTTTAGTACTAAAATTGAGCAACTTCCCCTTAAATCGTGCAAATATTTTGAAAATATATGTATCAATATCCATAAAATAATGACACAAATATGTTTGTATTAAGCTACCAAATAATGCTTTTGACGATAGGGCAGGGTTTTCTTTACACACCGTATAGCTTCAGATAATACATAATAATTTATTTTAATATATTTTCCCTGTGTATATCTGGGCCTTACTGGTAGGCATCTCGTAAAAGGAAGAAGGCTAATATTATGTGTCACTAACATTGTAACTGCTAACTAGGTGGTAGAGTTCTGCAACGTCTCGAGCGGGTTTTGTACAACCGCCTTACCTATTCCTACCGCTATAGCCTTGATGCTTGTCACTGCCGCACTGTGATTCGCCTAGAACAAGCTAGGTGGACAAAATTATTTTTTACTAAAATGGCTTCATTTGAGCATATTCAGACATATTATGTACATTTTAGAGGACCTTTGGTATTTGGGGTTGTGATGCATAAAAAAAACAAAAAAATCAAAGTAAAAAATAATATATTGGAAATAAATGCAAATTGTATATTTCCTTACACATTAAAAACTATACTTAGCTTAAAACTAATATCATACCCTTTTATGCTACTTTTATATTAATACTGTACATCAAAATAATCATAATTATAGAAAAGTTACTTAAAAATAAATTAAGAACTTCTTAGAATTATTCCCTATCACTATCGGCATACCTTACGGCATGCCGTAAGGTAACCGGTACAGCAACGCATCATTAATATTATATTTCCATCAGCAAAACCCTCTGCTTATTTGCTACATATGAAATTATCTCTTAATTTCATATGATAAATAGCAATTATTAAAAATACTGTGCGTTCCAACTGAGAATAGGATCGCGCTTGTTATCAACTTCATCTCACAAGTGTAAATTTAGTAATGTCAGCAAAAAATATTTGTTCAAAAAATATTGCTGAATTATTAAAGAACAAATAACACACACATACATAACATATCTTCACGCCAGATCCCTTACGGGGTAGGCAGTAGACTTGTGTAACTCAGGAGTGATTAACTCAAAAAGATATAATCTTTACAAAGGAGTGAATATATCAGTAACTCCGTAGTATTCAAACTAACTCTCTATATCTTTATATCACAGAGTGATTGTATTTCATCTAAGCGGAATAGAATGAAAGGAATGATATGTTTATCAGGGAGTAGAAAGAGAGGCAACCATCATTCGGAATGAAGAATGTTGTAGCATCGAACTACATACTGTACACACAAAGTTATACCTTAAACTAATGGGATTAAGATATCTTTAATATTGTTCAAATGCGGATAGTAATAATAAACAGCGATGAGAATTATTTTGTTTGTACTTTGTTTTAAAAACGCACGCATAATAAAAAATGAGCGTTTGTTTTTAAATTATTTAATAAAATAATATCGATTCTGTTCGATATACCATAAATATATCATTTATTTTAACTGTTTATCTTGTCATTATATCGCACCGGTTAAACCCTTAAGACTAGAAACTTGAAATCTTTAATATATCGGCGAATACACCTACTTCTCATTTTAAAAACATTAAAAGTCGGTTAAATGTAATTTACATAATTCTTTCACACGCAGTGGAAGCCGCGGTCAATCCTTAGTATCAAATAAAACAAGCTTGATTGCTTTTTAAATAATTAAGTTAAAGGAATACCAAACAGAATTCATAAATACATATCGTTTATTTCAACTGTTTATCTTGTCTTTAAATCTGTAAATCATTTCATTTCCTTATGTTATCATTAAATCTAAATATGTCACCAATCCCAATCACTCTGATTTCTACTGAGTTATGAGGAGTTGAAGATATAAATGAGTGATATACATATATCCGTAACTCTGAAAGATACATATCACTCTTTTCTTTTCTCGGATATATTTTGCGCAAGTCTAGTAGGCAGAGAGAACCGAGCGCCATACATCACGATCCTTGCAAGCTTGTCTCGCTTCTTCCACATTCATCACTCTCTTCATACACACACACCGGTTGCGAAGACTCTTGACACCACCTTCGGACAGTACTCGATCAATCTGATCGTGGTATGTCAGTCTTGGTCTTCCCCGATACCTACATCCTTCCACATTCGCGTTGTATATCTGTTTTGTTAACCTTTCATCTACCATTCTTTCTACATGTCCGAACCAACGGAGCATGCCCTTTCTCATCTTTACACCGACACTTTCTTTCAAACCTAACCTCTCTCTCACTTCGATATTACGAACCCGGTCCGCGAGTGTCACACCACATATTTTTCTTAGCGACCTCATCTCGACCGCGTTGATTCTACTTTCATGCCCTTTCTGACATACCCAACTCTCACTTCCATACAATAGCGTTGGGATAAGCACATGATTATGCAGGGCTAGACGGGCACCCTGACTTAAAATTGTGCTATTAAGTAATCTCCCTAACGCTCCATTCACTCCCTGCACACACTCTTCTTTCAACATCAGCGGTGTACCTTCCATCCCTGCTAAAAGCACATCCAAGATATACAAACTCATCCACTTGTTCCAGCACTACATCATCGACCACAACTCTTAACACATAACGTTTTAATAATATCATTTTTCTTATCGTATCTAAGATTGCCACCTTTTTTTAAATAGGTTTTATTTTCTTTTCTTAGGCTAAAAACAAGTGCAAGATTTAAAAACAAATTACCTATTATTTATTAAGCGTATGTACTAGTAATATTTTCGTGAATATTTTTTTGCTTCTAGTGATGTCTAACAATACTAAAAAGTATTAAAATATAATATTCATCAATAAAAAAGAGTAAAATATATCAGTTTAGCCGTTCATCTCTATATACGTATATATAAAAGTCGTATTAGTTATTTTACTCCTTATATTTTAATATATGGTAACATGATCTGATGGGAATCTAAATAAAAAATATACCAATTAGGAAGAAAATATTTTTTAAGAATTTCTTTGTTAGAATTTTTTGCACATCTTACACATCACTTATGAAGTTTTTGCAAAATGCGGAGCAATATGTCATTCTGACAATACTATTCCAGTTGGAACGCATATAGTACATTATTTTGAAGGGAAAGCATTGGGAATCAGGCAAAATCTAAAATAAAATCCAGTGCAGTCGGGTCTTACCGAATATGTATTTAATAAACAAGTTTGGCGTATATTAAATATAAATTATTAATGGGAAGGTTCCCATATTTGTATAAGTAGACAGGACACGCGAAAATTGAATCAGCTCTGCCATGAGGAAATGGCGGCGGATGTAAACAAATTAAAGGCACTATCGCTCGGTCGCCGTCACATTTATAGGGCTGTTTGTATAGTCGCTCACATAACTCTTTTAATTTAATATCAAGTAAGAATAATTAATGTCAATAGTCCGAACCATTTCACATTAATTTTTTAACAGACAAAAATTAAGGTTATTAGTTTGACATATGTATGTAATATTATTGGAATAGGATCTTATTTGAGTATGATGATCTATTCAGGTGTTCAAAGACGTGAATTAAATTCAGGTGTTCAAAGACGTGAATCGTAAGTGTATGTTCGTTTGTACGCTTGTATTTTTGATAACGGGTTTCTCGGGAACTAAAAGCTATATCGAGATAATTCTTTTTCATTCAAGTCAGGTAAACTCCTACTTAGGGGACAGTCTAAGTTTCATAAAAATCAGTTCAGTCGTTTTGAGATATAAGTATAGTTAGTATTTGAAGTCTGTTTATATTTTCATTCAAATTACTATTATTACAACTATACTTGCGTTATAATTTTATTGCAATTACTTATAGTACTCTGGGATATTTACCTTAATGCAAATTTATATAAAGCCAATTTACAAGACAGTTTTTTTTTTAAATTATAAAGTGCAAATAAGCAGGTACTTCTACTCGTGGTAAGAAACAATTATCCCCTATGGTATAAACAATAGTGGTACGTTGCCATACATGTAGTGGGTTGTAATGACACGTGTAAAAGTTTACGGGCTATCTAACCTGCCAAACCGGAGCGCAATAGAAACAAGTTTCAACGGTATTGCTCTAAGTATAGGTAACGAGTAAGTATACCCGTTCGGTAAGTTGCAGAACTCTACCACACAGTACTCATCATTACAGTCTTTATTTTCTTTAGACGGTAGTTTTCTTACTGTGTACCTACTATACACAGTGCAGTGTTAATCATGACTGGGACACAAAAAAATGATATTGCTTTCACCTGCGTGAAGGTTTATAGGCATAGTAGTTACATATAGTAGTTGGCACGCGTACCATAGAGCAATTTTTTTTTAAGTTTAGACGTTATTTTTCCAACTATTTCTCCTTTGGCAGCAACGTGATAGGAACCAGTTAGTATGAATATTATAACTAAAAGTTTATGTGTGTGTATGTACATACGTTTGTTACTTCTTCACGCTGAAACTGTTAAACGGATTTGGATGAAAATGGTAATCTATGCCCAGATTTTATGTTTAGGTATTAATTTTTGTGATCAAAGCCTATGTTGATTGAATTCTGTTCATATAGTAAATATGAAGGTTATATGTTTGAATATTTGTTCAACCCATCGTACCATATACGTTATAATGTTTCTTTTGTTTCCAGAATTAACACATAAACTATTTTATAAGCCGGGAAACTGAATTCTTTACGTTTTATTTATTTATTTATTAGAAAACCAACAGCAGAGTTATATCATATCGTCCAATTTTACAAATAGATAGTAAAGCTAATTACAGGTTTTCCTTTTTTAATTATTAGTGGAGAATGATTAAGTAGGCTATGAAATACAAATTTAATATATCATACTTAATTATTAACTACAATATTAAGGAAATACTATATATAATCTCATAACATTTGTTAGCACTAATTGTTAAACAATTTAAAATTAGTAATAATTTATTTAACGAATTACATCTATACATATAATAAAATCGTAGGAAAGTCAAAACTGTACATTGAATATTTTTTTAAAAGAATACTTGGGGGGTGATTTACAATCGATATCGAAGCCAAAAATATAGTTTTTAGAATTTTTGTCTGTTTGTCTGTAGGTATGTCCGGGGTAAACTCAAAAAGTACTGCATGTATTTACTTCAAATTTTGCATGAATATTACTAAGAGGTTGGGTCAACATATAGGCTACATATTATCACGCTATCACCTAGCGGCCAGGTGCTGTGCGGAGTTAACGAAGTCCGCGCGTACGAAGTCGCTGGCAACAGCTAGTAAATTTATATAATCAAAGTAAACAACACAATCAAATTATTCATACTAATGTCCTTTTTTATTTATTATAGTTTTAATTATTTCATTTATATATCGAGTTTTGGAATAAGCAAATAAATCAATATGACTAAAACTAATATTACATATGCGAACAATTCGAGACAAAACAGAGTTATTAGCGTAATTTGTGTGAGAATGTGGCGTATGGAATAAAGACGTGTGGCGGGTTCCGTCATACAGGGACTTTAAATTCAATTTTGGAAACTAATTCAGAGCAATGTATATGGCTATGAACGATATCAAATAAAAAGCACATATCAGAGACTACACGTCTCTGCTCTAGAGTTAAAAGATCGTAATGCATGCAATCCCGCTCGTAAGAGCCTGAACTTCTACGACAGCGGTAATTTAAATGATTTTTAAAAATCTTTTGAATTCGTTCTATTTGATTTTTATTAAATAAGATATTGCGGTGATCAAATTGGGCAGGCATAATCTAAAATACTTCTTACGTATGTGAAATAAATAATTTTGATTACATTTGCGTCAGTAAATGGCTTTGAAGTACGTAAAACAAATCCTAGATTAAGAAAAGCCTTATTAGCTACATAATTAATATGATCTGAAAGTAAAATTTTACTATCAAAGTGTACACCCACGTCAATTACATTTTGTGATCTGTTTATTAATTTACCATTAAATGTGTAATTAAATAAAATAGGTTTCGTTTTACGCGAAAAACTGATGCAAGTGCATTTGTTTATGTTAAGAGTTATCTTATTCTTAGCATAATAATGAAATAGGGCATTAAGATCTTCCTGAATTAAGGAACAGTCATTTATATTCTTTATTTTTGCAAAATTTTTTTTATAGTCAGCATACATGAGAAAGTTAGCATTTTTAATATATGCATCAATATCATATAAATACGCATTATAAAAAAGTGGACCCAGGTGAGAGCCCTGAGAGACCCCTGTTGGTACTACGATAAAATCCGATCTATAGCCACCTATGACAACTGCTTGAGAACGATTTGTAAGATATGATTTAACCCAGCGCAGCAAATCTCCATGGATACCGAGATTCTCTAGTTTTTTCAGCAGAATAACGTGATCTACACGATCGAACGCCTTCTCAAAATCAGTGTAGATCACGTCTACCTGTCCACCGTGCTCCATATTTTCTAGAAGGTAGCTTGAAAAACATGCTAAGTTAGATAAAGTACTTCTTTTTTTTAGAAATCCGTCCTGTTGATTCGGTATTGACTGGTTAATTACCTGGTATATTTTGTCATAGACAATACGCTCTAATAGTTTTGCTTTTGTGTTTATTATAGAAATACCTCGATAGTTCTTTATCTCGGTTTTGGATCCTTTTTTGTGGATAGGTATAATATGTGCAAGCTTACAAACGCATGGCAAAGTTCCTTACTGTAAATAAAGGTTAAAGATAATCGTTATGGGAACAGCTAGAGACTCTGCACATGAACACCAAAAATGGGTGGGATGCCATTACTTCCAGCTCCTTTGTTCTTATTAAGCTATTTTAAAAAGATCTTAACTGTCACCTCGGAAGTTTGAATATTAGAAACCGTATTAATGCTCGATAAATGACTATTAATTGTAGTACAGCTGTCACTTGGATTCCCAAAAGAATTTTTGAAATACGCATTGAACGCATTACATACCTATTTTCCATCATTAAATTTTGATCCATTTAGATAAAACGTATTTGGATAATGGGATCCGTCACGAAGTGCCTTTATAAAGGTCCAAAAAATTTTCGGGTGGTCTCGAATATGTTTTTCGCAGTTAACAGTAAAATTTTTGAAACAGATTTTCTGTACTTGACGCACCCTGGAAGGTAACAAGGAAAATTCATCATAGTCTAAATAGTTACCGTATTTTTTCCATCGAATATGCGCTCTGTTTTTTTCTTTAATCATATTAATTAAGGCAGGAGTATACCACTTTGGGTAGGCACGTCTTTGTGCTGATTTTTGTGTTAAAGGTACGTGATTTTTAACGCAAAGATTTATTATTTCATATAAGGTGTTTGTAACCTCATCAACGGTACCTTCTTTATTTTTTCTTTATTTAAGGGATTTAGGAAAAAATGCTTAATCATATAGTATGTTACGAGGCTGGTCATTAGTAGCTATAAAACAATCAACCAACGATAAACACTGTTGTTGCTGACTGTATCCCATAAAATCCTAGTCATTTCAGTTATAAACGAATAAGTGTCTCAGCTCATCGCCGATATTAATATAAAATTTAATAAAGGCTGTGTTGTTGCCAACTTCGTGGACTTCCATTTTTAGTATCACAGTAAATAGATTTTGGTTTTATTTCTAAAAGTAATAAAAGAACTTGTTGCTAATTTGCTTAAAACATTTAATTCAGAAATATATTTTTATACATTCTACACTTTTCATCATTGTCGCTTGGTGAAAATAAATTTTTAATCGGGCAATTATTTTATCAATATCAATATTACGTAGGTCACACTATAAGTTTTGCGTAACTTAAAAAAACAACATGTTATAACCAAAATATTATGTTTATTGCTTTTCAAAATAATCTCCTTTACATTACAAATATGTTTTCATGCGATCGAACCATTTTTTAAAACAGGAGGAGCACAGATCTGAAGGCATGTTTTCTACGTGCTGATTAAACGCTATCACTTTCTCTTCTGAGTTGGTAAAAGTAAAACCTCTCATCAAATCTTTGATTTTGCGGAAAATACAGAAATCACAGGGTGCTAGGTCGGGGCTATGCGCAGGATGAGTGACGAAATGTACTTTTTCGGAAGCTAAAATGACTTTGTTTTATTGGCCGTGTGTGAAGAATCATGGTGTAGGAGAATGCGGCTTTTCGTCTTTCGAATTTTTCGTTTTTCGAATTTTTCTTTTTCTAACACCCTGGGTAAACAAATGGTAGAATACCACTCGGCATTAACACTCTTTTGATCTTCAAGTGTGTTATCGGTGGATTCCTCAATCCAACGACAACAAAGTTTCCGAACTTTCAATTCGTCGTGTAAAATTTTCTGATTTTTTTCTCATACTAATCCCCAATAGTTTTCGAATGTCTCATAGGTAATCCGGAGGTTTTCTTCAATTAACCGCTTAACAGTAGTCACATTATTTTCGTTGACGGCAGTTGAAGGCCGCCCTTCACGAAATTCATCATGTACAGAAACTCGACCTCTCTCAAATTCAGCAAACCATCGGCTCACGGTGCTCAAACAAGGTGCTTTTCTCCCAAAAGCATTTTGAAGACGAGCGGCACACTCTTGCGGAGAAAGAGAACTTTTAAAATCATAAAAAATCATCGCTCTAAAATCTTTTCCACTTAATCCCATTTTCGTTGCGTACGTAGAACTTTGATGTGTGATAAAAAAACAATTGACAAATCATTTCCCGTCAATTGTTTTTTTTATTACTAAAAAAGGTTGCAACGTTTTAAAAATATAACATTCGAAGTTCAAATAGTTCCGATTAGCTAGAAGTGCAAAACTTTTAGTGTGCCCCATGTATAAAGGGAAAACATTTGTATTTTTGTACTAACAAATAAACTCAAAAACTACTGGACCGATCTTAAAAAAATCTTTTACTTTTATTATTAATTTAAAAAACGAGTGAGTTATCTTAAGATATCGAGTAAAAATTTTTTTTCTTGAAAAATTTTCTTTGTTTCTACCCCCATGCTAGGAAAAAATTTTGGACCCACCCTAATATGGATGTTAGTCAAGGATACTGATACATAGAAAAACAGCCTTAGTGTCAGGAGTACCATTGACTTGTACCATTGATGGTTCAAGTGACTTTGTATCCTTAGTACCTTTATAGAAAAGTATGGATATTCCCCGTGATTGTAACTGACAATGATAGAACTACCGACCCAAATTTGTATCACTAGTACTATTAAAGAAAAATCTAAATGAATACATAATCGAAAACATATTTTAAAATTTAAAAAAAAGAAACTTACACTACTATTTTTTTATTTTGGTAAAGTGTGTGTCGGGCCACGTGCAACGTAAGGTTCCGAAGTTGCCCATCACAATAATGCGGGCTAAGAAGAGGGCTTTTATAGTTTCATACTATGAATTTTGTTTATAGATTTTACACTTTCAATCGTCGGCACTTGGTGAAATTCTGAGTGAAATTTTTAGTTGAAACTAGTTTATCGCACACTTGTACTTTTATTTCACTACTAGCTGTGCCCGCGACTTCGTTCGCGTGGAAAAATTTCTAAAATAAAAACTCGCATAGTTCCAGTTCCCGTGGGATTTCCGGGATAAAAACTATCCTATGTCCTTTCTCGGGTCTCAAACTATATTTGTACCAAATTTTGTCCAAATCGGTTCAGCGGTTTAGCCGTGAAAGCGTAACAGACAGACAGACAGACAGACAGAGTTACTTTCGCATTTATAATATTAGTATGGATTATTATACACTAAATTATTTAATTTTATCGACCGGTTTCGCTTTTTAAAGCATCTTCAGGACGTAATATTCTTTACACTTACTATGAACTTATTATGAACATAATATTTTAAGCCATTCAACGTCAATGACAAATATATATCCACACTACAGGTTCATCGCCGATAAATACTTCTTTAAGTATATTTTTAAGTTGGTCGACTATTACTCAAAAACTTGTTAAGTCTTCTAAGCCGTGATAGTTTTCCTTTTAACTTCATTATATTTACTACTACCATGATTTTTTTCCCACCCCCAAAACCAACCGTTGAGCCTGAGTTGAGGGGGGGGGGGCACTTGATTATAACAAAAATTAAGAGAGATTTTCAAGGGAAGAGTGAAGGGACTAGGGAAGTGAACCTTCTAGGGAAGTGCGTTCCATCTTAGGTCACATTTTAACTTACCATCAGGCGAGATCGTGGTTAAGCGCTTTCCTGAACCAAGCAAACCTGATCGATCCATAGCGATACAACAATGTTCATGATGGTCCTACTGATCCTAAATTAGTGTCACTAGTACCATTGATGGTACTAAGGATACAAAGTTGTGTCACTTTTACCATCAATGGTACAAGTCAATGGTACTCCTAACACTAAGGCGAAAAAATATATAAATACTTTTATAAATGTAATAAATACCCAAACCCATAAATACAAACATCCATACTCACACAAATGTTTGTCCCTGTCGGGAATCAAATCTGTGCCCCATTGATAGGTTAGTTAGCCATAAGACCGTTGGAGCGGTCATTGAGATATGTTGTGGATAAAAATACCAAACTTTTTTGCCCAACTGGGTATCGAACCAGTGCAGTACAAATTGGTTCAAATAAATAGGAATTAAAGACTACCTGTTTCAGGACACATCAGTTCCAGCCAAACGACAGTCTAATAATATTATGTTTTTCTTTTCAGACGGAGGATGGAAATCACTCGGCCATCATGTGCCCTCCTTGCTATCATAATATTTTACCTTTTAAACCTCGCAGTGTAAGTATCTTTATTTAAATATACTTTACTTTGAACTCAGACTTAGGAATGTGACGCGTTAATTAAAGATTCTTTAATTTTTTAACATAAAATAATCTTTATGCTTTAAGTTCCGGCACTTGGTTTTTTTTTATCATAAGATAACATATAAGCATATGGCTCTCCTACACTACACCTTCAATATTAAAACTTATTATCATTGGCATTTACTTTCATATAAATAAAGATCTCATGATGGACAATAATTAATCATACAAATATTTTACAGATCTATGAACGCGAAGATCAATTTCAGAGAGAAAGAAAAACAGATTTTGGACCAAATTTTAGGTCCCGGTCGTTACGATGCTCGTATTCGTCCCTCAGGCATAAATGGAACTGGTGAGTACACTTGTATAAGTATAGAAATAATTTCTCTAAATAAAATCACGTTACAATTTGTAAATAGCACTGCAATATTACCAAATAAACTACTTCAAAACTGATGAATTTTAAGACGCAGGTATGCTACATTTAATTTTGTTGGTTTTTGTTATAACTGCAAAACTAAAATAATTTTGATGTCAGTTTTACCCCTAGATGTATTTTTTGTATATAAAATGAAAAGTAAAAGTCCTAATAGCGCTCCCTGTGAAACCCTCATCAAAAAGGGCAGGGAGCAAAAAGTGTTTGAACTTTGTTAAGCATTAGTAAACGCTCTGATCGTTAAGGTTTTTAGCTATTGCATTATAAATACACAAGCAACCTCGAGGATGGTCATAAATCACACCAGCACTTATTTTTTACCGGTAATAGGATAATACATTTTCAAGTATCATCCTTGCGGTAAAGCTATCATTATAAGTAAAAAATTGTTTCTCGAGTTCGTGATAGTAATTTGGTAAAGTGTACGCCTACATTCTATAAGAACGTTGGTAATAAGTGGAAGAGAATGGAGCAATGAAACGTAGAAGGATTTTTACAATACAAGCGAAGTTGAACAAATATTTCCGAATTTCTTGAAAATATAAATTGTTTTGAATGAATTGAAATATTTTAAAGAAATTATTTTATTAGTTTACTGTTCAAATATTTAATTTCTTTAATATGTATCGTTTTAAAAATATGTTTTACTTATTAAAAAATGTTTTTAAAAATATGTGTTCGTAATTTAAATGAAAATTATTTATTGAAAGTATGAATTATGATTATAAATTAGGAAATATTACGTTTTTGTTATTGATACTAGGATAATAAAATTAAATTGTTCTCATGTGTAATCAACTAGAGTCTTGTGCAAGCTCGTATGGGATTACAATTAAAGTTTTTCGTATTATTAGGTAACGCCAAAGAAACAAAACATATTTAATTTACTGAATTGGTGCCATAAAATTATATTTATCATTTATTTTCATATTGGCACTACGTTAATTTAAACCTATCGCATTTATATGCCGCTTATAATATAAAAAATCCTTTTTTTTACTTTGATTATTTTTCTTAGCTTGAGTTTTTTTGTACAAATTCCAGAAATCATATTATGTTGATTATTTTAACATTGGCTTTTAGCTTTTAATTTAATATTATTTACACAAAATCATTAAGCTGACTACAAAAAATAATTGAGATAAAATATGTATACAAAATTACTAATTATTTACTTCAAGTAAAAATAACGATTGCTGTATTTTGAATTTTGAAAGTGTTTGTGATGATAATACAATTTTCACTTAATTTATATTTTCATATCGAGAATGCTCTAATATTTAGAGTTTGCATTTTACAATTATACCATTTTTATTTAATTTAATGCTATGCATTATTTAAATGTAGTGGTAAGGTGCTATGACATGTTTTGACAGATGGTCCAGCTATAGTTAATATTAACCTGTTCGTCAGAAGTATAACCACGATAAGCGACATTAAGATGGTTAGTAAGAGTTATGAAGAGTTATCGTTGTACTGCTTGTGTCACAGCGACATGTCCCTTCGTTATATCGTTTCCAAATAACGTTATTTTTAACGGTTTCAAAGCGAGATGTCGTGCAAATAGCAGGAGCCTTTACCATGAGTTGCTATAGCTAAGTAAAATAATTAAATTAATAAAAATATGATATTATCCATGGTAAGGGATTTCCTTTTTATGTATTTGTGATCAAACTATTTCTATATGCCTTTTAAAAGTCCTGTTTCTATGACCGTTCATTAACTGCTGTAGAAAATGTTTGTTTTTGAGGAGTTTCATATTCCGGCCTGGTGAAACAAAATATACATATATTATTAATTATTTTCAGTAATAACCGCGGGAGTGTGGACGAACGTAAAATAAATTGATTTTCTATATGTAACTTGCAGATTTGCCATTTTTAACTATTTGCTCTCTGAGTAAATTGTAACCCCCTATTTAGATTAATTCAATTGCAATGTGAACATAATAACTTCATTTAAGTAATATAATAATTTTTAACATGTCCTATACTACATTATCCTTAATCGCTTGTCCACATTTAAACCACAAGTCAATATTTCCAGTAAATGAATATTATAGCTCAATAAACATATAATTAATAAAAAATTCAACCATTGTTATTTATTTTAGTGAAGCTGCCACACAAGTACCTTATTAGGTGTTTCGTTAATAGAAAAAGATTCTACATGACTCATGTAACATAATACAATGTTAGGTAAATTTTCATTTTTCTAATTGATGTTACATTAAAAAATATTCCGACATTATCAATATCTCGATATGTGGTACTTTATTGTGCGAGCTAATTTTGATAAGTTAGTTATACTTTAAAACCATACAGAGTGGAGTTGGATATATTTCATTATAATTAGATAATACGTTATTAAAAAATATGACAAAAAGAAAATTATAAAAACTAGACAAACAAATTTGAAATAGGTTTTCAAATTGTACGTTGAAGCCGATGTTATTAAAAAATCAATATCTAGATAATTCGCACGCGATGAATACAATCCGTCATAATTTATTGCTCGAAGCTTGACATTTAAATCAGGAAAATATCCTTGATTTAGTTGATTGGTTATTAAAGTAATTATATCAATTAAATGTAACTTCCTATTACAGCCCCTAAAGACTATGTAGAATAATTTAAGGTGTGTTTTAAAGCAACTAATTTTTATGATAATTTTTAAGAAAAAAATATTCTTATCAGATAAGTAAGATAATAGCATAATTGTGGTAGCAAGACGCCATCGGCGGAAATATTCAACATTTGCAGCAAAACCTAGCAATATACTTAACTCATTATTAGTTAAAATCAAAGTTATTTTTTGGTTTTATTTTTTTTTGGTTAAATAAAACACAATAGTTTTTGATGCTTTACAAATATTTCTTTGTAATTTAAAGGCCACAAACAATATATAACACTTTTAACTTTATTGAAATGTTAATAAGTTTTTATGCAGAAAAAATAACAAAATGAATTCAATTACTTAGAACTGAATTTGTAACAGTAGCGTAAGTTCTAATAAAAATAAAGTTAATGAACACTGACACAAATTCCCTTGAACAAGTCAAAATTATCTTACTTGCTTTTTTATGTTTCTTTATTTTTCCCTGCAAATGCATTTTTAAATACATTTTTATTTAGATGATTTCATCATAACTCTCGAGATTATTCGGATGTATTATAAGGTTTTCAGGTATAAGGTGAGTAGTGTGAGCATCAGACGCCGCGTGAAATACGTTACCTCCATTAGGGCTTAGTGTAATTTTACCGTTATATCAATCGTATATTTTGCTTGGTATTTAGATGGGCCAGCCGTAGTGAGCGTCAATATATTTGTCAGAAGTATATCAAAAATCGATGACGTCACGATGGTAAGTCAACTGGACTGGGCCATGCATTTAGATTAAGATAATTAAGTTTTTTTCTTAATCGATCAACAAGTCAAATGAATGGGCAACTCACTCCATTGGAGGGATTTACCCGATCTTTATTTCGTTTACACTTATTTTGTTTTTTCATTTTTCTTCCCTTTGGTGTTTGCGACCAAAATCGTTTTTATGCGCGCGTTAGTCTCCGGTCTGCAAGAATCTGTCAAGCTTTCTGACGCGTGACTATATTTTTCTAAATTTCTACCAGCTTATCACTACTATTTGAAATTGTTTCAAGTGTGGATATTACGCTATTTTAACTAGCTACTGACAATTGGTTTTAGACAATTATTTATTTTGCCATAACATCTCCATTATCATTAAAACTTTAAAGTTCTTAAGCATCATCGATTTTTACGTCCTTAATCATGTAGACAGAAGTAAATGCTTATAAAGCGGTTTAATGTTTTTACCATTTTTTTTGGCAAAGGCGATGCGCCAACGTTAGTCCGTGTGAACCTGTATCTCCGATCCATCAGCAAAATAGATGATTACAAAATGGTGAGTGGTTCTATATAACCAATTAACCAAACGATGTTCTGGGGCATTTTTATTATAACCAAAAGTTCATACATTTATAGAAACAAATGGATAAATATATTGTGGACTTTATTTATAATAAAATTGGCCACAAATGAATAACTGGCAATAACTGCACTTGCTGAATATTCTCAAGCTATTGTACGTACTTGATGTTTAATTTTTTTATTTAATTGTTTTTTTACAGTTTGTTTTGCACCGTTTTTATTTTGACCTAAATGTTTTATTGTTTTTTTTCGTCAAAATGTTTCATGAAAATTGTGGTGCGGATCCGTGTAGCCCGTACTTTCTAAATTCACAACAAATTTCGAATTTAATTTTATGTTTGATTTTTCTTTTTTTTTATTCTTTGTAAATATAAGAGGCAAATTGTAAAAACACTGATGGATATTGGCATTACGTAGTAAGCACAAGACAGTTTCAACTTTCAGCAAAAGCACTGTATAAAAAATCAATTAGATTGGAACAGATAGACTAAGAAAATAATTACGGCTTCCGATAGATTTTATAGGGTAAGCGGCCCGCACCCGTTTGACGTTTTTACATGGTAAGTTTCCAGGTTTACGAAAAGTTTCCCTAATATATCATATCTCTTGTGATAATTTCACAAAGTTGTGATTAGCAGTCTGAATGTTATCTCATTTCAAACTCAGTGACCATGTAATCCCGTCCGTATAACATCTTCATCATTTTAATTTTTTCTTTTTTTTCTTTTCCATAACATGCTTTGGTTTATTTTCTGTCATGCATTATAAGATGAATATAAAAACTATTTTGGTCGTGTACGTTGACTGTGAGATAAATATTGTCTTGTTAATGTGAATTTGTGTTGTGAAAAGTTTTGTATCGGAATTTATCGTCGCGTCCGCACTCGGCTTCGTGCTTCTGTTCGGTGGCAGATCACTGATCACCTGACCGCAATATGTGACCCCCGTCCAGAAGCTAGATTTATCATATGTAGCTCTAGTCGTTGGCCATGAGCCTGCATGAAGATGTATCAAGCATTCCTTCAACGAATGCAAAACGGTGAGTTGGTTCAACGTTGCGCTTGCGTTAGTGGAGGAAGCACAGAGCATAGGCATGGGCTGCTTGGTGATATTATATCGATATAAAGACTATACAAGTATTTCTGAATTGCAATGCATGACGTACAATCTAACTATATTTAAATATCTATTATATCGATATATTTTATTAAAGTTAGCTTTTGGATTTTACAGGTATTAATGTAAATTTTTGAGAGTTATTTCCGATACTGAAGATAGTGTCTTAAAATATCCTATCAATTTGCTTACATTTGTAGAAGATACCTATTAAAACAAGGTGGCCAGGTGGATTTAATCTAAAAAAGAATTTCTCGAACTATAATTAAAAGCGTCGTTTAATATGTAAAATTATCATACATAGTTACATACAAAGTTGTAGACGATATATTTAACTGTATATTGTTTTCATCGTTTGGAAAAAAGATGAAATTTGATAACACATATTTCTTTGAAATCTCTTTTATTTTATAAAACAACAAGTATAACGTAGTAGTGTCAAAGACTAAATATAAAAAAAGAAAAATATAAAAAAATAAAACCGGTACTTCAGAAGATATAAGGCAATATACCATTTGCCTGTAAATTAATAAAAATAATAGGTGTATGTTTGCCTCAACGGTCAAAAATTAAGTAGTAAAATTCCTAGCTTGAAAACATTCTAATAAAATATGACTTACTCATTTGCTGACTTAACGTGCTTTTAATAATTTTATATTATTAACAATCTTATTCAGTAACACTTTTTAAAAACAAAAAGCTGTTTAAATTTATTGAAAATATTATTAAATAAATTAAAATAATACTTGTCGAAGTACTGATTTTAAGTTTTAAAAATCAATTTACCCCAAATTGATAATAAAAAACTAAATGTCATTCAAATGTCTAAATTCGTTCCTTGTCATGTCAATAATTTAAAACCGCAAGCTAACAGACGCAAGTTTTCTCCACCTGGCAACCGTCCAAAAAGGTTTGTGAGCAATCCATTTTCTCATACGCATCAATCACTGTCTTGTAAGATTGTCTATTATTATTCAATATGATTATTAGCTATTGTAATGTGATCAGAATTGAAGATTCTGTTAATATTTTTGTATTAACAATAAAAAATTCACATTCTATCAACACATATCATTAAATACTTACATCTTATCGATGGTAACAAATGTAAAAAGTAAAGTACTAAAATTATGAAAAACTTACGTTTGTATGAAAATACTATTGTGGTGCTATTTTTGTCGATACTTTTTTATTTTTAACTCTAGTATTTATTCTCTTTATTGATCGACCTCTCTATTCTCTCCATAGTCAATTACTATCAATAATCCAGAAGCTAACTTTACGGCATGCGTTTTTAATTCATTGGCAAGCTTTCTTTGTTAACAATTCATTTGACTTGCTCTATGATGTCGAGGGTTTGAATTTTTTTGTCGATAATATCCCTCGACATCATTAATTATATATAATCTGTACATAGATAATCGTATATCGCACAGCAAATAAAAATCACGTGGCAAGTCGTAGACTTGCAGAATAAACACCTTCAAGTTCTAAGGGCGAGTAAATGCTAGTAAAATTTAAGTAATATTTATATTATTACACAATGACTCTCAAATGAGCACAAAAATGAAACTCAAAATACTTCGGTCATATTATGATGCTATCAACATTACGCAAGATTAACAAGCCTGCTTAATAGGCTTTACATATAATTAAATAAATGCTAATATTTTGTCATTAATAAAAACTATATAGTATTATAAAAAGTATAATGTAGTAATTATCATAGTAAGAAAAAAGCGAAGCAACAGAATTTCTGTTCCTATGCATAACAATTATATTGATAAGCATTTCAGATCTGAACTTTAAATATCAATAATTAACTATTAAATTTTAAATAATAAATATTACATATTACAGTTTCTATAAGTTAAAATTTAGCAATTAATAATTAATTATTATTATCAAACGAAAACATTAAATGGTAATGTGTAAAATATAAAATAATGTGTAAAAATAGGCATGATACAATTGTAACAGGTCGATGCCTCGAGATGTTGAAGAAAGTCTCTTAGAGGGTTGAAATAAAAAAGGTATAACTACATAATTAGTAATATTTCGAAATTTCATGCGACTTCGTCGCGGGCAAACGCTGGTAAGTAATATTGCAATGTTAAATAATGTACATAATAAATTTAAATTTGTTAAAATTGAAAAATGTTCATTGTTGATTTGTGGATAGGTCAGTCACCTGTTACATCGCATTACTGTCTTTCTCTGTCTACTTCTATGGTGCTATGAGCAAATTGGCGTATAGTTTAAATTTTAACTAAAATTTTAATTTTAACAGTTAAGAAGTCTGGTCGTAATATCGATTGTTCTTCAAATCACACGGTGCTTGGAAATTCTAGTCATTTAAGTACAAATATCTTCATGACATGTGTTATATAAGGGTCCGTACTTACACTTTATTAAATATTAAATATCGTCAATCAATTTCAAGTCATGAATCAGTACAATTATATTTACAACATATTCCCTCATCATAGACATGGACAACGCTTTTAGAATATTAACATCGAAATTCTAGAAAATAACCATATAGATGGCAATTACTCGCTATTAGAATTTGCTATTTTTACACTTTGTCGTAAGCGTAATTCCGAGACAACATTTATAGGTTGGGTCCCTTGAGTCAAACAGAGACAAAATTGTTTAAAAATTACTGCAAATACTTGCCTGTACCAAATCCAATCAGACAATTATACGGGGAATCTTCGGAATTGAATGTTAATGCAAAAAAATTAATAAATTTGGAGAAAACAAGAAGGATCCATAAAAGACAAACACTTGGCCAGTCGTGTCAATAATTTCGTGGCTTAGTAGTCTCAGTTTCGCACGGTTTTGGCATCACTGCCTTGCGGTTCATATTACGGACATGTTCTATTTGGGAGAGTAAGGTAGCCAGTAATGTAATGGTATATGATCGACACATGTATGACAATGAGCCATTTAAAGCTTTGGATACTACAGGCGATGGTTATTTTTTCCAACAAGAGAGCCATCTGCTGCAAAATTCACGAGGTTTGACAGTCCACGTGTTGTATAACTCAAACAAAATGAAAAAAAAACAATTTTAAAGATGTAGAAGACGATATTTTCCTTTAATTTTTGGATTAATCCATATGTACTTTAATTAACGATGTAGTAGCAGGTGAATCTTTTGCTCCATCTGAAGCAATATACACAATGTTAAGTTCTAGAATACAGCGCCAATAGTCTCCGAAACTGGCTCCATATTGACAAGTACCCTGAAAATGGGGAAGTGCTACAGGACAAAATTGATTCTTTTCGTTTTGATAAGATATTAATATGTCATGAATTTGTGCCAAAGCTATTTTTAGTGGTCCTGAATTTGCTTACGACAAAAAATAATTTTCAGTAAAATTGTTGCCGCTAATTTTAATATTACAAGAGTAGAGAAAACAAGAGTAATCTTTAATTTTTTATGTTAATTAACTTTACGATAATTTTTAATAATCTTAAATTCTGCCTCTTAAACAAAAATATTTGAATTTTGTCATAAAATGCTGGTACGTCTTATAATAATCACATAGTTCAATTTAACCCGACTGCAACAATTTTATTAAGATCGCTTATTAGCCGCGTAAAAATACCAAAGATAATAATAATTCGAGATTTTACAAAGTTGTTACATATTACATGGACGTAGTCAGTCTTCAAAATATTTAATACATTTCAAAATTCTTATTCTCCAAAAATAATGGAAATGTATGTTTACATCAAGGTTATAATTTTTTTAATGAGTCAACTGTATTTTCCAATAACTGTAACATACATGTTTAGAATTTTATTCTCCATCGTCTTGTGTAAAGGCAATCTTCTCTCATATAATATTTTCAATACTTCTAAAGATACTTATTGTATATGTTTTGGCACTTAGCTTTTGTTTGGGAAAACTTTAAAAACTTAAAAAGGAAATATCGTGTCGGGTCGAAATTTTCTTTGTAAGTTTTCAAAATAATTATCGTGCTCATTTTCAAGCAGTAAATGATTGCTACTCTACTCCATAGAAGAGGATCATTTCATAAAACTAAAGTTCTATTTTTTCTCTATTAAAGAAGAGTAATTTACAAAATCATTTTTTATCACATGGACGTGGTTTATTGGTGCCAGTGTTAATTAAGATGGCGAAGTCTTCACTCATTATGTTAGTAATACCATTACAGCCAAATATCGGACCAATAGAAAAAGTAATGTATTAATTGAAGATCAATTGATAGAAAGTTTTAAAAATGACTTATATGAGATAAGATTTATAGAAATCATTTCATGTGAAGATGTTGCTTTTATTAAGAAGACAGATGTCTCATTAAATATATTTTTATAAGAAAACTTAATTTGCTTCTTCGATAATACCGCTATGTCCATGTAAAATATATGTCTAAAAAATTTGTTTATCCCAATATTTTCAATACAATATAAGTAAACCTGTTGCATGTTTTCAGGAATATTCAGTTCAGTTGACGTTCAGGGAACAATGGTTAGACGAAAGACTTAAGTTTAATAACTTAGGAGGTAAGTAATTTTGGTTACTTCAATACAATATAATTTTTCCCGTATTGATCCAAAATTGAACATCAAATCTTCCTACTATTTACTTCTCAAAAGACGAGCAAGTCTAAATATAAACTCTCATTTGACTACTAAGTTTTTGAGGTATCGAACGGGGGTACGACTTGGATAAAGCTGATATAGTTACTCATTATATATATATATATATATATATATATATATATATATATATATATATATATATATATATATATATATATATATATATATATATATATATAATACACACAGACACAAAGTTGGCAGAACAAAGTTTGCCAGGTCAGCTAGTCTTCTTATATATAAAAATCAATTGCTGTTCGTTAGTCTCGCTTAAACTCGAGAACGGCTGAAATGATTTGGCTAATTTTGGTTTTGAATTAATTGTTGAAGTCCAGGGAAGGTTTAAAATGTGAGAAAATATAGAAAAAAATAAAAGTCGTTAAAAAGGCAGAACACCGTTTGCCGGGTCAGCTAGTTATTAATAAAATGTAATTACAAATAATTTCTCATACACGAAAGTAAAGCACATGAAGCTGTTGCTCTCAAACATCGTAAATAAAAAACGTCGGTCCTTAAATATTTGCAAATGTGAAAATAAACCCTTATTTTTGTAGAAATATTTCTACCAAACAATTCGTAAAAGATAAAGTTTAAGCTGCGGTTACTAATATTTGAACAAACCGACAAACTAATTGATTGCATTAGAAATTAACATCTGTTAATGTTTAATTTGTTTGCAATTGCAACTGCGTGGTAACATTTATTTATTTATGTTCTTATAAATTTAACTTTCAGGTCGCCTCAAATACCTAACCCTGACGGAGGCCAACAGGGTATGGATGCCAGATCTCTTCTTCTCCAACGAGAAGGAAGGTCACTTCCACAATATCATCATGCCGAACGTGTACATAAGAATCTTCCCTAATGGAAATGTCCTATACAGCATCAGAATCTCCTTGACGCTATCTTGCCCCATGAACCTGAAATTGTACCCTCTGGATAAGCAGACGTGTTCACTGAGAATGGCCAGTTGTAAGCATTATTTTCTAACATCAAACTATATGTACTTAAACACTGATATAAAAAACCTAATATACACATTCAGCTCAAAACGTCCTCTAAAAATGAGCGCACAGTTTAAAATTTTGCGCTCATTTCAAATAGAATCGCGTCGATCGTGACACTGTCAATTTTATTACTTTTTATACATTGCTTTGTAAAAACAACTATAAATCTTGCGCTTAAGGTTAGATATTCAAAAACATACTTTTTAGCCATCTAGCTATAACTAATTATGTAAAATTAGGGACAGTTTTGAATGTCAGTTTGGTTCGAGACCTTATGTTTTTTTATAAATATTCACGAGACAAATTACATTTACTGATCTAACCCCAAAGTAAACAAATTATTTGCAAATCAAATCCGTTCAGTAGTTTTTGCGTGATTGAGTAACAAACATCCATCCATCCAAACATCTATCTATCCAAAGATCCATTTTAACTTTCGCATTTATAATATTAATTTAGATTTTATTGTACAGTCTATGGTCGAATTTCGGCCACAGGCGACCGCTAGTTAGTATAGTCTGCTCGACAAGTTGAAAATGGTCTAAAATAGAGATACTGCTCTTAAAATTATGAGCGATGCCTCATTGGATCCGGAATGATGCCTAGAAAAATGTGCTAAAAGCATGTATTAGTACATAAAAAATTGCAAAATTATAAACAATTAAAGATGAAAAAAATGGCATTTTGTTTTTGCCAATATTTCCTAAATTATTAATAGTTAAAAAAATTCAAAAAAGATTCGGAAAGAGAAGGAAATTTCCAAAAATAACCTAATATTCGGGAACTCTATGTCCTTTATTTATAATTTTAATTTAACGCTGAAAATGGGTCTCTGCACGACGACACGACATCAACAAGTAAATGATTAGTTAACAATCGTTTAACTTGTTGAAAAATTGATTTTAAGTAAAATTTCCAACGAAAATAAATTCTTTATAGTGTTCAGAATACATCATAATTTTTTCAAATTTAAAAAAGAATATTCAATACCTTAAATAAATTAATTTATGTGTCGTACTCGCTTTTGAGGCCGTGCGCGCAACCTAAAAATGTCGTGCGGAGACTTATTTTCAGCGTTAAATTAAAATTATAAATAATGGAGATAGAGATCCAAAATGCTGGAAATTTTTCTTGGCAATTTCCTTTTCTTTCCGAATCTTTTTTTGAAATTTCTTAAACATTAATAGTTTATGAAATGTTGGCAAAAAACGAAATGCCATTTTTTTCATCTTTAATTGTTTATTACTTTGCAATTTTTTATACGCTAATACACGCTTTTAGCACATTTTTCTAGGCGTCATTCCGGATCCAATGAGCTATCGCACATAATTTTAAGAGCAGTTTCTTTATTTTAGACAATTTTCAACTTGTCGAGCAGACTAGTATGGATATGGATAATTACAAATTATTAGTTGTGAACGCAATATTAGACGCATATAAATTTAGTTGTTCCTTGCATTCGATAAAGTTTGAAAAGCAGAAATACTACGTATCATTAAGTGTATGCGATTTCTGATTTCACATTCAGATTAGTTTGTCTAAAAACGCTTTGCCTTGAAATAGTTCTGTAACACGAGTTACAATAACTACGCCCGTTGAACAGTTGTTTTGTTTACCTGATTCTTTTGCTCTAATTATATCTTGACACCATATCATTCGTGTCGGTTAATTTTAAAATATTTTACCCGCTCGTTGTTGGATTTATTAGTGTGTATCAAATGGATCGATCATTGATCGATATCGACAAATGATTATAGCCAATAGCTAATACTATCCGTCACCGATAATAAACGCAGAAGGCCACGTCACGTACTATCTGAGTGCTAAGTGTGAGTTTTTCTTTTCGCAATCGATCGTGAGCGCGTTTCGAGTTTACTAGGAATTTGTATGTGATTTGTACAGCGCCACCTAGTGGTAAACATGAGAAACCAGTTTACCACTAGGTGGCGCTGTGCAAATCACATACAAATTCCTAGTAAACTCGAAACGCGCTCACGATCGAATGCGAAAAGAAAAACTCACACTTAGCACTCTGATACTGATGATCCCATCACCTTGCACACTTTACAATTCACACGCACACGTACACGCC
This sequence comes from Apodemia mormo, assembly GCA_036924255.1. NCBI lineage: Eukaryota > Metazoa > Arthropoda > Insecta > Lepidoptera > Riodinidae > Apodemia > Apodemia mormo. Next base: position 4,280,935 of record JAUPFN010000021.1, on the reverse strand, counting down.
AAATTCGCCACCGGTGGCGACTCGGCTCGCCAACACTCGAGACTCCGGTTAAGAGCCATTAACGAGTCGAAATCCTGATGCCACTTTCTCTCCAACCAATCGTCAAGATACTGCCCTAAGCCGAGGTTCGGTCTCACAGGAGACACACTTAGGGCGGGCTCTTACACTTAATAAATTCTCGCTGAGCACTCTGCTCGCCCCAAAAACCCGCTTTCGCAGTAGCGGTCATTGGACCAACTGCTTAAGTTCATTTCGAAAAAAAGGCAATACTACTTATATTTTACTAAAAATAATAATTAATAAATATTATTTTACTTAATTTTATTCATACACATAATCATAAATAAATACATACATACATTATCCATCAAAATAAATATTCACGGGACAAATGACACTTACTGATCTAACCCCAAAGTAAGCAAATTATTTACTTATGGGTGTTAGTCAACGATACTAATACATAGGAAATACATATATAAATACAAGAATATATTTAATAAACACCCAAACCCGAAAATATAAACATTTATGTTCATCACACAAATGCTTGTCCCCGTCGGGGATTGAACCCGAGCCCCGTCAATCGCGTAGTCAGGGTAATATATGATATTAAAATTATGTGATTGTTATCTCTTTGCATTAACAAGGCCATCTGCTTATTTATTATCCTGTGATGTAATAGTACATTTACATAGGTAAGGCGCGGGTACCAAACCCTCTACCACCTCGTAGTCACGGTGGTAGCGACTCGTGTTATATGTTTAATCCCCTCTGTAGTCTATTAGTCCGGTGTCAGTGTTGACCACATGAGGTCCCAGGTTCGATTCCCGGGTCGGGCAATTCAAAATGTATTTTTTCAGTTTTCTGATAGAAGCAACGTTGCTCGATATTGGGTGAGTGGCGAAAGTTTGCCACGATTTGTGGGATTAAGGTTTGTGTTCACCAATTCGAAAAAGTACCGTTTAAATTAAACAGTCGATTAAGACCAGTGATTTTTAAATGCCGTTTACGACTTAACCATCCGATTAAAACTTAACTATCTGTTGGTGAATTCGGGTCTAAGTATCTTCGGCTAATCGTGGGTGCACCTGCTGTATCTCTGCCTACCTCTTCGGGGATATCGGGATATTGGTTTCGAGTTTCGTAAATACACTGATGAACACTAATAACCCTCACTATATTTACACTAGAATTAACCAACTACACTAAATCACTAAACTAAAACACTTCCCGTATTTACTGTACTATATTGCTTTACACTGATTGTCCTAAGTTCCGATCGCTTTATAAAAACTAAACTCTGTTCACCAACACATCCCTATTTATACCCAAAGTAAAGTTCGACAATGTTCCCGAATGTTCTGAACTCATTTTAATGTAAACAAGCCCTAGTACACGCTATTTTCACCCTTATTCTTTATGACAGAAGATCTATTATGGCAAAGCTACATGGGTAACGGCAGCTATTGTTTATCAATAGAAGCAGCCTATCCCTTTCTTTTATTTCTAGATTTTTCCAGCATTCCAACTCTTCACTATTCTAGATTATTAGCAAAAATATTATACGCATAGAATAATAACGCATAGAAACCTAGTCGACCCGCGCTATATTAAGCCATTTCAAAGAAGCCTGAAAAGGCCTCTTACGCTCGCCGGCCGCTCAGACATGTGACACGTGCCACACAGAGTACAGCTCTCGCAATTTCAAAAAATGTGAGTTACTGTGTGGTGAAAGTATGTCACCGTGCTTCACAATAGCGTATTTAGGGCTTGAAGATCACATTTCACACATAAAAACTACTTGGCATCGGATATTTTTGTATAAATTCCAAACAAATAAATCGTAAATATCTAAGTTGAACGATATTCAAAATGTTGCCAGCCAAAGAGGAAAATATTCTACCACGTATTTGTTTTTACCTATTTTCATTATAATTAATAACGTGTGTATTACTATTTTATGTGCGATATTACATAGCTTGGACTTCGCTTTTGCATAAAAAATATTTTTTAAGTGTTGGGACTTACCATTATACTGGCACAAATATTACAAAACCGTTTGTCAAACCAATATTACAAAGCTTATATTCGTGTATAATGAGGACTTTTAGAAGGCAAAAAAAATGTTCCAACTAGCATTCTAGATGCCACAGTGATACCAGAAAAATACTGTTACTGCTAAAAAGACATTTTTTTTTAATTTTTCTTATGAAATAATATGCCATGGTACAGCATTATTTCATGTTTTCCTAAGTGTCAAGTAGTTTTATTGGCGATATTTTCGAGTTTTATCGACGAAATAATGTAGAATAACGTGCCCTAAAATCGGTCTGCGCCAAATGTTGGCCTCCTAATATGTTTATGCTGATAATTAAGTTTTAATTCTACATAGCTTGAAATTTATATTGCGAATGACGATATTGCTCATACACGACTTAATTAATTTGTGCCGTATACTCCAATGCATATAGTATAGCACGTAGAAGCCAAAGAGTCGCCATAAAGAGCTGCATTGTTTCCGATTCAGCTAAAAACGTTAGAGGAGATTACGCACAGGGATTACGTTTTTCTATATTCTAAGATCTGAATCAAAACAGTTGCGCACGATAGGTGGTGCTCAAGTAGTGCACAGAGCCAATAGTAGCTTGACTCAATATAGTAGTCAGAAATATTATGTTTAGCTTAAAACATTTTAACTTTTTAAACTGATTTAAATAAGTAATTTGATTAATAAGCATACCTATGCTATTACTTTTTACCTCAAAGTGCTTGTAAATATTGTTCCGCTTGCCCACCCATCTGCTGACGTTCAAGCTAGTTTAGCTTTCACTAAATATATACATATACACACATACACGCACACAGACGTACACATAAAGACACACAAGCATTCGCCAAGCAATGTACAAATTTGTAATAACATTTGACCGCCCCGTTGGTCGAGTGCTTAGCGGCCCTGACTACGCAATCGACGGGGCTCGGGTTCGATCCTCGACGGGGACAAGCATTTGCGTGATGAGCATAAATGTTTGTATTTCCGGGTTTGGGTGTTTATTAAATATATTCCAGTATTTATATATGTATTTCTATGTATTAGTATCGTTGACTAACACCCATTACACAAGCAAATAATTTGCTTACTTTGGAGTTTGATCAGTAAGTGTAATTTGTCCCGTGAATATTATATTATTATTATTGTACAATTATATTTTAGAAGATATATTTCAATAATTTTTTTTAAATTTTTTTTCAAAGAATTACTTCAATAAATGTTTTTATAACTTCAATAATGTAAACTTGTATTGGCCATATTTTTATTTACGGTTGGTGCTGGTTGGTTACCGCTGTTTGATTACTGATATATGCAATAAAAATATCTTGACTCTTTAACATTTCCCTGTAATTCTACTCATTTTACCTCACCGGGATAAAAAATGTAAGTTTTAAGTTTTTTATATGTCTAATAATACTATTGGAAAGAAAGACAATCTTTATTTTAATGAAGTGAAAATATTTTAAATTACAAATGAAAGCACAAAAACTAAAAAAAAATATAAGGTTAAATAGCTTTGGAATATCATCTTGAGAACATCTAGAATATTTCTTGACATTTAAAATATTATACGTAACCGAATAAAAGTATAAGTTTCAAGTTTATACTAAATGACTATTAATGTTATAATATGAAAGACTATTTGTAAGGTAGACCTAATTTAAATACCGTTTTGGGAAAATATTTATTTGCTTGCAACATTATTCACGCAATAATGTGTCTTTGTGTGCGTGTCAACGCAAGTAATTACACTAAGGGTGACGAAGGTTATGCACACATCGATACGGTTTTGGCTTAAAATATGAACGAAACGTTGAATGCAATTATCGCTCTAAGCGTTATTACTCTATGATTATACGTATAAAGGAGAGTGCTCAGTACTTGGTTCTAATACTGAATGGCATAGGTATTTAAATTTTTACCTAATCTATACTCTATACATATAAATAAAATTGTCTTTGATTTCTAAAGAACTAGATTTTTTCAAGTGCAGTGTGTTATTTTCGTGAGACTAATATCTAAACAACCATTTTTAAAATTTCTATTTACCTGTCTGACATTCTGTTTGTACGAGGTAATCTTTGGAATGAGTGTACCGATTTTGATGGAACTTTCACTGAAAGATAGGACAAGTGTGAGAAAAAGAAATAACGGCTTTGGATCACGTGAACGAAATCTCAAGTAATAATTAGTCACCCAATAAAAATATTTAGGACGAAACCGCGCATAGATATTGAGGTTTATTGTGAACGAACAGTGATTTACTAAACGCGTGACTAGACTCATTAGGGTGCCGTGCGGTGACCACACTTTTTGAGTATTACTACACTAATTTCGTTGTAGTAAGCAATATTTTCCCCGTGTTGGTCTGGGCTCCTTTGAAGAATACACCAACTGCCGTTCAGCCAGTCAGGGTCGTAAAAGGCGACCGATTGGTTATACGTATCACTACCATCGTAACTTCGAGGAGGGTAGCTCCGCAATGTCTCGCCGGAGTATTTGGTACCGCCGCCTTACCCATTCCTGCCACAATAGCACAGAATATTGGAGACAAACAGAAGTCAATGTACATACATACAAGTAATATTCGAGCAACGCACACATAGACACTGTAATATATATATATATATATATATATATATATATATATATATATATATATATATATATATATATATATATATATATATATATATATGTGGTAGTAATAGTTTGTTATAAAATATGTGTGTACATTGTAGGGAGATAAAAATAAATCAGTGTTGATTCAACTAGCTTGTGTTTTACTACATAGTGGCAGCGGTGTAGCAAAATTATTATATTAATAATAAATTGCGAGTTATATTACGATTTTTACTACAAACACCTCTCACGGGCGCGATATCTCGGAATGGTTCAGGACAGTTTGTTCCGGACCAGTCCGAGATATCACGGCCATGTGTGCTATGCTCGAATATTACTTGTATGTAACATTGACTTCTGTTAGCCTCTAGTATTCTGTGACATAGCGGTAATGTTGTTATTGTCGTGTTCCGGTTTGGAGTATAAGGTAGCCGGTAAACTTATGCGATCCGCATTGTCATGCCATCAACAGTACCATCCCGCCACACGGATAGCACCATTAACTATTTGATGTCTATAGACTGTTAAAAGTCAGTCCAGGAAAACACATTAGTGTTAATTACATCATTTATTATCCTCCATTTACATGCAATTATTCTCAATTCTTATTTAAGTAGTTTTCGATAGTTTCAACATTTTCAAAATAATCAAATATAGAAACGTTCTTGTGGACTGACTGATGCAAATTACAGAATGGTAAAAATGAATGCCTTACCCCCGCCAACCGTTAGGTTAAGGCGGGATTCTAATCACGCCACCAACAGGTGACAATTGGCGCGGTTTAGTTTAAATTTTAACGGCCTTACCGTTAAAATTTAAACATCTGTTATTATTAAAATATTAGTTAATATATTTACATAATAAATCGTACGCGTTTACACACAGTTATTAAAAATATCCTAACAAGACGATGGTTTCTTTTTTCACCAGGATAGCTATCTGCATGTTTGCTATCTTACTAGGAAAAAGCAGAGCTTTGTAAGGGCTCGCAAAGTTATACTATCTAGTAATATTGTTAGAAAAGTATTTTTATGAGAATTACATCTTTTAATGTATGGACTTTATTTATAATTATCTAACCTAAAAAAATTCAGCGTATTTTCACCTAAACATTACATTCGCATCAAAGGCCTGCGTCGTCAGGCTTTGGACTAGGAATATTTGGTTTTTGTTTGTTGGAATTTTCAAGGAAAAATATGTATTAAAAATGAAGGTTGATCTTATAAAAAACACATTTTTGACATTTTGTTGAAATAATTGTTTTTTTTTTCTCTAAAATCAGGAAGTTCCTGGTTTTACGTCGATTTACGAAATCAAAATCAAAAAATGTTTTATTTAAATAAACCTTCAACATTGTTGGACTTAATAGTGGACTTAACGCAGGCACAAAGAATTGACGGTAGACACTCAGCGAATACATTTTTGGAATTTTTCTCTCAGAGAAACCCTCGGAGTTCGATTCCAGAGTCAGGCAAATGAAAAATGTGTTTTTTCAGTTTTATGATAAAAACAACTTTGCCCGGGATTGGAAAAGTGCCCTACTGGCGATAGGCTGGCCACCTATCACATTGTGAGACTTAAGTATTTTTGGCTAACCGTGGATGCACACGTTGTACCTCTGCCTACTTCTTCGGGGATACGGGCGTGAATATACCTTTTTTTAGCTTTTTACCCTCGGGCTAAGATTGGGAATTGATCTCAATACAACATAAATCAATTAATACATCTGTACTGTTTCTCAATAAGCATATTGTCAGCAAGCAAACATCCCTGCTCTAGACCTAAATTCCCTTGTATTCTCCTTTCAATGATTTTACCATACACCTTCGATGCCAAACTGATCAAACTGATGGCCCTATAGCTATTGCAGTTTATACTTGAACCTCGCCTTTTTACGAGGGCACGATGATCGCGCGCCGCCAGTCAAATATGAAGAAACAATTCATGAAGTAGTCTCTTAATAAGTTCAAAAATTCTAATAGAAAATGTATCTTCTATCAATTTAAACTCGTTAATTTAATAAGAGATGGCGTTAGTAGTAATAAGATTCTAATATAAATTGTACCTGCTATTTTTTTATTTTTATAAATTGGTATTTTTATGGTAAATAACAAATCTAGACATGAATATAAACTACCACGTCGAAGCTCAAACCTAAAAAATGCGATACTTTTTCAATAAAATGTACCACAAAAGTGCATAGATCGTGGCCTAGTGTAATGAGATGAAAAAAACTCTTTATTATAATCTTATTAATCACATACCTACAACCATTAACTATCCTGTCCGATACAGTTTTTCGTCAGTCAACCTATTGTGTTCCATTTTCCACGCAGATGGCTGGACAACAGACGACCTAGTATTCCTGTGGAAGGAGGGCGACCCGGTCCAGGTCGTCAAGAACCTGCACCTGCCTCGCTTCACGCTGGAGAAGTTCCTCACAGACTACTGCAACAGTAAAACTAATACAGGTGAATATAGAGTCGTTAATTAGCCGTTGATATACAAAAATCCATTTTTGTAAAGTACCGGTTAGTTAACGAATTTTTAAAAAAATATTATTGAATAGTATATATTATATATTTAAAAAAAATAGAATTTTGTTAAAATATAACCTTTTTATAAAAATTAAATATTTTTTAAAATAATATATTTTAACAAAAAAATAAACAGACGCAAAGTTATGCGTAGATTTTAATGCGTACATTAAAATGCATATGCGTTATGCCACAGTATACTGGAGACTAACAGTAGTGAATCTACATACATGTGATTTCGCCGTGTTGGTCCCGGCCTCCTTTGTAGAATAGGCCAACTGCCGTTCTGCCAGGCAGGTCGTAAAAGGCGACCGATTGGCTATCGAGTCACTACCATCGTGGCTACTAGGTGGTAGAGTTCTGCATTGTCTCGCCCGGGTCTGGTACCACCGCCTTACCTATTCCTGCCGCAATAGCGTCAGTGCTTGTCGCTGTCGTGTTCCGGTTTGGAGGGTAAGGTAGCCGGTAAACTTATGCATGTGGCATTAGACCTCGCCACAAGATAGCAACGCACCATTAACATCTTTGGTGTCTATAGGCGATGGTTGACTCTTTCCATCAGGAGACCCATCTGCTTGTTTGCTATCTTATGATATAAAAAAAAAAAAAAAAAAAAACGCACCATAGACACCTCTCACGGACGCGATATCTCGGAATGGTTCGGGACAGTTTGTTCCGCATCAGTCGGAGATATCGCGTCCGTGAGAGGTGTCTATGTGTGCTGTGCTCGAATATTACTTGTATGTAACATTGACTTCTGGTAGTCTCTAAGTATTCTGTGGTTATGCGTACATTAAAATCAGCGATTGAATAACTAATCATTTTCTATTTTCATACCCTTCTGGGTGGTTTTTTTTGAAGTTATGCTTATTTTGGCGCGTTAGGGAGAAATGAGAGTATGCGCGCACACACAAAACCGACGCTATGTAATTTGCTTGTCAACATTTTAGTTTTTTTTTTTAATTATGTACAACTAATACTGTTATAATCTATATACATATAATTAAATCGTAATAAAGTCAAAACTGTACATTGAGTATTTTTTAAAAGGATACTTGTGACGTGATCTACAATCGGTATCCAAGCCAAAAATATAATTTTTAGAATTTTTGTCTGTTTATATGTATGTCCGGGGTAAACTCAAAAAGTATTGCATGGATTTACTTCAAATTTTGTATGAATATTACTAATCTACACTCTATCACCTACGGGGGAGGTGCAGTGCGGAGTAAACGAAGTCCGCGCGGACGAAGTCGCTGGCAACAGCTAGTATTTAAATAAAATTTATTTAACTAGATAACGCGTTATGATAAAACTTTTTTCAATGTATTAAATACCTTTTTTTCTATTATTAGTGTCGTTATCTCCAGAAACATAACATAATGCGAAGGATAACATTTTTAGATTTACTTGCATATATAAGGACATACCTACCTACCTACTTTTGATTTCAAAAATTATATGAGACAGCCCTTGGGGTATATTCAATCTAATAAGAGAAGCATTATGAAAATCAGATAACTCTGTAAAAGTTATGTGGTCGTACATTAATTAGTGAATGAACAATCAATTACCCTTGTTTAAAATTTAAAAAAAAAAAACAATTTAATTTTCCAATAAAAAAATAATTATCAAATTCGGACTTTTCTGTTAAAAGTTAGGCGTGGTATAACATAAAAAAATACGCGTTGAATTGAGTACGTTAGCTGTGTTTTCGTCGGCTGAAAAAGAAGATCCTCTCCTTTAAAGCAGGTAATAAATACCTATTTCGCTAACGAACCGCCGTGATAATTTTGAGGGATTGTTACCACTTTGCCATTAGAGTTATATTGCCGTCAGGGTTAGGGCTGGCATTAGTTCTCGCTACAAGATAGCAACGCACCATTAACATCTTTGGTGTCTATAGGCGATGATTGGCTCTTTCCATCAGGAAACAAATCTGTTTATCTGCTTGTTTACGGTTTGCGTCAGCGCATTCCAAACTATGTCCCCACAGTAATATTTACTTTTAAGTTGTACTTAATAATTATTTTCAATATGTTAATTTTACCATACATAAAAATTTAGGTTGCATATTGTTCATACGGCAAAATAGGAGGAACTGTGGTTATATAGTTTACGATAGTAACTACAATATAATCTTATATAACTGCAACAAATGATTGATTGATTGATTAATGGCGACCGGGTAGAAATATTTAGTAGAGATAAAAAATTTGGGATTTTACTTTGGGGTTAAATAAATTCGTGTGTCTGGTTTACCTGGTTTCTGTTTCTGGTCTGGTTTGGTTTTAATTAGTTACTTTAATGTGTCCATTCCAGGTGAGTATAGTTGCCTGAAGGTGGACTTGCTGTTCAAGAGGGAGTTCAGTTACTATCTGATCCAGATCTACATCCCCTGCTGCATGTTGGTCATCGTCTCCTGGGTTTCCTTCTGGCTCGACCAGGGCGCTGTTCCCGCCAGAGTATCACTAGGTAAATATACAATCAATTGAAAATATTCAATTCTAAGTATTAACGACTTTTTTGCGACGGAACATAATTTTAGATTTCTGTAATGTCTCGTCTGAATTTTGGTACAAACGCCTTATTATATTCCTGCCGCATTAGCGTCAACGTTTGTCATTGTCGTGCTCCGAGGGTAAGGTAGGCGGTAAATTTATGCAAATAGTATCACCTCACCACATGAATAGCAACACACCATTATGATATTTGGTGTCTATAGGCGACAGTTGTTTCTTTCCATCAGGAGAGTCATCTGCTTGCTTGCTACCTAATGATATAAACACACACACACATTTATTCGTGTTCTTATTTCACTAGCCACTTTTACAGCCGCGTTCTTGAATTTGGTTATTTTTGATCGAAGTCACGAAGGCTAATTTTCTGGAGTCGAAAGAGCAGGAACACATTCGCGCAGTACAGTGAGCATCTCTGAAACAGCCTTAATGAAAGATGGCGTCGCTGTACCAATTAACCATAATTAAAGAAAGTCTTATTTTAGGCTGACACTCTAAACTTTTCGTTTTTATCTATCTTTATTAGTTACCCCATTCGAGATTTTTCGAAAATAGAAAAGATGGTTCTCGTCAAAACGAAGCTGTTCACAAAAAATCAGCTTGTTATTAATAAAAAAAGTTTGTTCACGGTACGACAGTCAATTGGGGTTATTTTAAAACTCATTATTTTGGCAACTTTTGAGATTTAATTAAAATTTCTTAAATTCTTTGCCTTTTTGAAAACTATTTTACTTGAAAGAAAGAAGAAAGAAAGAAAGAAAGAAAATATTTATTTGCAAGAATATGGGTATTACAAGTTGTTAAAAATAAATTAAATTACCGACATATTCTACCAATATATGGTGTGCAAATATTTTAAAAAATATCATTATATAATATTACATTTAAAACTATAAATTGTATCGATTTTTCAGAATTACTCGGTAGTAATTCTGAATTATCGGATCGGAACGCGGCCACACACTGAGAAGATCCGGCGGAAGAAACTCAGCGGGCTGGTCTTTTTTTCTCTATTTTATGTTCTTGTTATAAATATACAAGGATGATTCCATATTACAAAGTAATTTTTATAATTACAAGTTTCATATTTTGAGTAATTATTTTTTTTATAATTTACATAATGTTCACCATTTACAAAATTTTTACTACATTGAAATTTTTTTAAGGACAATTCAACAAACTTATATTTCTATCCATTAACATTTAATTTTATCGGCTAAAAATTCTTTAATATCATAATAAGTTTTATCTAACAGCAAATCAAATAACTTTTTGCGAAATTTATTTATAGGCAATGATTTAAGACTATCAGGAATATGATTGTATATAATAATAGACATACAATACACATTTTTTGTAAAAATATTTAATTTTTGGTTAGGCACATATAATTCCTTACTATTCCTAAAATATGAGTTACCAGTTACTTCAGCATTTGTTTTAAATAACTTTTGGTGCTTTTTTACAAATACGCATACCTCTAAAATATACAAACATGGTAAGGGAAGTACCTTAAGAGACTTGAAAAGTGGTTTACAGGAATGTAACTGATTAACACCACATATTGCTCGAATACATTTCTTTTGGACTCTAAAAATTCGTACCAATTCAACAGAATTTCCCCAAATAGGAATTCCATATTGTAAATTAGTAGAGACATATCCATGATATGCTAATAGGGAGGCTTTTGCGTTTCCTACTTCCCTTAGTCTTCTCTGAAAATTGCTGAAATCTACAGCGCTAAATTTGTTAAAATTGACAGGAAATCTAAGTTTGGTGTAACTCAATAGATTGTAGTTAGTCTTTGGTGCAACTCAATCGATTGTAGTGTCTTTGGTGCAACTGAGTCAATTTTAGTCAGTCGCGTTTCTATCTAACTGTAACACAAGCTCAAGCAGCTTAGTACAGTGGCAGACGCCAAGTACCATATTTCAATTATACTAAATTAACTAGTGTCATATAAAACTGTACTTTAATCGTAATAATTTTTTTGGAAATAAATTTATGTTTATGTTTATGTTTATCGGTCAAGCCATTCAAATGTTATGAGAGGCAACCACACGTGTGTGTGTACTCTATATACACACACATGTGGTTGCCTAGACTTGATTAATATACTGTCAAAATTAAAGTCAAAATTAAAGTAAAAATTAATCGGTCAGTTTCTGAAACGCAAATTAATTTTAACAAGCAATTAATCTGTTGTGAATATACTAAACACAGATTAATTGCTAGTTAAAATTAATTTTCGTTCCGGAAACAGACCGTTAATCTTTCACCAGATATTAACGTACTTGATGTTCTCAGCCGCGTTTCGAACGGTTAAGTCGTTCAAAAATTAGGAAACGTTTGCAAAACTTAACATTTTCAGAAGGTTTTAACGTACTCAATATTTTTTCAGGAGTAACGACACTTTTGACAATGGCAACACAATCATCGGGCATTAACGCTTCCCTTCCACCAGTCTCTTACACCAAAGCTATTGACGTATGGACAGGAGTGTGTCTAACATTCGTCTTCGGAGCCTTGTTGGAGTTCGCTCTGGTGAACTATGCGTCTCGCTCAGACATGCATAGAGAGAACATGAAGAAAGCGAGACGGGAGATGGAGGCAGCCGCGAGTATGGATGCGGCATCTGATCTGTTGGACACTGACAGTAACACAACATTTGCGATGGTGAGCTCGTAGATGATTAGTGCATGGAGGTCAGAATTTAGTGGAGGTTCTGTTGAAAAATACCGAAATGTTCTTTAGCGGTGCAAAATATTTTAGTAGACACATTTGCACCTTATAAATACCATCATGTAAATACCCTTAATCGATTAGGCAAAGTGTAAAGTATTGTTCAAATAAACTATTTTATGATAGCGCGTTATAAACTATAAACTATATATTTTTAGCGTACTACGTTATAGACTATATTGTGACGTGTAACTGGAATACTGATCGCGCGAGCCGGCCGAGATAGCGCGTGACTCATCACTACGTCATACAGCGAGCGACGACCGAGCGCTATAACGCTATATACTATGTTATAACGTCTAGCGTCTACAGTCTAGCGCGTTACTCGTTATATCGCGTAGCTCGTAACTTCGTAGGTTATAATGTTATAACTACGGCCTACGTTAGCCGCTAGCTATATAGCGTGGCTTTATGTTATAGCGCCAAATGCGAATCTAAATAGCGTATGTTATACGTTGAGTATACATAGCACGCTATAATATAACGCTATGCGTTATATTAACCACCATTAGAAGTGTAATCAATGCATCTACTTTTAATTTTTTTCTTAGTGTATAAATCAACAAACGAAAATTTTATATAATCTATAAATCTAATTACTTTAATGACTTATGGCCGAGTCTTTGATCTAGTGATTAGCCTGTTTAGTTTAAATAACGAGGTTTCAATTTTAATTTCTGGTTCGGGTAGTAAAAATGTACTGGGGCTTTTACCAAAAAAATAGTTGCAACTCGGAGTCTGGAAATTAGTGACGTTTCATCTTTTAACATATTTGCGCCTTGAGAAAAAAAATCGCCAAGCTCGCAAGCTGGAAGTTCGTTAAATTGTAATTAATTATTATTAATGGTAAAATCTACAGACTTTCAGTTAGCGTGATGATATTTATTTCATATATTTTTACGATTTTAATAAACTAATATTTTTACAAAAACTAGTTATATAGATTTCTTTTTCTTTTTTCTAGTTTGTAATCGTTTGTCGTATACAAAATAATACCGCTGGCATGTTATTTAATAGAAAGCACGTTAAATCTGTATGATGTACCGCATCCACTAGATTCTAACCTTCATATTCAAAAGGCTAAGGTTTTGATAGTGATCAGTAGAGATATACAATGGTAGAATCATTGGTATAAAAAACTCAAGATGCACATTCAGCGTCTCAAAACCGTCCTCTAAAAATGAGCGCACAATTTGAAATTGTGCGCTCATTTTATATTACGCGCGACGCGATTATATTTGAAATGAGCGCACAATTTGAAATTGTGCGCTCATTTCAAATATAATCGCGTCGATCGCGACGCTGCATTGACGCTGTAAGTTTTATTGCTTTTTGTATATTGCTTTGTAAAAACAGCTATAAATGTTTGTACAAAGCTATAAATGTTTTGTTCGAGACTGTGCATCTTGGTTTTTTATATCAATGGGTAGAATCAAAAAATCTATGTACCAATGTAATAGACAAGTCATGCTCTCTATGCCACTTGCGTTCCACTAAAATGCAGTCCATGGACTGCACCTACCTTGTTCCGCTGTGAGACGCGTTGCGTGTTCCAAACATTCAAATTTTAATGAGAGACCATATTTAATTCACGCAATTTGATTAATCCAATTAGCAAAAGTTTGTTTTCTATAGCTATCTTTTTTCGGGCACGCCATTTCAATTGGAGTGAATAATATAGAAAAATAGAATGAATTCGTTGCGTAACCACGAAACCTACGGCGATTATGACCACCATGCGTAACCACGAAAATTACGGCGATTATGACCATTTGGTCAGTATATACTCGTTGGCTATTATACGCTGTAGCCAAAATATGAAGAAAGTACCATGAGTTCCAACTGGAACAGGGCTGTCAAGATGACATACTGCTCTGCATTTTGCAAAAACTTCATAATTTGTTGAGTAAGGTGTGCAAAAAAAATTCAAACAAAGAAATACTTAAAAAATATATTTTCATTCTAATTATCCGCCGTGTTGGTCCCGGCCTCCTTTGTAGAATAGGCCAACTGCCGTTCTGCCAGGCAGATCGTAAAAGGCGACCGATTGGCTATCGAGTCACTACCATCGTGGCTACTAGGTGGTAGAGTTCTGCATTGTCTCGCCCGGGTCTGGTACCACCGCCTTACCTATTCCTGCCGCAATAGCGTCAGTGCTTGTCGCTGTCGTGTTCCGGTTTGGAGGGTAAGGTAGCCGGTAAACTTATGCATGTGGCATTAGATCTCGCCACAAGATAGCAACGCACCATTAACATCTTTGGTGTCTATAGGCGATGGTTGACTCTTTCCATCAGGAGACCCATCTGCTTGTTTGCTATCTTATGATATAAAAAAAAAAAATTAGTATATTGTAATTAAAATTCTCATCAGCTCGTATTACGATGTATTAAAATAAGGTGTAAAATAACTCAGACGACTTTTTTATATGTAAATGAACTGCTAGACTGATATATTTTACTGTTTTTTATTAATGAATATTATATTTATATACTTTTTAGCCTATTCTGGACAAAAACAACCAAACACGATTTTATAACACGATTTTTTTATATAATATATAGATGAACAGCTAAATTGATGTTTTTTTACTAATATTTTATTGATGAAAATAATATTATTAAAACGTTATTGTTCTTCAATAAATCCGCAATATTTTTTAAACAAATATTTTTTGCTGACGTTACTAATTTCACACTTGTGGTATGAAGTTTATAACAAGCGCGACCCTATTCTTAATTGAAACGCATAGTAATTATTTTGGAGCAGCGCTGCTTAATTAGTATGACTGGTTGGACGATTAATTACAGCGCTACCGCGTACAAAATGGAACACGGATTTTATTTTATTTAGCATAGCTTCTCTAGTACATAGCACATTAATTTCCCTGGCTAGAACATATAGGACATTCGTCTTGACATGGACTCAATTATTGGGCGTGTTCGGCCGAAATTAGATTTTAGTAATGTAAATTACTTACTCAAAATTCTGATCAAAGGTTTTGACCGGGAAACTGTAACTGTAACGACGCTATTGCATAATTCTGACGTTTTTATGGATATTGACACTTTTATGTAGAAAGAGACAGAAATTGTGTCGAGTTTGAAACCAACTGGCTTCACGCTCAGTACAAATTTTATTCTGACACGCCCAATGAAAAGTCCTTCAAGTAAATTAACAAGTCAGAAGCTTTTATAATTTAAATTACCGCGGGGAGACGTGTTTTTGTGATAAAACTACTTTTGAAGTTAAATAAAAAACTAATCTTAGACTCTTAGACTTAAAAAGTTTGAATTAATTTTATAAATTATGTACTGTAAAAGATTTTTTATTTTGTCAGTGTCATAGTTATTCTGATCGATTCATAGATCTATGTTTGTATTGAAATAAAAAAAGGCGTCGCGCGACGCCTTTCGGATGTGAAACATTATGATATCTTGTATAGAAAATAATAAAAATTACATTAAACAATATTTTGTTAAATGTAACAAGTAGTAATCAAAAACTAAATATTCAAATTCTTTAAACACAGAAAAATTTTTAGCACTACTAGAATTTTTGCAAAGTTTTCCCTCGCTTGTGATCAGTGCTTAAACATATATATAATTATTCTTTGTTGAAAAAATATAAAAAAATGTGTATACAGTGGTGAACGCATGACGGTAAGATACCGTCATGCTGTTTGCCGTCACGACATACAAGTCTACTAAGGTAGAGCCAATAAATGTTTTGTATCAAAAATATTGCGTTAATGGCTAATATTGATGTGTTGGAAAAAAGGTGCATTATTTTTTCATACACAAAACTTGTGAATCAATTAGAATAATAATAATTATAATTAATTAATTAATTAATGATTATAATTAATTTCACAGTTTATTGTAGGATTTTTGTTATATCTATTATTTGATCTAGAATCATTTAGAATAACTATCACCACAGATCAAAACCATATCAAAAATCTAATTTTTTTTACATCAATTTGTAAAATTAATTATTTATGCCTCTGTAATAGTAAAACTAAATTGATTTTTTCCTAAACACGTATCGCCGTAAATTGAAATTTAACTTAACTTTTCCTAAATATGTTTTATTAGTAGTTCACTAGTCTTCGCTGGTACAGTAGACATTATGTGCATGCGATTAGGCTGGATGCATTATAATATATTATTATGATACGGCGGCTCATATCCAAATAGATTTTTACTGTAGGTGATTATTATTCTTGATATATGCCCACCGTGTCGTGTTATGTTGAAGAAAGACTAACTGCCGTTCTGCCAGGCGGGTCATAAAAAGGCGACCAATAGACTATATATATGGTTATTTGAAAATAACGCATCACCTCTTGCAGACAGCCTCTCTATATAAATCCCAACAACATTTGTTCTACGACTTTTTACAAATCTTGACAAATAGAACAAAAAAAAAGTGTTGGTCCGTCTGCAGAGTGAGGTGAAGTTGGCGCCAGCCCCCCGCCCCGCGCCCCGCACGCGGCGCCACTCCGCCCATACCTACGCTCGGAGTAAATACCACTTCGGAACCAATACATATTTTTATATGGAAAACTCAAATTTTAAAAAAATATTAATAATAAAAAGTCGTAGAACAAATCTTGTTGAGACTGATTTAGAGAGGCTACCTACAAGAGGTGATGCGTTAATTTCAAACAACCCTGCATATGTCACTACCATCGTGACTACTAAGTGGTAGAGTGCCGCAACGTCTCGCCCGAATATTTGGTACCACCGTTATACCTATTCCTGCTGCATAGCGTCAATGCTTGTCATTGTCATGTCGCATTTTGAAAGGTAAGGTAGCCAGTAGTGTGCCTGTGGTGTTATCATCGCGCCAAACGAAATGCAACGCCACATTGACGTCACTGGTGTCTATTGGCGATGGTTTCTCTTTCCACCAGGACGGCCATCTGCTTGTTTGCTATCTTATGATATAAAGAAATAATAATAAAAAAAGTATGAAAATATGAATACTTTTGCAAGCTACAAACGAATTACAGTCAATAAATTAATTGAAATAATGTATTAATGTATAACCATTTAACTAGCCTGATGATGAAGAAGGATTCTAGCTACAAAAACAAACAAAAGAAAAGTATCTTCTTGTCCGTATCCCCAAAGAGGTAGACAGAGGTACAATCAGTGCATCTACGATTAGCCGAAGATTCTTATGGCCAATTTCACTAAGACTGACTTAGCTTAGGACAATCCTAAATAGTATGCTGTCACTTCTTGTCTTAAACGAAAAGAATGTGACAGCATACTATTTAGGATTGTCCCAAGCTAAGACACTGTTAGTGCGATTGGCCATTTTTTTAACAAATACAAATTTTTATTTAAATTCTAGCTAGAGAAACCGAAAAAAATTTTTAAAAAAAGTATCTTCTTGTCCGTATCCCCCAAGAGGTAGACAGAGGTACGATCAGTGCATCTACGATTAGCCGGAGATTCTTATGGCCAATTGCATTAAGATTGACTTAACTTAGGACAATTCTAAATAGTATGCTGTCACTTCTTGTCTTAAATGAAAAGAATGTGACAGCATACTATTTAGGATTGTCCTAAACTAAGACACTGTTAGTACAATTGGCCATTTTTTTACAAATACAAATAATTTTATTTAGAACCAAGACAAAAATACATGAATAATATGAGTGACGATGACACACGCAGAAATTATCTGTGTTGCATATGTCAACGCACAATATGATAGGTGGCAAGCCTATCGCCAAACGGACACTTTTCCAACCCCAGGTCATGTTGATTTTATCAGAAAACTTAAAACAACACATTTTTAAATTGCTCGACCAGAGAATCGAACTCGGAGCCGAATACCACCAAAAAACTATTACATGATATATAATTATTATAATGTATTAGTGATGTGATTCGAGCCGTATTTTTTTAATATATCAATTTTCGAAACAATCTAGCACTTTAGTGAAAGCGATTTTGTTTTGATTCCGTTCGTATTTGAGTATTTTATTTAACACTAGCTGCTTCCTGCACCCCACACCCTGCTATATTATAAAAGAATTGGTAAATCACTCAGGAACAACTTATTTTTTCGGGATAAAAAGTATCCTTTATGCTATTTCAGGCCATCATCTATATGTGTGCTAAATTTCATCCATATCGGCTAAGCTACGTAATTGAGTAACAAAATTCCAAACATCTAAACATTCAACATATAAACTTACACATTTATAATATGTATGGGATTACCATATATTACTAATTTCGCTAATTTAACATTGTCTGAATTATTAGTATAACCCTTCGGCCGCACCTGTGTGTGTGGTCTCGAAGATATTGTCGCGCTAAAACAAGGATTTATAACGTTATAATATCGATATCTTTAGGTCGTCGTGATTGGTTAATTCGTAGTAATTATGACGTTGTCTTCTAGCGCTAGTTGGCGAACCAATCATGAAACAGCATGAAACGCGGCGAACCAATCATGAAACAGCAAACATACCGATATTATAATGTTTTAAATTCTTGCGCTAAAACCCTTTGACGTGTCGCACACTGCGTGATAAGGCACACGCAGTCCGAATGTTTGCGAGGATAGCTGATAATAGCCGGTCACATCTGCATGTATCGCGTCATTGCGCGAAGCTTTGTGACGATAAACGAAAGTGCGGCCGCACCATAATGGAAACCGTAATTTCAGCTGCAAAAACTGTACAAGTTAAAACTCCAATCTCTAATCACTTGAAAACTCTATTACAACTCGAGTAATTGTTTGTACAACAACAGTAAGCTTGTTTCTATTAAGAATGAATCGGATATATTGTAGTTTTTAATGATTAATTATGATATGATGATAACAAAAAGGTTATAAAATATAAGAATTAATAATATTTTTAAGCTATAATTTCGGCAAAAATAGATATTAAGTCACGTGAATTAAGTATTGTTAAAATGTCATTTATCATTTTGATGTTGGCATGATATTACTAGGACGCCATGACAGTTCAGAGCGTTTTGGCGGTAAATTTTAATTTTAATTAAAAAACGCGAATTTGTTATAATAAATGTTCGTTTTTAATAAAAATGCATACCTAGTTTTTAGGCAATGTTAGGTACAAGGTAAATTATTAAACAATTTTTTAAATTAAGTTAGCCTTTTAAGAACAACCGGAAAGCGACATTAAAAGTGTAGAAGAATAAATAATTGGGTATTCTATATTGGGTCCTATACTATATATCCTCTAAAGGCTATAAATATCTATTGCAACTAGCCTATCCTGCCTTTTTGCTATATTTTAGTTATTAACAATCCCCTAATTTAAAAAATGTTATAAATGCGAAATCTTTATTAATCAATCACATGAAAGGCTCTGCTCATACACACTTTGAAACTTAGCGTACACATTTAAACTATTATGGGCAATGGGCCCACCTCTCGTTCCCACCACTGTAACTTCTGTAAACCAGAATCAACAGCGGCAACCTTCCTGATAACCTCTGAGTTGCGAGCTCAGGGTGCCCTGGGGGAAAAGCTAAGCTGTCTTGGAACCCGCATCGAATTTAATCAGAAGAGTATAGGAGGAGTAGGAAAATACATCCAGTTTCCCTCCCTTTACAGCAGGAGACAGCGTAAGATAAAGCAAAAACTGCTAAGAAATGAGACGTTTACAATCAGGTTAAGCCTGATTGCTATTGCACCACGGTAGTTTAGGTATTTGAGGACCTACGAAAATGGCCTACTTAATTCTGCTTCCAGTAGTATGTATGACAAAATCGCTTGAAGGCACGGAAATTCCCTCGTGTTGCTACAAGGTCGGAATAGTAGATTACCCCGGATATACATCGTATACTATCAAGCATTTGGCTACGTTCATTTTGCCAGAGATTACACTCCCAAAGAATATGATGTGCAGTTTGTTCATATTTACAGTTTATGGTGGAACATTCGCAAAATGGAGAAGGAACTAATTTGAACGAGAATAATTTAGCTTTAAAATTACCATGACTAGTAAGGAACTGTGCAACACAATGATCTATTTCTATCCATTTCGTGCTGATTTAAACTATTAGACGCAATTTTAAAATAAGTAGTAGAGAAGTAGGATATATAAAAAAATTTGTAAGGTGCGTGTCGAGCCATGTGCAATGTAGAGTCCCGAAGTCATCATCACTGTAATGCGTAATAAAAAGACGCATTTTAATGTTTCATACTATGAACATTTAACGTCAATGACGGATATATCTACTCCTCAGATTTACCGCCTATAAAAAATTGTATGTCCGTCCGTCAGTCTGTCTGCAGTCTAGCACAGTATCCTTAGTACTACAAAGTAAGGTTGTAACGGAGGCATTGTTAGCGGAGGCGGAGGCGGATGCGGAGGTGAAGAGGTCCGCCTCCGCGGATGCGGAGGTTAACAGAGGTGGAGGCGGAGGTGAAATTTGAAGTAGGAAAAATAGAAATTTATAGTTTATTAAAGTAAAAAATAGTTATTTCAAATGGGTACATCATATTAATCATGCACTAAATCACTTAAAACAATCACAGTCAAACACAAAATAACTGCGCGGTACCGAACGATTCGACAAGTTGATTTCTGTCATTCATTCACGCCCCCACAACCGTCCGCCCGCCCGTGTTCCCGCGGCACAAGCAAAATATTGACCATTTCACCACAAATTATAAAGTATTATGTACTAGTACAGATAGGACAGCTAGTCGTCGTAGCGAGTTTGGAGGGCAAGCTTTTTTCCGCTTGGTGGCGCCTATGAGCTGACGCGCTGTCAAATCGCGTTTGGGTTGATAAAATCAAGTTAAATGTTTTATTCTATCAAGTAATTTTTAAAATATGTAACTAAAATTAATTTACATTTCATTTATTTTGTTGTTTGTATATGGTTCACAGTCTATTATAATTAAACCATAAAATATTTCACTTTTGAATGAAATACATTACTAATACTTTATTTAGGTGTAACAATAATTAAAAATTGGTTTTTGCCCCAAAGAAGAAAAGGCTTTCTTATTGTTTCTTCTTGATATAAAATATTCTTATTCCTAACTATTCTAAATTACTTGCGCTTGAAAATAATTTTATTTCCTAATAGTGTTATCTTTTATTACAAATCATGTATTATTAAAAATGTATTATTTGTCAGGTCTACAGAAATCCTCCAGTAAATTGTTAATCGTATACCAATTACATTACTGTCTTTCATATATTTTATGCACCTATATTGTATACACATTGAGATGTGCGTAAATGTTAATATTTTTTGTAGTAATATATTTTGCGAATAGCGTTGCTTAATGTAACACTGATGTACATATTATTATATCATTATCTGCGGTGTGACATTCAAGGATCACGTTTGTAATACTAAGTTGAGAGAGACAGAGAGGATGTGATTGGAAGACAGAATCGGTGTGATAATGAGAAAAGACATGCTTCACTGGTTCGGACATAGCGAAAGAATGACAGATGAACGATAAAAAAAACAGATATAAAATGCGAATGTGAATGAATTTAAGCCTCGGGGAAGACAAAGGCAGGAGCACCATGATCCAATTGGTGGGTTGCCATCCAAAGGTGGTGTTAAGCGTTTCTGAAACCGACGTATTTACATGAAGAGAGTTATGAATGTGGAGACAACAGGGCAAGTCTGTCTGGATCGTGATATAGGATACTCCAATGTCTCTGACTACCACGTACAGTGTATTTGTGTGTATAACATGTAACTTTGACTTTAACAGTTTCCTCATTTAGTATTTCAGGTGATGTATAAACTTTATAGCTATCTTGATAAAAAAACAATTATTCATCTGAAGTATAATCTCAAACAATTACTAGGAGGTGGTTTGGTATCCGAAACACTACCTTACCTGATTCTGCCTTAATAGTGTGGGAGATTTTTACATTAGCGTTATCTTATCCATGCGGAAGTACATCCTACAAGTCGGATAATCAGGCTCTGTTAACATATTTGTCTATAAGCAATGGTTGCTTCTATCAGATGAACTTTCTGCTTGTTTGCTATCAACTTTGGTATAAAAAATGGTTATCCGTATATCATATCGCAAGAATAAGCAATCCACACGATTGCTAGAGAGTCAGTCGTCAGAATTTTTTTTAATATGTAAGGGTTTAATTTCACAGATAATTAACTACCTCCTTTAGAACAGTCACTCTTTTAACGGACTGTACAGTCATGTTAAAGTTTGCTATACGGACGCTATTTCGATCATCTACTTAAGATGTAAAGGCCTGAATGATGATAGAACAATGCAGTGAATTAACGCAAGTTGCATTACTTTATGCGACATTGATGACAACGCTAGATAAATATTGTTTTGAGTACCATCTGCTTTTTAATTATATAAATAGATATAAAAAAGTCACTATCAACCGTCGCTGATGGATGCCTGATGAACCATCGCAAATCGAGATAACAATCTTTGAAGTTATTAGACAGTTAGGATTCATTGATTTGTATTAATGAAAAGTTACTTATTCAATCTGGATAGTTTTGCAATAAAATTTAGAACACTAGTCGATCTTTACTTGGATTACCATGTAGATTATTAAGTACTCTACGAGCAAAGCAAAATATGCGATTTAATTCAAAATGGGGCTTAAGAATTTATCGCTGTTTTTTAATTTTGGAAATAATTTTATAATTCAAAATTGCAAAATAGACGCCTCTTTACTTGGCACGCCACTCAATGTATATTTTCTCAATGCCAAAAGCTTACAAAACAAATTGTTGTCAAATGACAATATAAGTACGTGTTTAGCGAAACTTTAAGTCAGAAATCTAAGCTAGTCAGAAACCTGAGCTCCATTCCATCCATTCCACCAGGACACTTTTTCGAAATTTAAAAACATTTCAGTGCCACTATTTTACTTTATATGTCACGGTGACATTGTATAGTTCCAACACTGCTTCTCTACTCTCTAGGTCCAGCCTAAAATCGCCTGCACTCGGATGCTTAAAATAAAATGTTGTTGATTCTTATTATTTAATTTAAAATTCTGACTTAGAAGTTACGTTTGACACACCCAGTAGCGCCACCAAGCGGAAATTGTGTGTGCCCTCCAAACTCTTAAGATTCTTAAAAATGTTCTAGCTGTCAATCCCGTGCATTTCACTCGCAAATACGCAGCCGTGCAGCCGCGTCTCCCAGCGTCACTCTTTGCGCGTTCAGCGTCTCTCAGCTCAGCGTAAATAAACCTCCGTTAAAACTCCGCATAAATTTAGCCGATGCGGAGGCAGAAGTTTGATTCTTTGCGGAAGTTCCGCAGTAACGGAGGCGAAGGCGGAGTTCCGTTACAACCCTACTACAAAGCTGTAATTTGGCATGAATATACATATTAGTCACGGCAATATTTTTCAAGATTTTATGTTACCACTTGGTAACATAAAATCTTGAAAAATATTTTTAGGGTAGTTCCTTTATACGTAAATTGGGAATATTATTTTTTCTTCACAAGAAAAATCTATACATATAATAAAACCGTAGGAAAGTCAAAACTGTACATTGAATATTTTTTTAGAAGAATACTTGGGGCGTGATCTACAATCGATATCGGAGCCAAAAATATAGTTTTTAGAATTTTTGTCTGTTTGTCTTTATCTGTTTGTGTTTGTCTGTTTGTCTGTTTGTCTGTTTGTCTGTTTGTGTGTTTGTCTGTTTGTCTGTTGGTCTGTTTGTCTGTTTGACTGTTTGTCTGTTTGTCTGTTTGTTTGTCTGTTTGTCTGTTTGTCTGTTTGTCTGTTTGTCTGTTTGTCTGTTTGTCTGTTTGTATGTTTGTCTGTTTGTCTGTTTGTCTGTCTGTTTGTCTGTTTGTCTGTTTGTCTGTTTGTCTGTTTGTCTGTTTGTCTGTTTGTCTGTTTGTCTGTTTGTCTGTATGTATGTCCGGGGTAAACTCAAAAAGTACTGCATAGATTTGTTTCAAATTTTGCATGAATATTACTAACAGGTCGGGTCAACATATAGGCTACATATATCACGCTATCACCTACGGGGGAGGAGCTGTGGGGAGTAAATCAAGTCCGCGCGGACGAAGTCGCTGGCAACAGTTAGTATACAAATATAATGTGGGGTATCGTTGAATAGGTTTTAAAAAATATTGTAGGTTTTTGAAAATAAATTTTCGATTGTGGGACTTGTTTGGGAAATTTTTGAAAAATTTATGAAAGCTTTAAAGTGCTCATTTTTGTTGGAGTCAAGTGTTCCTCCCCTCTGCTATTTAAACGGCTAGTTTTGGGGGTAGGAAAAATTCATGGTAGTAGTAAACGTAATAAAGTTCAAAGTAAAACTATCTACTTCGAAGGCTTTACAAGTTTTGAGTACAGTCAACCAACTTATAAAATGTACGTGGAGAAGTTTTTGTAGGCGGTGAACTTGTAGTGCGGATATATTCGTTATTGACGTTGAATTGGTTAAATGTTCATGGTATGAAACAATAAAAAACCCTCTTTGTCCGCATAATTGTGATAGACAGGGCTGCAAGATCCCTGGTATTGCAGATGTTTATGGGCGGTGGTGATCACTTACCATCAGGTGCACCCCTTGCTCGTTTGCCCCCTCTACTATAAAAAAAGACTACTTCGGAAACTTATGCATGTGGCATTAGACCTCGCCACAAGATAGCAACGCATCATTAACATCTTTCGTGTCTATAGGCGATGGTTGACTCTTTCCATCAGGAGACCCATCTGCTTGTTTGCTATCTCATGATATATAAAAAAAAACCGTACATGGCGCGTGGTCCGACACGCTATTTACCAATTTATTGTGAAATAATGCTGCATTACTTAGATTAACGAATATCAAAATAAATTATTATGTTTTCTTAATATTACTAATACTGTTCAGTGATGGCCAAAATAGATATCACCCCTTGGCATTCCCGTATGGGAATAGCTAAAGGCATAAGATACTATGACGGAAAAATACATTGTTCCTCTGAATTGACCTAAAAACTATAAGCTATGGAATAACCTTCCTAGCTCGGTTTTTTTACCGAGTAAAGAAAACCGAGCTATTAACATCCGCCTTTTGAAATCACTTAAATCATAGCTCCCCTTATATATACACTTATGACCAACTGCGCTAACATTGTCTTGGCTTAGGACAATCCTAATTAGTATGCTGTCACTTCTAGTCTTAAATGAAAAGAATGTGACAGCATACTATTTAGAGAATTATTCTAAGCTAAGATATTGTTAATGCAGTTGGCCATTAGACACTTCAGCAACCGGTACCACATATTGAAAACAACGCCTTGTGTTACAAATGTCCACGTGTAGTGGCATTTACTTAACATCAGGTAACCCACTTGCTTGTATCCCAGTAGATTCTATTAGAAAAAGGTAGCTAGAGATATGTAGCGGTGTGATAGTAGCGTGGCATGCACTGTGTCTGTCTGCCTTGACTGGTCTGCAACTGGCAGAAGCCGCTGATGCGCGGCGGCGGGACGGACACGAAGATGCGTCAGTGTGAGATCCACCTTCAGGGCCAGCAAAAGAACTGCTGCCGCTTGTGGATGTCCAAGTTCCCGACGCGCTCCAAACGGATAGACGTCATCTCCAGAATCACATTCCCACTTGTTTTTGCCATCTTCAACTTGGCGTACTGGTGAGTTATTTTATTTTTTATTAGATTCTAATTAAATATGATATCGGCTTTCTTGAGTTTCTTGCGTCTCTTGTTTTTCTCGTCAAATATGTACCTATGTGAAAACCACAATTT
The DNA here is from genome assembly GCA_036924255.1 of Apodemia mormo. NCBI lineage: Eukaryota > Metazoa > Arthropoda > Insecta > Lepidoptera > Riodinidae > Apodemia > Apodemia mormo. The sequence goes on along the minus strand of JAUPFN010000021.1, from coordinate 4,254,716 downwards.
TTCGTTAATTTAACAAATATGTTTACGAGCATACATTATATTCCCAACTGGTTTTTAAGACCTAAACATAAACAGCTGGAATATATATTTCCTCCAATTTCTTTTTCAAGAAAATCCCTGCTTAAACTAAGATTATAAATTACCCTTACAGCTGCTTTTCGTAATAAGTACTAATGTAGTAATTATTTTAGAGTAGAATTCAATATGACAAAATGCTGTAAAACTAATTAAGTACACAATTCCTACAATTTTAAGCTTAACTAAATCTATCTTTATTTATAGTTTATATATTGATAACCTTAGTTAGGTTACTATCAAAATGTATGTAGTCCACATTGTATTTATTACTAAAGTTAGTTTTAAAATATTGTGGAGCCCACCAGATCTACTTTGTTCCCATTAAAGTTATACTGATGTCTTAACTAAGCATTCAAAATTTGATACGCAAAGCTTTGTTACGATTAGTAGATTGTTTGTATTGAATCAGCCTACAAATTTTAAAATTACATTATTTACTTCTTCATACTGACTAACTCGTCTTTTTATTTAAAATAAAGGAAATGTATGTTCACAAACAATCCAATTTCATGCTTATGTATGTTATAATGAACACGAGAAACGAAAACGGATTTAAAATAGAGCCCTGCGAGATGCCCATGGATAACTCAACACTATTACATATATTTTTTAATTCAGATATTAATTGATTTTTCCATTCAAGTAACAAATCAGAAGGTTAAGAGCACTATTTTAAGACTGATCAATTTATTACGATAACCTCAGTCAGTAACCGTATACAGCGAATTCCGTCTGGCTTGAATATTTTTCATTAGTTCAGCACTAGTATTTATAGTTAAGCAAAACCCTGTAAAACTGACTATCCAAAAAACTCGGACTATCCAAAAGTCACAGCAATTGGTCAAGATATTTTTTAAATAGTTTGCTTACTTTTTTTACTTTTCGCCCGTGTTCATCTGAGTCGCTTTTGTAAAATCGACATTTATTTAATCACGCTGATTCCTTACGAAACAGATAATAGAACAGACTGATATTCAATTCAAATTTACTGGTTTAGAAAAAATAGCTAATGATCTCCGTCACCATATTTGTCAACTTTGATGATTATGTAACGTTATTTGTGTTAATCTGAACCAACAACTTCACGTGCTGGTAGTGAGATGTGATCTGGCAGAATCCAAGCTTTATTGAATTTTTTAAATCAAATATACACGTCATGATCTGAGCCGAACAGCCTCACCATTACATCAACGAGGTGTTTTATCCAACAACACACACATTTATTAGGATTCCGTATCAAAAAGGCAAAACGGGACCCTATTACTAAACCTCCGTTGTCTATCTGTCTGTCTGTCTGTCTGTCACCAGGCTGTATCTCGTAAACTGGGATAGCTAGAAAGCTGAAATTTTCACTAATTACGTATTTCTGTTGCCTCTTGCAGGGAATCCTTCGTGCACGAGTCCGACTTACACTTGGCCGGTTTTTTTTTCAGGTCAACGTACCTATTCCGCGATGAAGACGAGGAGAAGTGATTCTCCTTGATCTCCACGGGCGTTGGGCCGATGTTGAGCCTGGCCGGCGCCGTGCTCGCGCCGTACGTGGCGTTCGTGCTCGCGTACGTGGTGTGCCTGCGGCCGGCCCCGGCCCGGCCCGGCGCCGCGCTGGCGCCGGTGCCCCGCGCCCGCCCCCGCCCCCGCCCCCGCCCCCGCCCGCGCCCGCACCGCGCCCCCAGGCCGCCCCCCGCTCACTGCTGACACCCCCTCATTCTCCCACCCATCACCCGATCCTCTATCTAGACTCGCCTAATCCTTTATTACCAATCTCATTCCTAACAACGTTATTTTTACCATATTGTATAAACTTTAATGCTGCTCCAATATGTATTTTTTAAGCATTTATGAAATTCCATTTCAATTCTTTACGTACTATATCTTTGATCACTATGTTACACTGCTATCAAACCTTTATTAACATCTACTTCACTTTTAAGGAACTTCAAGCAAAAAAGCTCGATTGGCAATTACCCTTCTTTTCCACCATTTAAACACTCCAGATAATTATTAAAAAGTGTATGTTTATTCTGTCAAATTTTACTAACCTCGACCTAAGGTGTCCCAATAGACCTACAATAATATTGCGCAACATTACGTATTGCGCAATATTATTGACCGTATGGGGTTAATATTGAAAATTGCACAATGATTGAACGAAAGTTTGAGCGTGTTTAAATTTTATTGCGCAATATAATTTTTTTGGAGTGTGTAGGCACAATATTTTTCACTTCGGAGTTTGGAGCGGTCGCGTTCAGTCAGTTATGGTGTTTAATGTATGGTCGTGTCGTAAATTTAGACAAAATGGCGAGCAAGAATGCTATAAAAGATAAAGAACGGGAGTTTTTAATTGAGTGTATAGAATTGTATAGAGATTTATTTAACAAAATCACCAGCATGTTGCTCGTTCGAAAATATTGATCAGACTTGTTTGTCAATTTTATTGAATGAATTTATTGAACGTTTGGTGTCAAAGGGGGTATTCAATATTATTGCACAATAAAAGTATTGCGCAATGTTATTGTGGGTCTATGGGGCGCCTAATTGCCAATTCTAAAGCCAAACTATCGAAATTACTGGACATTGCTAACTATTAGTAACTCTAGTAATATTTCTTTATTATTAACATTCTTTATCGGTAGTCAGCCTGTTAATTCACTCTTTCGAGATTTAACAATTACATATGCTTCAATAAGTAAAATTGTATGAATGAAAACTATTCTTGCTACTTTTCAGTCCCGCACTATTTGCTTATATTTTAATATTTCTCTACTTTCTTTCTTATTTATAAAAATCATCATAGTAACAGCTCTCAACTCACCTAAAGATGATATGGTTAAAAGTTGAACTATCTAAGCTCTAAAATAAAGTCTTTCCCAAAAGTAAAGTGCCAGTAGAATTATTCATTATTGGTCTTATAATAACGGCCAAATTTTGCTAAATGTCAGCAAAATTTACAGTAAATTGAATCTGTGGTTTTATGTCAAATATTTAAAGAGAAAAGAGAAAAGGTTTTTTAATATTTGACATAAAACCTCAAATTATTCGATCCTTCATACTTATTATACCAACCAACTCCTTTTTAATATTTTTTCTTTACATATAAACACTCTTGTCATTTTTCTTATTTTGTAAACATTACGAGAACTGTCATTTATTTCAACTGTCTTCTGTCGAATTTCCATGAAATAAGACTACCTATTATTCCCTAACATATGATTCATTTTATCACCGCCAATAATAACACCAATTATAGAAATAACTTATGTTTTATATTTACGAAAGGGAGCGACGCGGCAGGAGAATACGTTATTATTTAAAACATCCCGACATATATACGACAGTTTTATTCAATACATTTTTGGATAATTTTACCCGAAGATAAATTAGTGTAGGTACTTGGGCTGTAAGATAGATATACATTGTTTAGTACTTGATTAAATCGAGAAATATGAAACGTATAATAGTTGCACAGTGAAATGGAATGTCCTGAGAGGTTTGATGCGATCCTGCATTTTTTATATAGAAATTTGAACAAAAAGTAGTAACATTTACACCGGAAAGTAGAAAAGAAGTAAAACATAATGTAACAGTCGTTTTTTATTATTATAATATTAATAACAAATAATATAAAGAAAAAAAAAATTGTACGTAATTGAACCAAAGTTTATATTTGTTTCTGGTGCCTGTGAGTGAATTAGTGAGTGAGTGAGAGAGTGTGTGCGTGTTTGTGTATGTGTGCGTGTGTGTGTATGTATGTGTATGTACGTTATGTACGTGAGTTTCAGTGTGAGTGTGTGTAGGTGTGAGGGTGAGTGTGAGTGTGAATGAGAGTGTGTGAGTGTGTGACTGTGTGGGTGTGTGGGTGTGTGGGTGTGTGGGTGTGTGGGTGTGTGTGTATGTATGTGTGTGTATGTGTTTACTTTATTCACTTCTTCACTCTGCTTTGGCTGACAGCTTTGGTTTTAATTAGTTATATATCAGTAGTATGTGTCGAAACTTACACATTGCCTATGTGAAGTCTATAAAAATTCATAACTCCCTTAGGATTCATAAAAAAACATTATTATATCCATTTCTAAGGAGTACATATTTAATATATATTTTTATTAAATATGTACTCCTTAGAAATCACTTAGTAAAGAAGGCTGGCCGCAATGGCCTCTGTCTTGTCTGAGATTGTAATATATTTTAAAAAATAGGTAACTTTTTTCTATATATAGAAATTCTCGAAAGATGTATTAGAAAAATGTAATACATTTTTTTGTAAGACTCCATAGTAAACAATTCGACGTACCTAATTACAAAAAAAAAAAGAATTCCGCCATGTTGAATGTTCTTGTTTGAAGTGTCCATCAAAAAGCGTCAAACAATAGTCTCGTCACCGCTCTAAAATTATTTTTATAAAGCAGTAAAAGTAATTATATATTGCTATTTAAATTTATTTATCAAAATATAGAATATTTTAGCTCATCATTTCATTTAAAATACTATTGTGATAAATCTAAATACGACAAAACTGACTACTCGTATTGCAAAATATCAGTATTTTATAAAAAGTCAAAATATTATTTTATTAATACTTATTTAGAGATCTTTATAAATGAAACTTGTTTTTAAATAATAAAACAACAATTCTGACATGAATTTCATTATAAGACATGATATTCAATTTACGAATCCAAGCGATGTATGAAGCGTGGCCAGTGTTCTTTATAACGTATAAATTCAATGAAAGTTTAATCGCGAAGGGAAATAAAATTTCTATCGTTATTTTTATTTTATAATCTGATTTATTAAGAACTTTGTTCAAACAAGCTAAATATATTTTATAACAGTAGTTATTTTTAATTTCAGCTTTAGCACAAACTTGAAAGTTACTATTTAGCGTTTGAATTAATATTATAGCCGAGCAAAATAACGTTATTTAAAACGAAATGCAAAGCATTAGCGTTTAACTCATAGCATATAATTAACGGTTAAAAATCGCAATGGATCGCATCATTTTAGACGAGATTGCGGCCGGTGTTGGTTGTTCCTTAGTAAATTTTCTCACTGTATAAGAACATTAAACAAATATTTTTAGTTACGTTTTATGTGTGTAAAGCAATAAATGATAATATGTTTTGCTATGACAAACTTCCAATCGATATTTTGTACATAATTATTTTTGGGAATACTTTTTATTAAAGCTGAAAGAAAATATTTATACAATCTATAATATACCAGAGCACTCGATAATTGTTAAAATTTATTTCTGACTTATTTATGTTAATCTATATGTAAAAATAATGATTGAATTGAACTTATTTGTAACACTATAGTATATAATACAGATCTACTATAACCGGCCGTGTGGGTTTTTGCCAAAAGTAAATCAGAAGAGTGCACAATAAGATATCGATAGCCCATTAGGTTAATTTAGGAAATGGTTGTCCAGATCCACAATAAGCAGTTAATACTGATATGAACCGAATGCTATTAAAAATAAGGTTCAAATTAGCGTTTCTGTGGTCAATAGAAAATAGAATGGTATTAGTCTATATTAAAAATACAGTAATATGTGAACGCGACTATCTCTCGATACAGTTTAAAAAGTCACTAGTCAAAAGAGGTTTTAGTCGAAACTGTTTACAATTATTGTATAAAGGTTGTGGTCACAATATAACGAGTTTGCGAAGTGAGCTGTTACGTAATTGGCCAATATTGTATCATAAAAAACATGTAGGTACGTCATAGGCTATCGTTATGGCAGCTCTAATCGTAAATTTACGTGAAACCACCATACGTTCCGAATAAGTATTTAATTTATGACCTATCTTATGTGAAACTAGCGTCGGAAAAAAGGAATTTATAAAACAAATAATCGTAGCGTAGTTTTAGAATAGTTACAAAACAGTATTTTTTTTTATAATTCACTTATTAATTTTTACAAATTTGCATTCGTAATTTAAAGTGTTCTATTATTTTATGATATTAGATTTTATTAATTATTAGGTGTAGGAAGGTATATTTTTGTGTTGTTTAATAGCACTTAGCTTATAAGCAAATATAGGCAGTGAACTCTTATGTTGATAAAAAAATACTGTTTTGAACCCAGTAGTAGGTGAAGGATATGTAAATACAGGCCTACTCTCTACACCTGAATCGCTCACTGTACAGTTAACTATGTATTATTTATTAACTATACGCTAACTATAAGATTTTACCTACAATATTTTTTTCTCACACACTATTAAATGTCATGACACTGTAAATAATGTATAATGAAGAACATCGTGGCATGGTTGGTTTTAATGACTTATTTGACAATAATTACAGATATACGTAATTTCATTGCTTTATAAAGTGAATTTACTTTTGACTTCAGATTGTTTGAAAGTAAACTTCCAACAAAAAAATACCCCCTTGTGGGTCCGGACTCCTTTGAAGAATAGACCAACTGCCGTTCTGTCAAGCAGATCGTAAAAGACGACCGATTAGCTATGCAAGTCACTACCGTCGTGGCTACTACATGGTAGGGACTCGCTCGGGTCTGGTACCACCGCCTTACCTATTACTGTCGTAATAGCGTCAGCGCTTGTCACTGTCATGTTCCGGTTTAGAGGGTAAGATAGCCGGTAAACTTATGGACGTGGCATTAGACCTCGCCACATGATAGCAACGCACCATTAACATATTTGGTGTCTACAGGCAATGGTGTCTACAAAACTCAAAATCTAGCCTCTTCAACTCATTGTATTTAACCATACATTTAAGATTCTTTTTCAAATATTAAAAGTGATTTTTATTGCTTAATTCAAAATCTGATGATTGTCTAAAATCCAAATAATAATGAAGTATTTTAATTATACAATTTTTTACACTGTTTAGATTTTATACAAACAGTTTGTTCAAAAATTATCTTCCTATATGTCAAATTCTTAATTTTTTCAAATCTTATTTGTTATTTCTTCAAACTATTGAAATATTAATTTGCTCTTAAACCAAAGCAACAGTTGTATTAAAACAAAAAGTAATTTTTAAACTTAAGCTGAACAATTAAAACTGCCATTTTTTTCCAGTTTAAAGAAACAACCATGCTATGATGACAATATATTTAATTTAAGTACATGTTTCGATGTAATATACATATATCACTATCGCTGTGTTCGGTAATCAGTTATAATAAATTGTAAGAAATGGCGCCTTTTGGTAGCCCTTTTTTTTCAAATACAATTTTTGCTCATTTTTCTCTTTCCGTCCCTTTTTCTGTGTTAATCATTATTTACATTATTGTTATTTCGCACCAAATAAAACGCACTTTCCCAAATGTTATAATGATGAAATAAAATACACTTTGCCACGAAATCATTTAATGAAAAATTGGTAAATACATGAAAGATAAAAATACAAGAATACATTCATGTGATGCAATTAGTAAATATTTACTGTATTTCACATCTGCTGTAGAGTATGATATATTCAACATAATCATTGTAAAATATATAATAAAGAATGTAAAAAAATTGTAAGATAAAGGATACACTATCCTATCTCAAATGATCGGATCCCGTCATGTAATCAATTTTAAATCATATAATAATTCTCGATACAAAACAATGTCACTAATATTGCAGATGTTTTGAAGACAATAAGAGTCATATTTGAAAATAATGTCAACACTAAATGATTTATAAAAAAATCTAGTAAAATATATGATTCAAAGAATATTTTTTTTAATAATTTTAAATAATAAATAGATCCATGCACTTTTAGTATCTAATCGTAGATTACTAATACATAACAATTCACGTGAAAACTGGATACCAACATTTATTATTGTTAAAACTATTACTTTTTACTTAAAATTAAACAAAATAAAATACTGGAACTTAGTAAATATACAATCAACTACAGATAGCATTGTTTGTTAAAGAATATTTCAATATAATGTTATTGTGCGTAAAATCAATCGATTTACATCCACATCTGATGAACTTTTTGTTATAAATGATTCTGTAAATCATGCATCATTAGATATGTCCGTTTTAGATATTCTTGGGCTGTGATGAAGTATAGTTTAAAATTAAAATAACTGGCAACATAGTTTTCTATTCCGATGATTCATCTGAAAAAAAAAACATACCCGTAGTCAATTAACTGTATTAAAATGCTACATATCGATAAAATCTAACTTGTAGAAGTGGTCATCTAATGAGATCTTAAAAAACTGATTTTTATAAACGAAAGGAATTAATTCTGAAACAAGGTGTAACTAGTATCATTGTACTTAAAGATTATGAGAAGCATTTTTCCTATAATAAGTAAAAATTAAACCACTGCTGATAAAAACAGCACTTTCAAATCTTATATAAGTTAAAATGAAATTCCGTGTTCGATTAAAATAAAATGTTCCTTGATTTAAAAGCCCCTCTCACATAAGGATAGCTAGACAGATTTGGAGAAAGTTCTACCGAAAAATAAAGATTAGAAAAGTTGCCCCACAGTAAAGGAAGAGTTTTTTTTTTATATTAGCATTGTATCCCAGCGATACAGACGATAACGCAACATTATTTCTACACATTAAGATCTGCTTAAATGCTGTCCTGCGATGTACAAGTACAATTAATGGAAATTTTTCGGAGATGCTGAAAGTAATATTTTCAGTTACATATTCACAATTTTTAATTCGAATTTGGGCGAAAAAATATATATCGGATCTGATAATATTTAATACATTTTGACGATTTTATCTACTTGGTGAGGTTGCTTTAAATTCGTCCAAATGACATACTAACATACAATGATTTTACTAATATACAAGTTGCTGCGTTCCGATTCGGTAGTAATTATAAATATGTCGACTCATCAAAAGTGCCTGTAAAGGTTTATTTTAATAAAATATTTCTTTGATTTTACAAGGAATTGCTAGTTAAAAAGTCATGCCGTAGATACTTCTATATTTGAAGGGTCATTTAAAAAAATCTTTAACCAAGTTCGTATCCTAATCAGGGCCACATCTAAAAGATATTTTTAACACTATCAATATAACGTTATAAAAAGCCGTTATAAATGTTGCCAACACTTCAACAACCTCTCTACATTCATTCCAGTTAATTTATTTATTGGAAAGTTGTAATAAAAATCGCCGCGGAAAGGGATTTTAATAAAATTATACTCAAACTTGTGTTTTTATTTAAACAAAACCTTAGGATTTATTTTCTTAAAACTGTGATACCATCTCAGCACGCTAATTTTTCTTGTGTTGATAAACGTGGCCATGGTCTGCCAACTTTTCACGATAAATAAACAATTAGCGTTCCTGCCCAGCTGGTCGTAAGAGATAATCGAATGCTAAAAATAACTATCATTGTCACTATAAAATGGCAGAATTCTATAAAATCTCATCTAGACCATGCCCATCGTCATCTCTTTTGTTCCTGTCGCCCAATGACACCTATTAAATGTATAAAAGGACGTAGATGACGCACTAGCGCGCTGAAATTGAGGCGCTCAAATCACTAGTACATAATACTTTATAATTTGTGGCTCAAATTAAGACAATTATTGTCATAATTTATGTTGCGCTAGCATATTTCAAACGCAACTGTACACTGATAGTTATCCTTTTCTATAACATTCGTACCGTATTATCTGTCGCATTCATTTTTGTAACCTATGTATACGCAAGAGGTAAGTAGGTAGGTATGTCGTTGGGGAATGAAATCTAAACATCGCGCAGTATGAATATATCTACGCCATTTTTACTAAAACATGGCTGTCACCGTAATGTTGGTAAATAAAAATAAAATAACACCGGTTCCCTATGTAGGTTAGGCAGAATGAACCGAACGTAGACTTTCGTTTTACCGCGATTAACCGGTTTAGCCGGTTGGCGAGCGGTATTCCTACCTTATACCGACCATCGCTTGTTTATTGTAGTTTTCTACTATTTATATGTGTTAGTAACGTTGACTAACACCCATAACACAAGCAAATAATTTGCTTACTTTGGGGTTAGATCAGTAAGTGTAATTTGTCCCGTGAATATTTTTTATTTTATTTATTGGCTACAATACAGTCCTTTAAACGTTGATGCCAATTATCAATAGAAGCACTTTTTTATATCATAAGATAGTAAACAAGCAGATGGGTCTCTTGATGGAAAGAGCCAATAATCGCCTATAGACACCAAGGTGTTAATAGTGCGTTGCTATCTTGTGGCAAGGTCTAATGCCACATGTATAAGTTTACGGGCTACCTTACCCTCCAAACCGGAACACGACAGTGACAAACACTGACGCTATTGCAGCAGGAATAGGTAAGACGGTGGAACCAGACCCGGGGAGACAATGCAGAACTCTACCACGATGGTAGTGACTCGTATAGCCAATCGGTCGCCTTTTATGGCCTGCCTGACAGAACGGCAGTTGGCCTATTCTTTAAAGGAGCCCGGGAGCAACACGGGGAAACACTTTTTCCGTGGAAAAATTCTTCACTGCCAATCGTATGGATTGTTTTATGGACTCCAAATTATCATGGCATTTAGAGCAAGTCATACTCTCTTAAACTGACTATAAAATATCATAATCCAGCGGATTAAGGTTGGGCTAAACTGGCATAAGTCTTCAGCTCTGATGATGTCCGGAACGTTGTTTTCTAACCAAGATTAGTTGGATCGAGCTTTATGACTCGGTGCCCAGTCTTGCTGAAAGGATCATTCGTAGTTATTTAACATGGTGTAGTTAAATGGCTTAACTGCCTTCTCAAGAATGGTATCTTGATACACTTATGTCGATGTTTTGATACCTTTTTCAGAAATATATGGCTCAGTCACTCCTTCATAGCTAATACCCAACCAAACCATCACTGAAGTCGGATAATGCTCACGTTGTACTCTGTTAACTAACTGGTAAGCTTTCTTAGAGTTTTGAACATAAATACGTTCATTTTGTTTGGTAAAATATTGCTCAGTTGTAAAAAAAATCTCATTCGTAAACAAAATTTTTCTGAGACCTCGCTACGCGTACCGCTTAAGTAAGTTTTGATTTTACCACCCTATTCCTTTATTTAATGATCACTAACCAGTGGGTTTCTTATAGGCTGCAAGTCCTAAGCCATCTTTTATTATACTTCTTCAATCCCTTATTGCTTTGATCGATTTTTTCGTACGAAAACTACGTGGATAGCCAAATCATTGTCTGTCTCAAACAGAGGAGGTTTCATTGTATCTATAAATAGCCCGGTACACAAAAATTTGACTAATACCAAGCAATACACACTTTAATCTATGCACCAAGCGTATGGAGAGTTTTAAAAATTGTATTTGGTTTCATACCTAATTTGTGCAATGCAATCACAGGGATTCGGTTCTCTTTTTTTTTTATATCATAAGATAGCAAACAAGCAGATGGGTCTCCTGATGGAAAGAGTCAACCATCGCCTATAGACACCAAAGATGTTAATGGTGCGTTGCTATCTTGTGGCGAGGTCTAATGCCACATGCATAAGTTTACCGGCTACCTTACCCTCCAAACCGGAACACGACAGCGATATCACCCCACTCCACTTTAATATCACAAAAAATATAAAAACAATGAAAAATTATATAAAAATAGAAATTCCTAATTCAAATGTAATATTTAGTTTATTTTTAATTGGAACAGTATTTGGATTTTTTTAATGATGGACAACAGTACTTATGTAGTACCACAATAACTATCTTTATAGATAGCTCACTCATCAAAGCTTTAATTTATATTGACTCTAAAAATTAAATAATAAATGTCACTAGAAAAATTACACGAAATTACATGATCTAACCCCAAAAATTACATGATCTAACCCCAACAATTACATGATCTAACGCCAAAATATGAATGTTAGCCAACGATACTAATACTTAAATATATTTAATAGGTAAACACCCAAACCCAGTAACACAAACATTTATTCGTGCTTTGTTGCACAAATGCCACAAAGTACGGGTAGAGAGCAGACTACACTGATGAGACCAACACACAATAAGATCGAAATTGCTAATTTCTATACTCGGACAGATACATCCATTTATTGTGTCCAGTGGATGGTAAGATCTTTGATCCAAACACAAAACCGTCTTGATCCTTAGTGAATATGTCATTTCCATTTTACACTTGATTGACAAGTCACTAGAATTTTGACCGTTTTCGTGGTAATCAAAAACATAATTTATCAGTGTTTTCCTTAACAGATACTCAGTGTTAATGCGCTTACAAGATAATTTAAAAGGTAATTCGAAAAATACTTGCCGACAAAAATACTGTTTATCACCGCGAACATGCCCCATTTAGTAGTTTGTGTTTCGGATAGGAATCAATAGACATTTTTTACCGAATCATTTAATAATTATTATTAATATCAAGTGGTCAAAGTTATCACTTCAAAAGTGACCGACAAATTCCTTGCTGTGTTGTTTCAGTCAGAAAGATTATAGGTATATGATGTCACGAGATTTCTGTTTACAGCACTTTCGAAAAAAGTCGTCAATAGAGTTTGTTGGACTCGTCAAGAGAAAGCTACTCACAAATTTTGGTGTAAGTAGATATGTTATCATTTGAAAATTAGTGTGGTATTTTGCGGACAATGGAAAAGATGGAAATACGATGGTATCTACTAAACACAATACTTGACATAAAATAGCTAAATGACAATCTTATTTATATACTAACTGTTGCCTGCGACTTCGTCCGCGCGGACTTCGTTTACTCCGCACAGCTCCTGCCCCGCAGGTGATAGCGTGATAATATGTAGCCTATATGTTGACCCGACCTGTCAGTAATATTCATGCAATATTTGAAGTAAATCCATGCAGTACTTTTTGAGTTTACCCCGAACATATATTGATTTTCCTACGATTTTATTATATGTATAGATAAGTGTGATAATTTGCACAGCGATGACATTTGCAAACTATAACGAAGCAGAAAGCCTTGCATTGAGACAAGAGGGGAGACGCAGAGAGAGCTATCCGAGATATACACAGCACATGACCTCAATATGGTCGAATTATAAGTATTATCTAAGTACATTCATATATAAAATGTATATTATACATATCTTCAAACCAATTCCTTTAGGGA